>OX016540.1:144000375-144543815 GCA_943590905.1 Sphaerophoria taeniata
AACATTTGGCCCGCTGTTTAGTCAAATGGCCCTCAAAATATTTCGAAGTGGCCCGCTTTGCTTCTTTCTTCGCGGCAACGCTGCCGTGTACACACCAAATCAAATTTTGGATCTGCAAATTTATTTGCAGCTCATTGTCACACATCAAAAACAAATCAAAATATTTTGTGTTTTGAAAATTAAATAAATTTAAAAAAGTTTGCTTTCAAAAATCTTTTTATTGGAAAAGTAAAAAAGTAAATTCTTCCGATACGATTTCTTAATTTTTTGGCAAGTTTTCAAGCGGCGGTGACCGTGTAAATGCCTCACCCGTAATGGGCTGAAATGTTAACGTTTTTATACATTTACTTTGAAATGAAAAAAAAGCACCTTAATATTTACCTTGTAGTTTTCGCCAAATTTGTCTGCCAATGAATAAATTTGCAAATGTTCCTCAAACGGCATCTGCAAATTTATTCATTGTCAGACGTTTGCAGAAACGTCAGAAAATGAAAAAAATTTGGTGATCTCCCAATGAATTTTGTGTACACACGATTGCCTCATCTGCAAATTCATTTGTCTTCAAAATGATTGATGAACAAATTTTTCTGCAAATCAATTTGGTGTGTACACGGTTGTCAGCTTGCGTGGACACGATTGCCAGATATCTACAAATTAATTGGCAGATATTTGTCTGCAAATTAGGAGCCAAACCATTTGTCTGCAAATTAATTTGGTGTGTACACGATTGTCAGCCATTCGAGACAAATTTTTCAGTGACAGATCTGGCAATATTTGCAGATCAGGCAATCGTGTACACTTAGCTTAATTTCAGTGCACAGTACACAGAATACAAGGTATTAGGTCTGTTTGGGAACTTTTTGTAGCAGTTTTTTTTTTTAAATCTGTCAAATTAGGCGAAGAGAGTAAAATTCTCTCAGAAAGAGAGAAACTTGCAACAAAGTAAACAAACGCGTTGATGTAATTTGTTGCAGGTTGTTTTCATTTTTTCAAAACGATTGACAATAGAGTGTACGTACATTACTTTTGAAAAATAATGAATTTTTGATTTTGATGATAGAGTTGATGAAATATGATTCTTCGTTCAGCGAAGAAGAATATTGCGGTTGTGGTGCAGATTAAGAGCGTAAATGTTTAACATTCCTGAAGACAGCGATGACGAGCTCTTCAATTTCATTATGGAAAGAGGACAACGAAATAGGCGAAACTGTGTAGACAAATACTTTGAATAAGTGGTTCGTCAGTATACCGATTTGGAATTAAAAATACACATTCACTTTCATATACATATGTATATTATTTTTCGATCAGCTTTGTGAAAAAATCAGCACTTCGGAGAAGTATACTTACCTCCCGTCATGACAGAAGAATTATTGGAACCAAGCATTAAACCTTTTTCTTTGCTTTGCTTATCAAATCCTTAAAACAAAATAGTAACATAAATGATATACGTATTAATTGCTGAACACAAAGCATGTTCTTTCCAAATTTCGACGAACCGTTTCAATTCAAATTCAAATTCGAAGAGCAAGATACATTTAATAACAAATTGCAACAAGAAATTTCTGTTGCAAGAAGTTGAAAAATTTTCTCTGGAGGGGAAATCTTTTGCTCTCTCGATTTCCCCTTTCTCTGCAACTAATTCGAGTAAACAAACATTAAAATGTAAAAACGTTCTACTTCGTTGCAAAAAGTTGGAGTTACCAAACAGACCTATTATATTGCGCATCTGTCAGAAACCAAAATGCCAAAAAATTCAGATCCAATGTCAAATTCGTCAAGGGAAAAAAAATGGCTGATATTTTTAGTAAATGAGACAGACAGAGACAGAAATCTAAAGTTTTGTTCTTTTCTTCTTATTTTCTTTTATTATGACATTTTGGATTTGAAATTTGACATAATATGCGCGAACTTGAGAAGAAGAAAATCGGGAATATAATACCTTGTATTCTGTGTACTGTGATTTCAGTATATTCTCCATAGCTACAGTTGTGTAGTACAATAAAAAATTCATTGTAACTTTGAAACAGAACTGATGTAACACAAGTTTCAAAGTACATACTACATTGTAGTTGATGTAGAAGGTTGGTCGAAACGTTTCCCATTCTCTATTTTGAAAAAAAAACCTTTTTGACAATAAAATCAGCTGTTAAAAAAATATTCCAAGTCAAATCAATCTGTATAAAATTTTCATTTGTTGGAAATAAGATTCTGAACAGCTTATTAGATTTTTGCGAGAAATTATTACTTGGAAGTATAGTATACTTCGTCCAAAACAAATCAGCAGTACAGGGAAGATAGGACATTCATCTCTCACTCTTTCTGTAGAGGAATTCCATTACGTTGTGTGAAAGAAAAAATTGGCAAGGGCTACCATAGGTTATATACTAAAACTGTAAAAAGCTCTCCGAAAAATCGAAAGAGTTGCCTTCTATATTTTATTAGCATTGTCTTTAACAAAGATTTTCATTCAGAAAAAATATTTAATACGAACATGAAATAAATTTGAATTTCTGGCAATGATTACCTAGGAAAAAGCTACTATTCTTGAAAGCTCCCTTACAGAATCGAAATAAAAGTAAGCATTATTATTTCCTGGCAGCGCTGATTTATATGTTTGTTTTGTCAAACAGAAAGAGCTTTGCAAAAAACGAGCACAAAATCAGTATGGCGTTAGCCGTACGAATAGCAGGTCATAGGGGGATGTACGCTTGCTTTTCAAAATAAATCAAAACAAATTGTATGAGGAAACAGTGTGGTAGTATATTTTTTTAAGGGGATTTTAGATTTTTTTCCTTGACAGGCACCCTTTGGAGTAAAAAAGCTCTCCCATAAGGCCTGTACTGCAGATTTGTTTTGGACGAAGTATAGTAATGTTTTACTTCCTGGGAAAACTCGTCAATCGAGATAATTTCAAAAGATTGTTTGATTGAAAAAAAAAATTAAAATGATTTGGCATTTGAAATTTTGACATTTGATAGTTTTCACAAAGCTGCACCACCAAAAAAGTAGGGGCAGACAAATGTGTACTAAACTGTGATGGACAACTTCATGGAACACAAAATGACAGATTGTAGAACAGTTTGGGGCAAGGTTTATACTCATGGAACACACAGACGTGTACTTTTTGGATCTTTTCTGTACTTTTCTGTGCGGAACAGATTCATTAAACAGACCTACTGTGTCTATAATAGGTCCGTTCGTTTATTTTTTTTTTATTTTTTTTTTCACACTATCAGAATTGGTCGTATGGGCTTATAGCAAGCACCATTTTACGACCAATGGTTTGCCAACACAGAAACTGTATTATACCACCGGCTCATCACTTAGTGTGGTGTTAGTTGTTAGTAAGCAAATAACGAAACTATAACAAATAACACAGCACACATAAATAATAACATAAAATAAACAAAGAATATGACATAATTAACATAAAACATTTAACAAAGTGGAACACTGGTTCTCAAAATTATTTTTAGTTGAATTTTACTTAAATTAAAATCGAATAGTTTTGAGTTCGAGTTTATAAGTTTACTCCCTAAAACTGTCGAAAACTGCCATATATTCTCCCTCTTTTTCGTTCTTTTACTCCCAATTTTTGTAAGATCTGTCACTTTTGAAGAAGAAAAATATTTCCCCTATCTGCCGATACTAGCCACAAAAATTTCTTGTGGCAGTTTGTGTAAAGGCCCAACTATAATAGCGGGACGGGAACGGAAGGTAGCGTCAAAACTGAACGAACCGTTTCTTTCCGACTGGCAATTGCATCCGCTTACCCATAATTGAACGGAAAGCTTTCTGGCATTATTCTGTGTTGTGCAGATTGTTTTAAGCGCGCGAAAGATATAGGTACGTGATTTTTGTTTTTTCAGGCAAACGAATTTTATCAAAATGAATAAAAATAGACAATCTATATGTATAAAAATGAATTGCTGTTCGTTAGTCTCGCTTGAACTCGGCAACGGCTCAACCGATTTGGCTAATTGTGGCCTTGAAATAATGGTGGAAGTTCAGGTAAGGTGTAAACGGATATAAATTTTCAAAAAATGCACAAACACACACGTTATAAGCACCTTTTCCCATACTTTGCAAAGAAAAAATCATTTTCCCATATACATACTTTGTATAAATAATAATCTTCAAATTGAAGAAATTGAAAATCGACACTTCATAAGGCCAGCTTAACCGTCCCCAAAATACGTCAAATTAAACATATGCAGGTACATATTTCGTTTTCAAAAGTCAAAAGTGCGAAGAACTAGCTCACGGGTTAACCGCACGATGACCAAACAGAGACTGACCAACAAAACAGTCGTATTACTATGTCACAGTTGCGTTCTGTAGTTAGTAGCAATGCAGTAGATACGCTTAGAATGCAACGAGTTCGTGCATGTCAATCTCAACAACAGCGAGCACGACATAATGTAATTGCTGTGATTCTGGAACGAGCTGCATTCCGTTATGATCCAGCATTAGATTACTGTAACGACAAATCGGTAAATATTGGAGAAATGACAGTAATTTGTTCATATTGCAAGGCATTGAAATACTGTGGTGAATCTACTGCATTATGTTGTGCTGGAGGCAAAGTAAAATTACCACTGTTGGTCCCACCGCCAGATCGCTTACGCTCTTTTGTGTCTTTCATTCATCCATTGAGGTAGTACGAAGTCTGCCGGGTCAGCTAGTTTAATATAATTAAGAGTTTAAAATCAATGCACTTCTTAATGGAGGCATTGTTTGCATTAAAAGAATTAGATGATTATATTAAAAAGAGCTCAAAGAGATAGGTCCTGCTGTGTGCGTCCCACCAACCGCGATAGAAACCAAAATGTTTTTTTCAATGTTACATTTATAAAAATAAAAAGTCTGGACAGAAAACAGTTCTTCATTTATACACGAACTAGCTGACCCGGTAGACGTTACCCTGCCTTTTTCTGTAAACAATAAAAAATTTAATGAAACCAATAAAAATCCTTATGCGAGAATTCGATTTGAAATGATTTGACAGCAAACCTTATGTCACAAATACAAAAATTTGTTGAAATAACTTATATTTTTTTCACAACAAATTTTACAAAATTATCAAGCTTTTAAAAAATTAGTTTATTTTGTTTTTTATTTTATAAGTCTTCAAAAGACGAATAAAACTATATAATTAAAACAATGAATTTTTGGACTTTTAGTTTGGTGAAAACAGAAATAAACATAAATAATTTACACATGAAATGTTTGAAGTGTGCCAACTTTAAGACATACATAGATTAAATCTAAATAAGTTTTTTTGTATCTATAGATATTATTATGATCGTAAGATAAATAACAAAATTATTTTGAACAATCAATTCAAAACTTTTAATTAATTAAATTTTTAGTTTAGGGAAAACAGATAACTTTTAGTTTAGTTAAAACAAAATATAATATATTTGAAGACTTTTAGTTTAGTTAAAACAAAAATTATACTTGATACATATCAATCGCATACTTGATTATTGCAATGCCCTTTGGTATACCACATTTTTAGTTTTTCCATCTGGTGCGTAGATAAATAAGTCTGATGGCTTCACTGCAAGCCTTGTGCCTTTACACAACAACAAAGCTGATCAATTTACAAATACTCAATGTCAAATGTTTTTATTTATAAGAAAAAGGATGTCATTTAAAAAAGCTGCCCGGTAATTTTTCACTATTTACAAACCTAAGCTTGAAAAAAGCTAAGCGTCTTCGTACGTTTTCAACTCGTTGCGTTCTTTGTTCTTCTGTTTCATTTGCTCTCGAGGTGGAGGATCTATCAACTTTACGTGTACGGCGACCATTATTTTGTCGTTTTGGCGGCATTTTATCTATGTATGTTTATGTTATAGTAATAATAATCTAATACTTTCAATACAATAAGCTAAAATACAAAAAAATATGAATTTCAAATATGTTATCTTTCTCAAAAAGTAAAAACAATAGTCGCTCAAATGTTTGATAATGTTTGTTCAAAATCCCAAGTTCGAATTATTCATGTCTTCACATGAACGTTGTAACGTTTGGTTACAAGCATATTCTTACCTTTTTTTTTGTAGAATAATACCTACATACATATGCATATTAAAAAAAATAGAGTGACGCGACAGCCAGGCCCGGATTTACCATGCAGGCACAGTAGGCAGTTGCCTCGGGCGGCAAGAATTGGAGGGCGGCAAATTTTGAGAGAAAATTTCAAAACTTGTTATATTCGTGGGAATTGAATTTCCCGCCTATTTCGTCAGCACGCGTACCAACATTATGAGTGTAAAATGCTCGAATCGAAAAAAATCGATTCGGACAATTCTCGATATTGGCCTAATATCGATTATTCGATATAAGATAAGAATATAGAAAAAAAATCTCCTATGGATCTGCTCAAATTACTAAGAAGCAATGAGCTCCACACAGTTTTTCCAAATGTTGATATAGCGTACCGAATGCTCGTTTGCACACCCGTATCAAATTGTAGCGCTGAACGATCATTCTCCGTACTGCGGCGAGTGAAAAACTACTTGAGATCAAAACTGGTTGCAGAACGATTGAACGCACTCGCTTTGTTGACTATAGAGTCAGATTTGCTTATGTCTTTAGATTTCGATTCCATTATCGATGAGTTTGCCGTCCGAAAATCGAGACGTAAAAACTTCAACCAATAAATAATCAATAATCGCATACACAATGCTAATTGTTAAATGATTATAATAAACTGACTATAATAAAATGAAAAATCTGCTCTCAGAAAGGGGCATTTAATTTATTGAAAAACTTTCCGAACCAAACTTATTACACCATTGAAAAAGTTTCGTAGGGCGGGGGGCGGCAATTTTCGCAACTGCCTAGGGGCGGCAAATTTCTAAATCCGGGCCTGGCGACAGCTCTTGTAGAGCCAAGGCCTAAGTGGCTTACTCTCATCAACAATTCTCTGAGTGCGTGTGAAGAATTGAGGGGACCTACAATTTAACGCCGATTCCGAACGGCAAAGTTGTGACGCACTTTTTCATGATAGATTTATACTCTTGGAAGTTTTTTCAGGTCTTCGCAAGAGGCAGTACCCGTGAAAAATGAAATAAAAACTCTATGGGCACGAGTAGGACTCGAACCCACGACGCACAACGCACCTAACCACTAAGCTGCGGGCAACTGCATATATACATATATTAGCTTATGCAAAAATAAAAATGTTTTTTTCAAAAAGTGTGTCAATGTCAATCAAGGCGCTCTTGTTCAAAGCACGAATTTAGCTTTTGACACTTGCACTCACCTATAATTGCTCTGCTGTGTTTCTTAATTCTGCAATTAAAATTGGACAGCAGTTTATTATTTTCTTCTTAATGTTATTTTGAAATGCTGTGTTTGGGTGTGTCCTTAAATTCTGAAAGCGAAATGAGAAAATTTGCCAAGCTTAGGTTTGGATATAGTGAAAACTTACCGGGCAGCTTTTTTAAATGACATCCTTTTTCTTATTTTGTTGTTTTTATTTTGTTGTAGTGTGAAAAGCATTATTTTTAACATTTGAACCGTTTGTGATTTAAAAAGTACTAATTTTGTTTGTCTTAAACCATCTACCCTTAATCCTCTTTAGTTTAAGACAAAAATTAAGAAAATCGGCCAACCGGTTTTTATGCCTATATGCCGCAAACGAACGGCGCTAGATTTTTATAATATGTATAGATGAATTTAGAACTGTATAACAAACTAAAAATAAACAAAATGATATACTGAGTCCTCATCTCGCAAAAACATCTATAAGAGAAATGTCAAATTTCCGCGCGTAAATTGAGAAAGAAAAGTGAGTTTACGTCCGAAAACAAAACTGAACGAAACCGAGCAATCCGCTATTATGGCTGTGACATCTGATTTGCATGTTTTTGGGAATTGTTGTACGGCAACGTACGCACCCTTCCGACTATTATAGTTGGGCCTTAAGTTCTGTCAAACCATAAGAAGTACATACATTGAATATTGTTGACGTTTGACACAATTTTTTGCATTTGGCAGATTTTTGCTACGAAGCGAATGTGATGCCAAAACAGTTGAATGCGAAAAAGAGATTTTCGACCAATTCCATCGTAATTTTGTTCTGATTCGTACTGTTTATGCGAAAACTTATTCGATGTGAAAGTTACAGAACGTGGACCCAGGCACTTACTTCACTCGTTAGCCTGTGGCCACACGGGCAAGTTCTGGCTTGCCAGAAACCTACATGTGTTATTTGTCAAATCTCTATCTCTGTACTAGGTGTGACGTTGGTGGCAAGCCACTTGCTAATAGTGTCCGACCGAAGGTCGATTTTCTGCCGAAGCCGAAGCCGATGCCGAATGTTAATTGCTGTGATTCTGGAACGAGCTGCATTCCGTTATGATCCAACATTAGATTACTGTAACGACAAATCGGTAAATATTGGAGAAATGACAGTAATTTGTTCAATTTTTGAATAAGATAAAATATTTTTTTCTTATTCGAAATGAGAATTTGAATTCTTCACTACATTCATACTTCGGCTTCGGCCGAAGCTTTTTTTTAAGCCGAACATTCGGCATCGGCTTCGGCTTCGGCAGAAAATCGACCTTCGGTCTTTTTAATATAATCATCTAATTCTTTTAATGCAAATAATGCCTCCATTAAGAAGTGCATTGATTTTAAACTCTTAATTATATTAAACTAGCTGACCCGGCAGACTTCGTACTACCTCAATGGATGAATGAAAGACACAAAAGAGCGTAAGCGATCTGGCGGTGGGACCAACAGTGGTAATTTTACTTTGCCTCCAGCACAACATAATGCAGTAGATTCACCACAGTATTTCAATGCCTTGCAATATGAACAAATTACTGTCATTTCTCCAATATTTACCGATTTGTCGTTACAGTAATCTAATGCTGGATCATAACGGAATGCAGCTCGTTCCAGAATCACAGCAATTACATTATGTCGTGCTCGCTGTTGTTGAGATTGACATGCACGAACTCGTTGCATTCTAAGCGTATCTACTGCATTGCTACTAACTACAGAACGCAACTGTGACATAGTAATACGACTGTTTTGTTGGTCAGTCTCTGTTTGGTCATCGTGCGGTTAACCCGTGAGCTAGTTCTTCGCACTTTTGACTTTTGAAAACGAAATATGTACCTGCATATGTTTAATTTGACGTATTTTGGGGACGGTTAAGCTGGCCTTATAAAGTGTCGATTTTCAATTTCTTCAATTTGAAGATTATTATTTATACAAAGTATGTATATGGGAAAATGATTTTTTCTTTGCAAAGTATGGGAAAAGGTGCTTATAACGTGTGTGTTTGTGCATTTTTTGAAAATTTCTATCCGTTTACATACCTTACCTGAACTTCCACCATTATTTTTATTTCAAGACCACAATTAGCCAAATCGGTTGAGCCGTTGCCGAGTTCAAGCGAGACTAACGAACAGCTATTCATTTTTATACATATAGATTGTCTATTTTTATTCATTTTGATAAAATTCGTTTGCCTGAAAAAACAAAAATCACGTACCTATATCTTTCGCGCGAATTAAAACACTTGTTTCTTACTTTTAAAATTAAACAATATTTATTTGGAACTATGTCCTTTATTATTGAAATACTTTTTACTAATTCTAAAAGGAGCTTAAGGCTACTATGTAGTTACAATAAGACTATTGATAAATTCATCATACAGTCGTATTTATATACTTTTCTTATCTATCTACAAGGAGACCCAAGCGTACAATCGTCTTGCTTGATAATGAAGAAGAGATAATATTCCAACATTGTATACAAACGATATTATCTCTTTTACATATGTTATCATTGTAGCGTTGTGTGCAAGACTGTACTAGAGACTAAAGATATCATTGAATACAAATAATGTTATCTTTTTTCTCAATATGTTTTGCTATGGATACTTAACTCCCCCCCTTGTTAAACGAAATCGTCCCGATTTTTCGACGCTATTTTTAACATTTCTCTTTCATAAGTTTTGTTATATGCGTCAATCTTTTTTTGTTTTTGACGATCTGTTATACATTGTATAGTTTTTATCATTACGTACGTAAATGCTAGAATAACAATCAGTGTTACAATTGTGTATATAGTTGATAATATCGGTTTTTCTTCAAAAGGAATAATTAGTTTTTTTAAAGTATCTATGTTATCGAATTTGTACATTGTATCTTCTTTAATTATTTGGTCGATGTAAGACTCTGAATTATGATTTCTTAATATAACTTCTTTAATTTGCTTATGCATGTTTTTGTATATTTTATCGTCTAGATTTATAGTATTTTCATAAGTAACTAAGTTTATACCATTAATTGTTTGATTATTTAACTTATGCTTACCGCTTAATAACATAACACCGGATTCAATTTCTAAGTCGTAATCGTATTCTTGTTTAATGTTGCATTTTGAAGTTATATTCTTTAAAAGTGGAATAAGACAATTTTCTTCTTCAAAGTTAATTTCACAAATGTTTTTACTTAGATGATTTTGACAATTTCTTGTTCTTAAATAAGTTTGGTTACATAAGGCAATTGTTTTATCTGTAATGATTTTTCCATGTTTTGAATTTAAAGGTGTTACTTTATACAATTTACATGATTTAATTAGAACTGGATATTTATATATTGTGATGAAGAATTCATCAGTTCTAGCTAATAATATTTTAGAGTACTCAAGTATATTTATTATGGGTACTTGAATTATTTCATGTTGAATAATATTTTTAATGTCATCTAAGTCTAGGCTTTCTGATAAATATTCATTATTTTTTGCTGCATTAATTGTTCTGGTCAATAATAATAATTGTTCGTACACTTGTTCTATTACTAAATGTTCTTTAAGGCTCTGACCTTCGAATTGTTGCAAAATTTGTTCAAATCTAGAATTTATAGTTTTTTGTTTATTATTGTTTTCTATGAGATTATTTATACTCGTTTCTATGTTAACTAAGTCATAATGGTCAGGATTACCAAACACATATTTGAAAGCTGTTCCTAAAAAGTTAATTGATCTAGTATGCCTAGTATGTTCTTGTAATTGGTCTGCTAAATTCTTAATTTTACTTAACCAAATTTTTTCTTCTTGTGTAGGTTGATATTTACTAGTTACGATATTTACGTAAGGTTGAAATATCGAAGTCAGGTTGGTGGCATGTAACAAATAAGTTTGTTCTTTGAATAAATACACGTCATCTGTTTGCGTAAGTATAAACTTCTTGTTTAGTAACTCAGTTATTTGAACGTTTCCTTGCCCTTCTTGACTCTGTACAATTCCTAGTAATGTTAGGAATATTAATATTTTCGTCATCTGAAAAATGATAATTCTTTATGTTATCCTTGTGAATTTTTATTCCTTCTTTAGAGATTACAGTGTCTCCTTTATCTTCTTCTACTATTCTTGTTATGTATCTGGCGTTAGATTTCTTTCTAAGACCTGTGATTCTTACCATTATCTTATCTCCTTTTTTATACTCTCTGTGTCGAGTTCCTTTATTTAGACGTTCGATTACTTTTTTGGATGCTGAGTTTAGTTTATTTATTATAATTTCACTATTGCTATATTTATTTTGATTAAAGAAAATGTCTCTAGGTTTCAAACCGGTAACTGAGTGTATAGAATTATTTAATTCACGCACTGTTCTAAATATTTCTTCGATAAGTCTTGTTTTATTCTGAATTGTGAATATTCTAGACAGTTCAGTTATTGTACCGTTTACACGTTCTACCTGACCGTTCGCTGTCGATCTGTATACTGGAGTTTCTACTTTAGTTATGTTGTATTTCAAACACATTTGGTTCACCATTTCTGTTTTGAATCCCTTCTCGTTATCTGTCATGAGTCGTTCACATTTTGGGAAATAATTAGATAAGACCTCTTCCATAACGTCGTACAGTCTGTTTCGAGTTTCGATTTCCCGAAGGATTGTATATTTAGAATACTTATCTACTGTTACAAGGAAAGTATACTTGTCGTTGAAGTATATGTCCATATGAATGTGTGTTCCCACATGTGTTGGTATTTCTGAATTATTCAGAGGTTCTCTGATAGGTTTTCTTTCATATTTTCCAAATAGACATGCTATGCATTTTTTGTTGAAACTCTTTGCTTGTTTATTTAGATCGGGCCAGTAATATTTCTCTGAGATTTCTTGTATATTGTTACGTAACCCTCGGTGTGCTCTTTCGTGAGTTACCCTTACAAGTTTTAGTTGTTCCTCCAAATTTGTCACGTCTTGAAGTTTTCTTGGTGTGAATATAAATCTTACTAGTGGGAATTCCTTTTTTATGTTTTCACCATATTTGTATATGTTTTCAAATTTCGTATGCAAAGCTACAATCTTTTGGGGTTGTATAACTTCTTTCATCTGCCTTAGTAAAGAGTCTTTGTCCTTAAACTTTATTATGAGTCTTATTTTGTTACTAAAATAGATTTGTGTTTCGATATTATTTGTTATATCTTCAATAAGTTCGAACTGTGCAGCGTATGCATTAAAAGGCTGATTCACAGTTTTTATTATATCATTAGAAGAACTTTCAGCTGAATGTGCTGTTTCTATGGTAGAAGTATTTATGCGTTGACGTGATAATGCGTCAGCTACAAGATTTAGGTTTCCTGGTTTATAAACTAATTTTGCTCCAAAGTCTTCAATGATTCCCTTCCAACGTTTCAGCTTTGTGTTGGGATTTTTTTCTGATACAGAATATATAAGGCTCTGGTGATCGGTATATATGGTTAAGTCTGCTATACCATATATGTAGTTTCTGAGTTTTTGTAAGGACCATATGATCGCTAATAGCTCTTTCTCGTTTGTGCTATAGTTCTCTTCTGTCTTACTCAGTGTTCTTGACAAGAAGTGTATAGGTTGCTTATTCTGACTTAGTACGGCTCCAATAGCTATGTTGGATGCATCAGTAGTAAGCTCGAATGGTTTACTATAATCCGGTTGAAAAAGTTCGACTTGTTCTTTCAAATAATTTTTTAAAATTCTAATCGCTTCTAATGCTGAATCATTCAGATTTAACTTAATATTTTTACTTTGTTTTTTGTTTACTTTACCGTTATCTCCTCGTAAATATAATGTCAGGGGCTTGGCTATGCTTGCGTATCCTTTTATAAACTTACGATAGTAACCTGTAAGACCTAAAAATCCTCTCAAATCCTTTACCGTTTGTGGGACTGGAAAATTTTCTATAGCTGCTATTTTCTCAGGGTTCGTAGTGATTCTACCATGTCTGATTATGTGACCTAAGTATTCTACTTCTTCTTGAAAAAACTTACTTTTCTCATCAGATATTTTTAATGTGGCTTTATTGAGTACGTCGAATACTTGACTTATGTGCTGTATATGTTCTTCCTCAGATGAAGAATATATCAATACGTCATCAATGTAAACGTGTACGAATTTACCTACAAAGTCTCTCAAAATGTCGTCCACGCATCTCTGAAATATGCTTGGTGCATTTTTGAGCCCGAAAGGCATTCGTTTAAAATGATATTTTGCGCCATTTATAGCAAAAGCTGTTTTTTCTTTATCATCTGCTTTGATTTTAATTTGGTGGAAACCTGACTCCAAATCTAACGTTGTAAAGTACTTGGCTTTACCTAAATTTTGAATTGTCATGTTGACATCCGGAATGGGGTATCTGTCTGTTACAGTGTGAGCGTTAAGTTTTTGGAAATCAACAACCATGCGCCGTTTTGGTTTTCCTTTTTCGTCCAAACCTTTTTTAGGTACTGTCCATATGGGACTGTTATAAGGACTATGGCTTTTTTCTATTATATCGTCATGTAAGAGTTTCTGTATTTCTTTGTTTACGAATTCGTTATCTGCTATGGGATATGGATATTGTTTAACATAAACCGGATTATCATTGGTCGTCCTAATGCTTGCTTCTATAGTATCTGTAAAGGGTAACGGTCCTATGCTGTTATTAATCTTCATCAGTCTATCTATGTCTGCTTTATAAATATTATTTTCCCCAATTATGTAATTAATTTTCTGAATAGATTCGACACTGCTTATGGTAGTTAGAGTCATATTACTGAAATTTATTTCCGCGTTTAGAACTTTAAGTCCTTCATATCCTAATATCATATCAAAAGACTGAATATCCTCTAATTCAAAAAATGTTATATTTTTCTTTAATATCCTAACTACTTTCTTTGTATCTACCATAGAATAACCATGCATTGTTTTTATTTTTATAGGTTTAATTTTAATTTTTTCGCTAGAATCGCATTTTCTATTAATGTAATTATGGGTTGCACCAGTATCAATAAGAATTTTATAAATTTTCTTAGAAATAGTACTAGTTAAATTTAAGCAGGGCAACCCGTCTACTAGTTTAAATGATCTATTCTTATGTTATTATTTACCATACATTCCGTTTCATCTGCTTCTGCATATGTATTGCTGACATCGTCTCTGCGTTGTTGTCGGGAGTTATTTACTCTCTGCTGCTTGAAGTTCTGCTGATAAGATCGTTGCGGTCTGTTGTGTGTGTTGAAACTCCCGCTGTGTTCACGTTTCGCTGGTGGATTATATACATCGGGTTTGTATTGATTCCAATTTTGTCGCTGTGCATGTACAATTTGTCTCGAGTTTATCTCCATCGGCTGTGGTCCGTCATTTCTCTTGAAAGGGTTTAGGCGTGGTCCTTGATTGTGTTGCTGCATATTATCGTATTGCTTCTGGGGTTGATAATTCGTTGTTTGGCTCGAATAATTTGGTCTTCTTTCGTTTCTGCGTTCATGTGGCATATTTTTGTGGTGCTTATCTTGAGTGAGATGTAAATGCCTGTGCACATTATCATGTTCTATTCTGCGAGCAATTGCGAATGCGTGTTCTAGATCATTTATTGTAGCTGAATATAATGATCCTCTTGTAAAGTTGTCACTCATACCATCAATGAATATACGAACTGCGTCGTCGTTAGCATTTTTAATTAGTCTGTCGATTATATTCGGCGGATCACCTGACATAGTGATTTTTGATATTATTTAATTGAGATTTTTATTTATCTCGTCGTGGTATTCAGACAGTGTGCTTCTTTTTTGCGTGATGGCTTTCATCATGTCTTGTAGCACGTATAGAGGTTCTTGATTAGAGTACGTATAATCTAATCTGTTACGTATCGCCTCAAAATTAAAAATTGTGTTATAATTAGTTAACACATTCGCGGCTGCACCCTGTATTTTACTTTTCACTATAGTCAATGCTGCTGCGTACTTACTGTGTGTTTTGAAGTTTTTAATGCTGTCCATTAATCTGGATGCTTCTTCGCGCCACGACCGATAATTTGATTGATCGCCGTTGAAAATAGGTAGGCTTTTAAATGCGTCTAACTGTATTTCACTACCATCTGTATATGTGGTTCTTATTTCCTCTAGCACAGGTATGTTTGGTACTATGCCTAATCCAGATTTTACTTCATTTAGTTTTGTTTCTAAATTAGTGTTTATTTGATTTTGGTTAGTTATTATTGCTGCTAACCTTGCATTCTCTGTGCGTGTGTGCTCTAGGGTTTGTGTTACTGTGTTGCACCTGGTTTCTAAAGCTTCTAATCTTGCCATTAATACTGCGAGTTGTTCCATTTTGAACTCGTGTCTGTTGTCGTCGAATTTGTGTGTTTTTTTTCTCCACATATACACTTTCACTGAATTGCTTTGCTGCTTCGTACGAAGAAGCTATATTTGTACCTGCTATGCTAGGTAATTCTTGTAACCGGTAACGCGAGTGTTCTGTTTATACTAGATTTCACTACTTGTTCCCGAGGTCCGCTCGATTGAAGTTAAAAAGTATATTTAACCTCCTGGCAGGATCGCCAATTAAAACACTTGTTTCTTACTTTTAAAATTAAACAATATTTATTTGGAACTATGTCCTTTATTATTGAAATACTTTTTACTAATTCTAAAAGGAGCTTAAGGCTACTATGTAGTTACAATAAGACTATTGATAAATTCATCATACAGTCGTATTTATATACTTTTCTTATCTATCTACAAGGAGACCCAAGCGTACAATCGTCTTGCTTGATAATGAAGAAGAGATAATATTCCAACATTGTATACAAACGATATTATCTCTTTTACATATGTTATCATTGTAGCGTTGTGTGCAAGACTGTACTAGAGACTAAAGATATCATTGAATACAAATAATGTTATCTTTTTTCTCAATATGTTTTGCTATGGATACTTAACTCGCGCTTAAAACAATCTGCACAACACAGAATAATGCCAGAAAGCTTTCCGTGCAATTATGGGTAAGCGGATGCAATTGCCAGTCGGAAAGAATCGGTTCGTTCAGTTTTGACGCTACCTTCCGTTCCCGTCCCGCTATTATAGTTGGGCCTTTACACAAACTGCCACAAGAAATTTTTGTGGCTAGCATCGGCAGATAGGGGAAATATTTTTCTTCTTCAAAAGTGACAGATCTTACAAAAATTGGGAGTAAAAGAACGAAAAAGAGGGAGAATATAGGTCTGTTTAATGAATTTGTTCCGCACAGAAAAGTACAGAAAAGATCCAAAAAGTACACGTTTGTGTGTTCCATGAGTAAAAACCTTGCCCCAAACTGTTCTACAATCTGTCATTTTGTGTTCCATGAAGTTGTCCATCTCAGTTTAGTAAACATTTTTCTGCTCCTACTTTTTTGGTGGTGCAGCTTTGTGAAAACTAGCAAATGTCAAAATTTTAAATGCCAAATTATTTTTATTTTTTTTTTCAATCAAACTATTTTTTGAAATTATCTCGATTGAAGAGCTTTCCGAGGAAGTAAAAATATTACTACTACACTCCCAAGTAAAAATTTCTCTCAAAAAACTATAACAAGCTATTCAGAATCTTATTTCCGACGGATGAAAATTTGCTTCAATTTGATTTGACTTGGAATATTTATTTAACAGCTGATTTTATTCTGTCAAAAAGATTACATAAGGAGCTGATCTTTTCTGTTCTTACTTGTTCTGACAGCTTTCATTTACTTGTGCTGTTCTGCGCTGTTCTGATCTGGTTTTTCTTCATTAAACAGTCCTTATATGGCAGTTTTCGACAGTTTTAGGGAGTAAACGAACGGACCTATTATAGACACAGTAGGTCTGTTTAATGAATCTGTTCCGCACAGAAAAGTACAGAAAAGATCCAAAAAGTACACGTCTGTGTGTTCCATGAGTATAAACCTTGCCCCAAACTGTTCTACAATCTGTCTGTTTGTGTTCCATGAAGTTGTTCATCACAGTTTAGTACACATTTGTCTGCCCCTACTTTTTTGGTGGTGCAGCTTTGTGAAAACTATCAAATGTCAAAATTTCAAATGCCAATTCATTTTTATTTTTTTTCAATCAAACAATCTTTTGAAATTATCTCGATTGACGAGTTTTCCCAGGAAGTAAAACATTACTACTATACTTCCAAGTAATAATTTCTCGCAAAAATCTAATAAGCTGTTCAGAATCTTATTTCCAACAAATGAAAATTTTATACAGATTGATTTGACTTGGAATATTTTTTTAACAGCTGATTTTATTGTCAAAAAGGTTTTTTTTTTCAAAATAGAGAATGGGAAACGTTTCGACCAACCTTCTACATCAACTACAATGTAGTATGTACTTTGAAACTTGTGTTACATCAGTTCTGTTTCAAAGTTACAATGAATTTTTTATTGTACTACACAACTGTAGCTATGGAGAATATACTGAAATCACAGTACACAGAATACAAGGTATTATATTCCCGATTTTCTTCTTGTCAAGTTCGCGCATATTATGTCAAATTTCAAATCCAAAATGTCATAATAAAAGAAAAGTAAAAAGAAAAGAACAAAACTTTAGATATCTGTCTCTGTCTGTCTCATTTACATCAGCCATTTTTTTTCCCTAGACGAATTTGACATTGGATCTGAAATTTTTGGCATTTTGGTTTCTGTGCACTGAAATTATTGTTATTTTGCTGTCAAATACAAATAATAGTAAGTTTGTGCTACATTTAAACATTGAAAATTTGTGCAATAGATTCATAATCCAATCAACAAAACGCAAATATGTTAATGTATGTAAGTACTTTTTTTTAAGTATCGTATTATCTATACATATTATAAAAATCTAGCGCCGTTCGTTTGCGGCATATAGGCATAAAAACCGGTTGGCCGATTTTCTTAATTTTTGTCTTAAACTAAAGAGGATTAAGGGTAGATGGTTTAAGACAAACAAAATTAGTACTTTTTAAATCACAAACGGTTCAAATGTTAAAAATAATGCTTTTCACACTACAACAAAATAAAAACAACAAAATAAGAAAAAGGATGTCATTTAAAAAAGCTGCCCGGTAAGTTTTCACTATATCCAAACCTAAGCTTGGCAAATTTTCTCATTTCGCTTTCAGAATTTAAGGACACACCCAAACACAGCATTTCAAAATAACATTAAGAAGAAAATAATAAACTGCTGTCCAATTTTAATTGCAGAATTAAGAAACACAGCAGAGCAATTATAGGTGAGTGCAAGTGTCAAAAGCTAAATTCGTGCTTTGAACAAGAGCGCCTTGATTGACATTGACACACTTTTTGAAAAAAACATTTTTATTTTTGCATAAGCTAATATATGTATATATGCAGTTGCCCGCAGCTTAGTGGTTAGGTGCGTTGTGCGTCGTGGGTTCGAGTCCTACTCGTGCCCATAGAGTTTTTATTTCATTTTTCACGGGTACTGCCTCTTGCGAAGACCTGAAAAAACTTCCAAGAGTATAAATCTATCATGAAAAAGTGCGTCACAACTTTGCCGTTCGGAATCGGCGTTAAATTGTAGGTCCCCTCAATTCTTCACACGCACTCAGAGAATTGTTGATGAGAGTAAGCCACTTAGGCCTTGGCTCTACAAGAGCTGTCGCGTCACTCTATTTTTTTTAATATGCATATGTATGTAGGTATTATTCTACAAAAAAAAAGGTAAGAATATGCTTGTAACCAAACGTTACAACGTTCATGTGAAGACATGAATAATTCGAACTTGGGATTTTGAACAAACATTATCAAACATTTGAGCGACTATTGTTTTTACTTTTTGAGAAAGATAACATATTTGAAATTCATATTTTTTTGTATTTTAGCTTATTGTATTGAAAGTATTAGATTATTATTACTATAACATAAACATACATAGATAAAATGCCGCCAAAACGACAAAATAATGGTCGCCGTACACGTAAAGTTGATAGATCCTCCACCTCGAGAGCAAATGAAACAGAAGAACAAAGAACGCAACGAGTTGAAAACGTACGAAGACGCTTAGCTTTTTTCAAGCTTAGGTTTGTAAATAGTGAAAAATTACCGGGCAGCTTTTTTAAATGACATCCTTTTTCTTATAAATAAAAACATTTGACATTGAGTATTTGTAAATTGATCAGCTTTGTTGTTGTGTAAAGGCACAAGGCTTGCAGTGAAGCCATCAGACTTATTTATCTACGCACCAGATGGAAAAACTAAAAATGTGGTATACCAAAGGGCATTGCAATAATCAAGTATGCGATTGATATGTATCAAGTATAATTTTTGTTTTAACTAAACTAAAAGTCTTCAAATATATTATATTTTGTTTTAACTAAACTAAAAGTTATGTTTTCCCTAAACTAAAAATTTAATTAATTAAAAGTTTTGAATTGATTGTTCAAAATAATTTTGTTATTTATCTTACGATCATAATAATATCTATAGATACAAAAAAACTTATTTAGATTTAATCTATGTATGTCTTAAAGTTGGCACACTTCAAACATTTCATGTGTAAATTATTTATGTTTATTTCTGTTTTCACCAAACTAAAAGTCCAAAAATTCATTGTTTTAATTATATAGTTTTATTCATCTTTTGAAGACTTATAAAATAAAAAACAAAATAAACTAATTTTTTAAAAGCTTGATAATTTTGTAAAATTTGTTGTGAAAAAATATAAGTTATTTCAACAAATTTTTGTATTTGTGACATAAGGTTTGCTGTCAAATCATTTCAAATCGAATTCTCGCATAAGGATTTTTATTGGTTTCATTAAATTTTTTATTGTTTACAGAAAAAGGCAGGGTAACGTCTACCGGGTCAGCTAGTTTAAAACTAAAAACCTTTTTTTCTTTCTAGTCTGCGAATGTTTACCAAATGCTGGTGCTACAAGAAACTGCTGCAAAAAAATGTATTCTTTTCGGCAAATTTGCTATGGACCTGACAAAGGAGAAAATATCCCAGGAATGGAAAAGAATTGCAGTGTTGGCTCTTCTAGCTTTGGATTAGTGACAGAAGCGGGCGGGTGCCAAGCAATTTAAAAATTCAAAATTGAAATTTTTTTCGACGCCTACTTACTATGATTTAACATGGGTCTACCACGATATCTAGAAATCAATTATCTAGAAAGTAAAAATCTCGAATATGAAAATTTCGAAAACAAAAATCTAGAATGGAAAAAATCTCGAAAACAAAAATCTAGAAAATAAAATCTCGAAATGCCAAAATCTAGAAAAAAAAATCTCGAATGCAAAAATCTAGAATGTATGTTTGAATTTTTGAGACAATGTTTAAAATTCGCCGCGAATTTTAAACATTGTCTCTAAAATTCAAACATACATTCTAGATTTTTTCAAGTAGAGCAGAGCCTCCCCAGAACTCAAAACAAAGTTGAGTCCTGGCACAGAAGGCTTAAGGTTTTAGTTGGAAGGCCTCACATTGGCCCCAATTAATTGAAATTTTGTCGAATGAATCTGTTCATGTTAGGTGCCTTGTTGAAAAACTTCAGATGGGAGAGGAGACTCGAGTTAGACGAGAGTACTTACAAAAAGAAAAACGTATCTTGAAAGTCCTCGACGAAAAGGAAGAGAAAAGTTATGTTGGGTTCCTAAGAAGTCTTGCGGCTAACACAAATTTATAAAACTTGTATTAAGTATTTGTTTTTTTTTTTTTTAAATGCATATTTAATTTGTTTTTGTTTTCTTTTTTTGTTTATTGTTTTGATTTTCTTATTGTTTGCAACTATTTTTCTTGCTCAGAAAATAAAATATTGGGTAAACTGATGTATTTGTGTTTTATTGAGTTTTAACTGTTAAAAAAAAAAAAAAAAAAAATCTCGAATTTTTATTTTTTTTCTAGATAGAGTCTTTCGAGATTTTTGTTAATTCTGGATTTTTGTAGATTCGAGATTTTTGCGTTCTAGATAATTTTTTTTTTACTTTCGAGATTTTCGGCATTCGAGATTTTTGGCATTCTAGATTTCGTCATGATCCCCAATGTTTAAAATTCGCCGCGAATTTTAAACATTGTCTTAAAAATTCAAACATACATTCTGGATAACTTACTTCTCCTTAACAAACTTAAAGTTGACAAGTAAAGTTATCAATCATACAAGTAAAGCAGAGCCTTCCAAGAACTCAAAACAAAGTTGAGTCCTGGCACAGAAGGCTTAAGGTTTTAGTTGGAAGGCCTCACATTGGCCTGTACAAATTAATTGAAATTTTGTCGAATGAATCTGTTCATGTTAGGTGTCTTGTTGAAAAACTTCAGATGGGAGATAAGACTAGAGTTAGACGAGAGTACTTACAAAAAGAAAAACGTATCTTGAAAGTCCTCGACGAAAAGGAAGAGAAAAGTTATGTTGGGTTCCTAAGAAGTCTTGCGGCTAACACAAATTTATAAAACTTGTATTAAGTATTTGTTTTTTTTTTTTTTTTTAAATGCATATTTAATTTGTTTTTGTTTTCTTTTTTTGTTTATTGTTTTGATTTTCTTATTGTTTGCAACTATTTTTCTTGCTCAGAAAATAAAATATTGGGTAAACTGATGTATTTGTGTTTTATCGAGTTTTAACTGTTAAAAATACAAAACAAAAAATCTCGAATTTTTATTTTTATTTTTTTTCGAGATTTTTTTCTAGATAGAGTCTTTCGAGATTTTTGTTAATTCTGGATTTTTGTGGATTCGAGATTTTTGCGTTCTAGATAATTTTTTTTTATTTTCGAGATTTTCGGCATTCGAGATTTTTGGCATTCTAGATTTCGTCATGATCCCATTATGTAGGTAAATATCCACATTTTTGATGCATAACAACCCTACAAATTACGGAACAAACTAATTTGTCTGTGCCTATGTACATTATGTTCTTTTCATTAGCAAAATATCACCATATTGCATTGAACATTTTGCTTTTACCATAATAGACGCGTTATCTTAAATAAATGTTTTTAGTGATAATGTACAATTTCTCCCTTACCCTAAATGCATTAAAGTCATATCCGCAAACCTTGTAATTGTAAACAAACAACCTTATCCAAAAATAACTGTTGATGGGTATAAAAGCGAGCAATCTATAGTCATGAAAATCAGAGTCAGACATGCCGGTAACAATACAAAGTAATTTTATCCGAACACAAAGTTGTCACTCAGAAATCGATATTTTTATTTAAAAATAAATAAAATATATTTTATAAATTAATATTAAATTTTAAAATTAAAAAAATCTCTTTTCAGATAAATTAGAAAACATATTTAACAGTCAAATAATAGTAGACTTAAAGATTATTTGTATTTCGATATGCAATTCGATGAATCCTTTATTATTATATATTTTAATTTTTTAACAAAAGTCTTTTAAGTTTATTTTATTACACATATTTTTTTGAAATACATTCTAACACTATTTTTTTTTTACTGATTCATGTAGTTCAACGAGGCCTTGACACTATTGGAGGAGATCATCTACTTCGGCAACTTACTCAACTCTCTAGTCAATAATAGTAATTGGTTACAAGTTTAACATATTATTTCACAAAGAAAATTGTAATAAGTTAAAAATAAATACAATAATGTTTGTAAAGTAATTATTATAATAAAACGAAGCATAACTTACAAATACCGATAGTATGAAATTGAAAGTTTTCCAATGGCGAAAGATTGATTTGGACAGCTCGTGGCGGCCATATTGTTTCCTTCAAAATATCGTCTTTTAATCAGTCATTAAAGACAAATAATCGTGGTAAGTGCAAATGATAAAACTTTATTATCAAAATAGGTATTCTCTAGTAGCAACGACGCGATGCTCGAGTTAGGCTTGTCTTTTAGGTATAGCGTTTTCCAAGTGAGTTTTGCTCTTACTTGCCACAGCTTCTTAGAGATTTGTTGGATCGACATGCATTCAATTTAAATTTACGTGGTAATGAAGTTCTCTCCCGTCTTTTAAGCAGGGGCGGATCCAGAGACTCTTGTTAGGGAGGGCGGCCGGCGGCGCCCTTGAAATTGTTGACTTAATAGGTAAAGAAAAAAGGTCTTTAAAAGTAGTTTTAAAGTACTTTGTACTTGTTTATCACAAATTTTAAGGATAAAAGAAGTTCTTAATTAACAGCTTACTTAATAATATAATCACATGACAAATTATTTGAAAAGAGGTTTAACGAGTACAATTTTACAATGCGAAATCTAATCGATGTTTGTTTTGGGCAAATCTATCTTTGATATTGCCTTATTAGCCGAAGATCTTAAGATGTTGCAGTCTATGATCAATAAACTGAAAACCTATTGCCAAAAGTGGAACGTACATGTTAATACAAACAAATCAAAAGTGTTAGTTTTTAAAAATGGTTCTGGAGCTCTAAGTCAGGATGAGAAATGGACTTTTGGAAGTGAAAGACTGGATGTTGTCAAACAATTTCAGTATCTTGGAATAAATCTGTCGTTTAATCTTAATATGGAGCATCACTTAAATACGAAGCTCGAAAAAGCAAAAGCAGCTATTTGCGTTAATTGGAAAAACATTTTTAACAGTTCATATATTTCAAAAAACGACAAATTCAAGGTGTTCGAATCCACAGCTCGAGCTATTATGTTCTATGGTGCCCAATACTGGGGCTTCAGAAATTATGAAACTGTAGAGCAACTTCTTCGATTTTTTATTAGAAAAATGTTTAAACTTCCGTTTTCCTGTCCGAACTACTCTATTTATCTAGAAACTGGATTATCTCCGTTGTTTCTATCCACTCTTAAACTTCATTTGGACTACCTCTTAAAAGGGTTGAAAATGAATGACGTTCGGCTTCCCAAAAAGATTGCTTTATATGCGCTAAGAAACAAAATACTTTGGTTTACGGAATGGGAAAGAATTGCAAGCGAGTGTGGGATCTCATTAGAAGTGAATGAAAATAGGCTAGATGATTTGAAAATACAATTATACGGTCTGCTCCAAAAATACGATGAGAAACAACGAATGTTATTTATAGAAGAAGCAAGGTCTTCGAGTGAACGATTAGTGTACCGAAATCTAACACACAACTTGGAGTTAAGAAATTACTTTAACTCTTCGCATAATATAACAATGATATCTACTATTTTCAAAGCAAGAGTGGAAATGCTACGTCTTAATTTTATGCCCCACAGAAGTGACCTCCCTCAATTGTGCTCAATGTGCAACCTAAATGAACGCGAAGATGTAACGCACTTTTTAGGTCGATGCCCGATTTTAAAAGAACTCCGAAGAGTTTACTATAGTAAGAACGAGTTAAGTGAACTCGAGATTTATAACATTCTGAACGGTGAAAACTGGAAAATACTTTTTGAATTCTGTAAAGAAGCCTTGAGTTATAGAAACAGAATAATTTTTGAATTATTTTAGAATTAATTAAAACAAATTATTATTCAAAATTTAAATAAGAAATATGAAGCAAAATGTCAAATTTAAATACAAAAATATTTACAAAACAACAATTAATAAAATATAAGGTGCCAATCTGGCAGACGACAACTATCCATGTCATGCCTATAATAGCCGCGTTTTATTATCCTCACTAACCCATATGGGTTTATTTTTTGTACACAAAACAAAAACAATCTGAAACCCCGATAGCTATCGGGGTTTATTTTGTAACTCAAAAACTATGTTCTAAATATGGCGGATAGATGGCGAGTGTGAGACAAAAAAGAAGTTATTGTAGTAAGATTTATTAATGTCAGCCATATTCATAACAAATTACACGTATTCCAATCATAGCCACAGTTTTATAATGCCAAAGGATAAGAGTCAATCCAATAAATTAATAAAAACAAGTTGTTTGTGGAAAAGCAAAATAAAATTTTACTGGGGGTTGCGTCTCGGATAAAAAAATAGCTTAAACTTTTACCTTTTAAACCCACATCGTTTTATTATCAAGGGGTAACCCATATGGGTTAGTGAGGATAATAAAACGCGGCTAATGTTATTTTGTAAGAAACAATGTATATACGTTTTGAAATTTGAATAAATATATATCTATCTATCTATCTACCTATCTATTGCCTGTATTCAAGTCCAAATCTGAATGTATGTCTACTAGCGCTAATCCAACTAGTCAATCTTCTGCCATGCTTGATCGCAGCAAAATTTAAGTTCTCCTGAAAGTAGAAAAAGTTGGCTCTCCACTTGCTGCACACTGACTTAGGAAACAATAATTTGAAAGAGCACGCGCAACGTACGAGAAATGTTATGATCAATAGCTGTTAAGCATCCCAAGCTTTGTATATTATATTCTTGGGTAGTGTCAAGATTGATTTTCTGCTAGTAGGTACAATACCAAACATATGTGAAAAAACTGCTTCTATGGCAGGTCTCAAAGTGGTCGATTTCCATCTTGCAGGAACTACAAATATATAAATATACAAAGATTCAAAGAGCAGTTATACTTTTCCAAATCCCATTTTATTTTCAACGTTTTTATTTTCTCTAGGACATTTTTGGAGAAAGGAAATCAAGCTGTTAAACAATTACAAAGCCTACTACGTTAATTCAATGAATTCAAGTTGATTTTATTATAGGTATTATACCTATGTAAGCAAAATTTTGATATATATTTTTTTAACTTTCCAGAAGAAGTTATTGTAAAGGATCTGATTTTGTGAATCTCCAAACCATTTTATCATAATTTCTATGTGTGTATGTGCGTATGTGTGTTATGTTTTTTCTGCTCGATTATCTCGCGAACTACACATAGTATTGACATGAAAGGTCTCATTCGATGCGGAATCGCTTTATTAAGAACTGATTAAGTTTTCAGCGATAACGGCTTAGAAATTTTTTACTCAGAATTAAACATTTTAAAGCAGTAAAAATTCGTCATTTATTTGCATGAAAATTATGATTATCTTGCGAACCACTCACTTTGTTGATATCAAATTGGTCTAGTTCGGCGCTAAATTACTTGATTGAGAACTGAACGAACGAATTAAGTATTCATCATTTATTCATGAAAATTATGAAAATTTACTTTTCAATGTTAGAAAATATAATTATTTTACAATAATTTGTTATAAACAGTTGAAAATGAGTTTAAGCGATATATTTTCGTGGTTTCATGGAAAAAGGTCTATATGAGTAGGAAAAGGATATTCAACAGTTTCATTTTCTATAAACAATTGAATTTTGAGATTTTAGGTTTTTATTTTCGCGGACGATATTCATATTTATAAGTTAGGTTTTTTTGGAACTTACCGCGTTAATATAAGAAATACTTATAGTTTTGTTTTTTAGCTCTCGCTCTTAAATTGTACCGGTGCGTAGATGTTGTTGCACTTGGGTCGCTTGTGGGTGGTGTATTTGTTGTTGGCTGTTGAATACAAGCAAAGCTGACGACATCGGCTACAGCTGTTTTGGTTTTATGCACTTTTGTTTTGTTTATGAGAGGATCCCATGTCGGCGATAATTTGTAGCTAGAGTCCCTATTGAAATTTTGATGTTTTTTAATTTCAATTGCTTCTCTAACGATCCTAGGTACATATAACTTTTCATTTGAGATCGATCTGGCTTGATCAAACCGGATAAAGTGATCCTCGTTATAGGCCAAATGTTCACAAATTGCTGATTTTGTGACAGCTTTGTTTTGTATCGCTTTTATATGCTCGTTGAGGCGTGTTTTAATACTTCTCTTCGTTTCTCCAATATAAGAAGACCCACAGCTGCAGGGAACAGCGTAAACACCAGGGCTCTGGAATGGAATTTTGTCCTTAGGTGACCTTAAAAGTTGAAATCTGTGGTATCGGCTCTTGTGAACCGTGCTCACAAAATTTGTGATCCCGAACACCTTGAGCAAGAGTTGAAGCATGTAGATAACGCACTCGAAAAGAATGGGTATAGCTCCAGACAAAGAACATGGAAACCCAAACTCAGCTCACAAAGCAATTCTCCACCTCCAGAATTAGAAAAAAGGGCCTTTTTGCCCTACATTAAAGGTGTAACGGATGGAATTGGACGAATACTACGGAAATATGATATAAAAACCATATTCAAACCACCAACAAAAATTCGTCAACTTTTAGGGGTCACCTAAGGACAAAATTCCATTCCAGAGCCCTGGTGTTTACGCTGTTCCCTGCAGCTGTGGGTCTTCTTATATTGGAGAAACGAAGAGAAGTATTAAAACACGCCTCAACAAGCATATAAAAGCGATACAAAACAAAGCTGTCACAAAATCAGCAATTTGTGAACATTTGGCCTATAACGAGGATCATTTATCCGGTTTGATCAAGCCAGATCGATCTCAAATGAAAAGTTATATGTACCTAGGATCGTTAGAGAAGCAATTGAAATTAAAAAACATCAAAATTTCAATAGGGACTCTAGCTACAAATTATCGCCGACATGGGATCCTCTCATAAACAAAACAAAAGTGCATAAAACCAAAACAGCTGTAGCCGATGTCGTCAGCTTTGCTTGTATTCAACAGCCAACAACAAATACACCACCCACAAGCGACCCAAGTGCAACAACATCTACGCACCGGTACAATTTAAGAGCGAGAGCTAAAAAACAAAACTAAAACAACATCTATCAAACGTCAGTCTCATCCCGTGACCACGAAGACTGCAATTTCTTCGAAACGTCGGGAAAAGAAATTTGAAAGTATTTCTTATTGTAATATTCGGCTTGGTCCGACAATTAAAACTTATTCACTTTTTAAATAAAACACAAATTCACTTTATTCCAATTACTCACAAACTTATTTATTCAACACTTTCAATTATAACTTTCAAACACAGTGTACTTTACTTATCGCAGTTCACAATCAACTATTTGCATCGCCATCCAACGGCTATTTATATACAAAATGATGGGTTCTAGAAACTACTATTGGTTCCTATTGGTTCTTGGAGAAGCTGAAAGTTCGAGAAGCTTTTGAAAGTTCGAGAAGCTTTCTATTTACAAATAAAATACTTAGATTACTTTTTGTAGGGGCTAACGTTCTTAATGCTAAACAAAAAGTTTCTCTTAATTATTAGGTATTGCCCCTCACAAGTGTTTACTACTACAATTAAACGATATTAAGTAAAGAGAGTATGTACATTAAATAATCAAGAGATACAGAGTAAGTAAAGAGAGTAAGAAAAGTGTGTACATTAAATATAGAAAGAGGTACAGAGCGTACGAGATAATAAAGTGTATACACATTACATTGCCCCCTCTTTAGGATTGATCGTCCCGAACAAATCCATCATTCTCATCACCACTGTAGCGATGTAGTCGGTCGCGATGTACGACTTTAAGTTTACCTCTGACTCCTTTTTGTATGCGGTATACGACATCGTTGATTTTGTTAATCACTGTATATGGACCTTCCCAGTCCCGTTGAAGTTTCGGTGACAACCCTTTTTGTCGATGGGGATTGTAAAGCCACACTCGATCTCCTGCTTGGAACTCTGTTGTTGTCGCTCGTATATCGTAGCGTGTCTTCATTCGGTCACTGAACATCTTCATTTTTGACCTGGTATCGTCGTGGATCTGAAGGAGTCTTTCTCTCAGGTCATCCAAGTAGACATCCTCGGCTTGCGGTTCCGACGTGGGACATCCAAATTTGATTTCGCTCGGCAGTCTGATGTTCCTTCCCATTAAAATCTCAGACGGTGTATGGCCAGTTGAGCTATGTCTTGCACTTCGATACGCCATCAAAAACAGTGGAATGTGTCGATCCCAATCTCGCTGATTGTCGTCCACAACTTTGCAAAGATGTTCCTTAAGGGTTCGGTTGAACCGTTCCACCATGCCATCAGATTGTGGGTGGAGTGGTGTTGTTCTTGTCTTCTTAATGTGAAGAAGCCCACAAACTTCCTGGAATATGTTTGATTCAAAGTTCCTTCCCTGGTCGGAATGCAGTTCTAATGGAACACCGAATCTGCTCACCCAGTTGAACACAATTTGGTCTGCGACTGTTTTGGCTTCTTGGTTCGGTATGGCGTATGCTTCAGGCCACTTGCTGAAGTAATCCATGACGACCAGAATATAACGATTTCCATTATTTGTTTCCGGAAATGGACCCGCCACGTCTATTGCAATCCTTTCAAAGGGTGATCCGACATTATACTGCTGCATTTGGCTGTGATTCTTTTTGTTCGGGCCTTTGGTGGCAGCACAGGTATCACATTTTCGGCACCACTTCTCGACATCTTCCCTTGCATGTAGCCAATAGAATCGTTGTCGAACCTTTTCTAGCGTCTTGTTTACTCCTAGATGGCCTCCCGAAACTCCATCATGCATCTCTCGCAGAACGTCCACAATCTTTGATCTCGGTAAGACTAGCTGCATTACATAGGACTTTCCATCTGCTGATTCCCATTTACGTCGAAGGACACCCTCTTGGACATGCAATGAGTCCCACTGTGCCCAATAGGCCTTTAGAGCCGGACTTCTGTCGGAGATATCAGCCCATTCTGGTTTTTCCTGGTGTTCCTTGCATGCGAGGATGGGTTCAATATCTGGGTCCTCTTGTTGAGCCTTCCTCAACTGGTCGTTGCTCCAGCCATAAATGGGATCGGTTCTGGTTCGTAGGACAGTTACCACTTCCTTTTCTTCTTGGCGTCTGCAATGTTTACAGTCTTGCTTACATGGTCTCCGAGACAGTGCATCAGCATTTTAGTGAAGCTTCCCCTTCCGATGTTGAATTTCATAATCGTACGTCTGCAGCCTCTCAATCCATCTCGCCACTTGACCCTCTGGATTCTTGAAATTCAAAAGCCAGTTTAGTGCTCCATGGTCGGTTCGGAGAAGAAACTTCTGTCCATAGAGATACTTATGGAAGTGCTTTGTTGCCAAAATCAGTGCAAGAAGTTCTCTTCTGGTCACACAATAGTTTCTTTCCGACTTTGAGAGTACCTTGCTGTAATAGGCAACCACCTTTTCTTCGCCATCATGTACCTGTGACAATACAGCACCAATCCCGACATTGCTGGCATCAGCATCAATGATGAACGGTTTTCCTGGAGTCGGGTAGGTCAGCACTGGTGCATTACACAAGCGTTGCTTGAGCTCTTGAAAGCTGCGCTCGCACTCACCTGACCACTTAAACTGCTTTCCCTTTTCCGTTAGCTGATGTAGACTCTTGGCGATCTCAGCAAAGTTCTTTACAAAGCGCCTATAGTAGGTGGCTAGACCCAGAAAGCTTCGGAGTTGATGTTTGTCCTGTGGTGTTGGCCAATTCTTCACGGTGTCAACCTTATCAGGATCCGTCTTAACTCCTTGGGATGAGATGATATGTCCCAGGTATTTCACTTCGGTTTTGAAGAGTGAACACTTTTCTGGATTGAGCTTGAAGTGGGCTTCTCGAAGTCTTTGAAACACGGCTCTCAGATTTGTACAATGTTCGTCAAATGTTTTCCCGTATACGATGACGTCATCCAAATAGACCAGGCAAGATTTCCAAGTGAGTCCTTGCAGGACGCATTCCATAAGGCGCTCAAAAGTCGCTGGAGCATTGCACAGTCCAAAAGGCATCACTTTGAACTGCCACAATCCGTTTCCTGTCGAGAAAGCTGTCTTCTCTTTGTCTTCAGGATGGATTTCTACTTGCCAGTATCCATTTTTCAGGTCCAAAGTTGAGAACCATTGTGCTCCTTCCATTGCGTCCAGAGTATCGCTGATCCTAGGCAGAGGGTAGCTATCTTTCTTGGTCACATCGTTCAACCTTCGATAGTCCACGCAAAAGCGGGTTGATCCGTCTTTCTTCTTTACCAGGACCACTGGAGACGCCCAAGGGCTTTTTGAGTTTTCGATAAGACCCTCTTCTTTCATGGTGGTTATTAGCTCTTCAACCTCACCTTGTTTGGCTAGTGGAAGGCGTCTTGCAGGTTGACGAATCGGCTTTGCATCCCCGGTGTTGATTCGATGTTGAACCAGTTGTGTTCTGCCATATTTCCCTTGCGATGACGAAAAGATGTCTGCAAATTCTTCGAGGAGACCTTCTGCAGTTCTTCGTTGTTGGTGGCCAAGATTAGAGGACTTGAGAATGTTCGTCTTTATGGAGTTCAGCTCTTTGGACTTCAATGTTTGCCTTGGGTCTTCTTCGCTGATCCTTGTTATCGCTGATATAGATTCGCATTGTCCGACAATCTCACCTTTTCTAAGCTTAACTTCGTACGGCTTGATGTTGAGTATTCGTACGGGAACCATGTTCTTTACAGGTCTAACAAGAGTCTTCCCAATGGTGACGTTTTGGGAGGACTTTACAGATGCTGGTTCGACCATGAGGTATCGATGGCTTCCAGGCTTACCCTTCAATTTCGTCCACACGAATACTTCTGAAGAAGCAGGCAAAGTCAGATCTTCTTTAATGACGGTTTTCACAGATAGCGAGGTCTCATACGAGTGAATCCCATAGATCATCGGAATCTCGATGTTTCGATATTTCAGGACTTGGTTCCCGATGTCCAATATCACTCCGTGATCTTTCATGAAATCGACGCCGACAATGCACTCGTCGCATATATCTGCTACCAGGAACAGGTGAGAGAATTCCAGCTCTGCCATCCGGATCTTAAGACGTACCTCACCATAGACTTTTGCGGCTTCTCCAGTTGCAGTCCTTAGACGATAGCTATTGGTGTTGTGGAGCCATGTCTTCTTAACGAGGTCCTGCCGTACAATAGACGCCGTGGCACCGGTGTCGATGGTAGCCACACATTTGTTGCCGTTTATACTTGCTTCCACGGTCAGGCTCTTGTTGTCACGTTTCGTTTGAGAAACCTGGATGGTGTTTCTGTAGCTATCGGTACTAGAAGCCAGCTTCTGTCCCTCGAAGTTAGTTGGATGGGAAACAACTTGGGAAGCAACATTGTTGTAGATGTAACTTTGACCAGTTGACATATTTCTGTGTTCACAGTGTTGGCATGCGGTTCCTCTTCGCGGTAATCTGCACTGTCGTTGAAGATGCCCGGTCTTGTTGCAGTTCCAGCATCGTGCTGGTCCGTCTCGCTGACTCCTTTCCAGAGTAGCCTTCTGACAAGAGCATTCTTGGACTTCCAATTCTCTCACGCGATGCACGTTTTGGGATGCTTGTTCTGCGGCTTCCATTGTTAGAGCGAAAGCCAATGCTTCTGGTAGTGTTTGCTTTCCGGCAGTGCGAATAGCCCTTTGGAGATTTATATCGCCCACAGCTCTCACAAAGGATTCAACAGCAAGTTGATTTATTATCTCGTTGCCAGCTGTTGGGTATGCCAGGTGGACTAATCGCTCGATATCTGCCTGAAGCTGCTGCAGAGTTTCACCTCTTTTCTGTGCCCTGTTGTTTAGTTGTACTCGGAAGACTTCTGTCATGTGACTATCCCCAAACCGCTGTTCGATTGCGTTTACCAGAACTTTGAAGTCACCGTTCTTCTCTGCTGGGATGGTTTGTAGCAGTTCAGCAGCTGCTCCTCTCAAGGCAAGCGTAAGAGCAATGTATTTTTCGTCATCGTCCCAGCCATTTGTTAACGCTGCTGCTTCAAACTGTTTCTTGTAGATTGACCACGGTATCTGACCATCAAAGCTTGGAGGATTCACTTCTCTCTTCCTTGAGCACTCACCAGAAGGTTCTCGAGCTTTCATCTTTCGCACTTTTTCTAGTTCGCTTGCAATGGTTTCGATCTGGTCGTCTATTTTCTTGAAACGTGCATTAGTCGTTGAATTTTGTTTTTCGACACGCTCATCGAGAGTATTGATTTTGTCTTCGAAGTCCGCAAACCTGCCTTCTAGCAGATTTTTCTGTTCATCAAACCGATCTCGAACGTCATCCCTTTGAGCTTGTAGTTGCTTGAGGACATTTCCTTCTAGTTGTTTGAGAACATTCTCTTGTTCGTTCTCCTGCTCGTTTCTTTGAGCTTCTAGTTGCTCCAGAACATTCTTGTTTTGAGTTTCTAGTTGCTCGACAACATCATTCTTTTGTGTTTGTAGTTGCTCCAGAACATTCTTCTCGAATTTGGCTAGAAGAAGTGACATCATGTTAGATAAGTCGGCAGTTGCATTTACCTCTTCCGATTTTGCTTCCACTTCGAAAGCAAACGTATCTGGGTCTTCATTTTGTTCTTCCAGATGTTCCTGTAGCCGTTTTACGAGTTCGATTTTATATCCTGCCGCACTTAAGCCACGTTTGCTTAATTCGGCCTTTAGCTCAGCGACAGTTAAGTCTTTCAAAACTTTACTTATCATTTTTAACTTCACTATTTCACACAAAATAGTTTAATCACTGTTCACTGTTTTATTCTCAATAAGTTTTAATCCCACTTCTGACACCAATGTAATATTCGGCTTGGTCCGACAATTAAAACTTATTCACTTTTTAAATAAAACACAAATTCACTTTATTCCAATTACTCACAAACTTATTTATTCAACACTTTCAATTATAACTTTCAAACACAGTGTACTTTACTTATCGCAGTTCACAATCAACTATTTGCATCGCCATCCAACGGCTATTTATATACAAAATGATGGGTTCTAGAAACTACTATTGGTTCCTATTGGTTCTTGGAGAAGCTGAAAGTTCGAGAAGCTTTTGAAAGTTCGAGAAGCTATCTATTTACAAATAAAATACTTAGATTACTTTTTGTAGGGGCTAACGTTCTTAATGCTAAACAAAAAGTTTCTCTTAATTATTAGGTATTGCCCCTCACAAGTGTTTACTACTACAATTAAACGATATTAAGTAAAGAGAGTATGTACATTAAATAAACAAGAGATACAGAGTAAGTAAAGAGAGTAAGAAAAGTGTGTACATTAAATATAGAAAGAGGTACAGAGCGTACGAGATAATAAAGTGTATACACATTACATTATATTAACGCGGTAAGTTCCGAAAAAACCTAACTTATAAATTGAATTTTGTTTTTATTTTTCTCCTCCGGGAAGTAAGGCGTGTGGACCACAGGGGTCACACTCATATTTAATTAGGTATTTTATTTTCACCTGAATTTAATGTTACCACGTGCCACAATCGTGATGAGATGATTTATGTTAAACATTATTTTAAAATTATATTTTGCTTGTCAAATCAACAGATTTTAGGCGGCTCAGGGGGCGCGATCGCCCCTATCGCCCCCCCCCCCCCCTGAATCCGCCCTTGCTTCTAAGCTTATAATTCATCTTTTATATCAGCCAATTCGTCTTTTTCAGAATCAGCTGTGAGCATTTCTTCATCTACATAAACTCCTGCTTCTTCCTACACAGGGAATTTGAACAGTGGCGTAGCAAGCCCGAATATAACATGCACATAAATATTAGTTACCTGAGATTATATTAATATAATATTAATGTTCTCGAAATTCTTCTCAATGAATATTTTGTTCTGCATTAGGGTATAGTACCTACTGAAAAAAGTGAAAGCGGGATCTATGGGGGAAAGTAAAAAAGCACATAGATATGAATGAAGAAAAATATGTATATTTATTTGCAATTTCACAAAAGCAAATTTTTCGGCTCCTTGCTTTGCTGAAATCTTCTAAAAGAGAAGTGTAATTTATTTAAGAAGCTAATTCTGCTTCTATAGATAAAACTCCTAAGGCTGATAAACGTTCCTGCTTCATGGTTTTTCTCAAATAATTTTTTATAATTTTCAATTTAGAAAAACTTCTTTCTGCCCAAGCTGTACTAACAGGAATAGTTTACATTATGCAATTCTTCATGCAGCTCGAAAGCTTCAATTTCTTTGTTATCCCCATGCTGAAGTCTCCTCGCCTGGGGTTTCCACCTTGTAGTGGTGGGGAGGCTTACGCTTAATTTTTCAGCTGATCAGCTGTAGACTTTTATTTCTTAAGTCCTCAGCTGATCAGCTGAGAATTTTAGGCAAACTAAGAGGAACCCAAAAACGAACAACCAATGGACAGTACAAAACAGAACAATGAAAAACCAGCGGGGATATACGCTGAAACGTAGACAGAAGTCACGGCTGCCGGCGCGGGCTTTGCCCTTCCAACAGTAGGAGGGGAGAAGTCGCCAGTGACAGACAAGAACGAACTTAAGGACAAGACTGCAGGAAAAACGAAAATGACCATTACGCAGGAGGAAGAGGACCTTCTTCTCACTCCTTTTTCCAACCTCGGTGTGGAGGATGGAACTAGCACCGGAACACTCGTAACTGACGACGACGCGTGTTCAGTTGCTAGCTCTACCCTCTCACGATCGTCGACCACTTCAGTTCGGAGTAGAATCTCCAACTGTAAGAAGACGATCAAACGACTTGGAAAAAGGAAATGGGAGGAACTAACATCGAACGAACAGGTTAGGCTTTTCAACGCTCGTGCTTTCCTAAAGAACGAGCCTCTTATAATGGGGGGGCCATGTGCCCAAACATTGAAGGAGGCGGATTCCAAAGGAAACACGGGCGTAGGTGCACTGATGGGACCGCCCAATCCGCCGATTGATATAATTCAATCCAAGAAAGGAACGACCCCTTCAGTTGCACCCCCGGTTAGGGAACAGACGCCGTTGCTAACCTCGAAGCCGTCTACATCCGCCAAATCCAGTACGGGGCCATGTGCAACAACGGGCTCGGAAGATGGTAAGACGGTCTCGAGGGAGTCGAATCTGGAGGGTGCTTGTGAAAGCAGTACAAAGGGCCATGTGCCCGAATGCAGCTCTAACACCTTCGTCTAGCAGCGGTGTCCTGGACGAAACTAGGGAAAGCTCGAGGACAACAAAAACGGTGATAGAGAAGAAAACGACCAAAACTCTCACCGAGGACAAAGTACTTCAAAGGAGGATACGAAACACGGAACGGACAATTCGACGCCTATCTAACAAAGATCCAAACTCCTTAACGGCAAGGGATAAGATAGTGCTCGAAAACGCTACACGAAACCTTAGGACACTGACTCTGACATCGACAAATAAAAACAAAAATATATGGACTAAGAACCTGATGAAGGAGAAGGAGATGGTGGGCCATGTGCCTCCCCTGGACCCTGATTCAGCGGCAAAAACGTCCAAAAGAACTAGGCAGGATGACACAATTTCGCCCACGAAAAGATCACCCCTGCAGAAAAGGAAAAAGACATCGGCTAGAGATGAGACGTTAGAGGATGGGTTCAATATCTGGGTCCTCTTGTTGAGCCTTCCTCAACTGGTCGTTGCTCCAGCCATAAATGGGATCGGTTCTGGTTCGTAGGACAGTTACCACTTCCTTTTCTTCTTGGCGTCTGCAATGTTTACAGTCTTGCTTACATGGTCTCCGAGACAGTGCATCAGCATTTTAGTGAAGCTTCCCCTTCCGATGTTGAATTTCATAATCGTACGTCTGCAGCCTCTCAATCCATCTCGCCACTTGACCCTCTGGATTCTTGAAATTCAAAAGCCAGTTTAGTGCTCCATGGTCGGTTCGGAGAAGAAACTTCTGTCCATAGAGATACTTATGGAAGTGCTTTGTTGCCAAAATCAGTGCAAGAAGTTCTCTTCTGGTCACACAATAGTTTCTTTCCGACTTTGAGAGTACCTTGCTGTAATAGGCAACCACCTTTTCTTCGCCATCATGTACCTGTGACAATACAGCACCAATCCCGACATTGCTGGCATCAGCATCAATGATGAACGGTTTTCCTGGAGTCGGGTAGGTCAGCACTGGTGCATTACACAAGCGTTGCTTGAGCTCTTGAAAGCTGCGCTCGCACTCACCTGACCACTTAAACTGCTTTCCCTTTTCCGTTAGCTGATGTAGACTCTTGGCGATCTCAGCAAAGTTCTTTACAAAGCGCCTATAGTAGGTGGCTAGACCCAGAAAGCTTCGGAGTTGATGTTTGTCCTGTGGTGTTGGCCAATTCTTCACGGTGTCAACCTTATCAGGATCCGTCTTAACTCCTTGGGATGAGATGATATGTCCCAGGTATTTCACTTCGGTTTTGAAGAGTGAACACTTTTCTGGATTGAGCTTGAAGTGGGCTTCTCGAAGTCTTTGAAACACGGCTCTCAGATTTGTACAATGTTCGTCAAATGTTTTCCCGTATACGATGACGTCATCCAAATAGACCAGGCAAGATTTCCAAGTGAGTCCTTGCAGGACGCATTCCATAAGGCGCTCAAAAGTCGCTGGAGCATTGCACAGTCCAAAAGGCATCACTTTGAACTGCCACAATCCGTTTCCTGTCGAGAAAGCTGTCTTCTCTTTGTCTTCAGGATGGATTTCTACTTGCCAGTATCCATTTTTCAGGTCCAAAGTTGAGAACCATTGTGCTCCTTCCATTGCGTCCAGAGTATCGCTGATCCTAGGCAGAGGGTAGCTATCTTTCTTGGTCACATCGTTCAACCTTCGATAGTCCACGCAAAAGCGGGTTGATCCGTCTTTCTTCTTTACCAGGACCACTGGAGACGCCCAAGGGCTTTTTGAGTTTTCGATAAGACCCTCTTCTTTCATGGTGGTTATTAGCTCTTCAACCTCACCTTGTTTGGCTAGTGGAAGGCGTCTTGCAGGTTGACGAATCGGCTTTGCATCCCCGGTGTTGATTCGATGTTGAACCAGTTGTGTTCTGCCATATTTCCCTTGCGATGACGAAAAGATGTCTGCAAATTCTTCGAGGAGACCTTCTGCAGTTCTTCGTTGTTGGTGGCCAAGATTAGAGGACTTGAGAATGTTCGTCTTTATGGAGTTCAGCTCTTTGGACTTCAATGTTTGCCTTGGGTCTTCTTCGCTGATCCTTGTTATCGCTGATATAGATTCGCATTGTCCGACAATCTCACCTTTTCTAAGCTTAACTTCGTACGGCTTGATGTTGAGTATTCGTACGGGAACCATGTTCTTTACAGGTCTAACAAGAGTCTTCCCAATGGTGACGTTTTGGGAGGACTTTACAGATGCTGGTTCGACCATGAGGTATCGATGGCTTCCAGGCTTACCCTTCAATTTCGTCCACACGAATACTTCTGAAGAAGCAGGCAAAGTCAGATCTTCTTTAATGACGGTTTTCACAGATAGCGAGGTCTCATACGAGTGAATCCCATAGATCATCGGAATCTCGATGTTTCGATATTTCAGGACTTGGTTCCCGATGTCCAATATCACTCCGTGATCTTTCATGAAATCGACGCCGACAATGCACTCGTCGCATATATCTGCTACCAGGAACAGGTGAGAGAATTCCAGCTCTGCCATCCGGATCTTAAGACGTACCTCACCATAGACTTTTGCGGCTTCTCCAGTTGCAGTCCTTAGACGATAGCTATTGGTGTTGTGGAGCCATGTCTTCTTAACGAGGTCCTGCCGTACAATAGACGCCGTGGCACCGGTGTCGATGGTAGCCACACATTTGTTGCCGTTTATACTTGCTTCCACGGTCAGGCTCTTGTTGTCACGTTTCGTTTGAGAAACCTGGATGGTGTTTCTGTAGCTATCGGTACTAGAAGCCAGCTTCTGTCCCTCGAAGTTAGTTGGATGGGAAACAACTTGGGAAGCAACATTGTTGTAGATGTAACTTTGACCAGTTGACATATTTCTGTGTTCACAGTGTTGGCATGCGGTTCCTCTTCGCGGTAATCTGCACTGTCGTTGAAGATGCCCGGTCTTGTTGCAGTTCCAGCATCGTGCTGGTCCGTCTCGCTGACTCCTTTCCAGAGTAGCCTTCTGACAAGAGCATTCTTGGACTTCCAATTCTCTCACGCGATGCACGTTTTGGGATGCTTGTTCTGCGGCTTCCATTGTTAGAGCGAAAGCCAATGCTTCTGGTAGTGTTTGCTTTCCGGCAGTGCGAATAGCCCTTTGGAGATTTATATCGCCCACAGCTCTCACAAAGGATTCAACAGCAAGTTGATTTATTATCTCGTTGCCAGCTGTTGGGTATGCCAGGTGGACTAATCGCTCGATATCTGCCTGAAGCTGCTGCAGAGTTTCACCTCTTTTCTGTGCCCTGTTGTTTAGTTGTACTCGGAAGACTTCTGTCATGTGACTATCCCCAAACCGCTGTTCGATTGCGTTTACCAGAACTTTGAAGTCACCGTTCTTCTCTGCTGGGATGGTTTGTAGCAGTTCAGCAGCTGCTCCTCTCAAGGCAAGCGTAAGAGCAATGTATTTTTCGTCATCGTCCCAGCCATTTGTTAACGCTGCTGCTTCAAACTGTTTCTTGTAGATTGACCACGGTATCTGACCATCAAAGCTTGGAGGATTCACTTCTCTCTTCCTTGAGCACTCACCAGAAGGTTCTCGAGCTTTCATCTTTCGCACTTTTTCTAGTTCGCTTGCAATGGTTTCGATCTGGTCGTCTATTTTCTTGAAACGTGCATTAGTCGTTGAATTTTGTTTTTCGACACGCTCATCGAGAGTATTGATTTTGTCTTCGAAGTCCGCAAACCTGCCTTCTAGCAGATTTTTCTGTTCATCAAACCGATCTCGAACGTCATCCCTTTGAGCTTGTAGTTGCTTGAGGACATTTCCTTCTAGTTGTTTGAGAACATTCTCTTGTTCGTTCTCCTGCTCGTTTCTTTGAGCTTCTAGTTGCTCCAGAACATTCTTGTTTTGAGTTTCTAGTTGCTCGACAACATCATTCTTTTGTGTTTGTAGTTGCTCCAGAACATTCTTCTCGAATTTGGCTAGAAGAAGTGACATCATGTTAGATAAGTCGGCAGTTGCATTTACCTCTTCCGATTTTGCTTCCACTTCGAAAGCAAACGTATCTGGGTCTTCATTTTGTTCTTCCAGATGTTCCTGTAGCCGTTTTACGAGTTCGATTTTATATCCTGCCGCACTTAAGCCACGTTTGCTTAATTCGGCCTTTAGCTCAGCGACAGTTAAGTCTTTCAAAACTTTACTTATCATTTTTAACTTCACTATTTCACACAAAATAGTTTAATCACTGTTCACTGTTTTATTCTCAATAAGTTTTAATCCCACTTCTGACACCAATGTAATATTCGGCTTGGTCCGACAATTAAAACTTATTCACTTTTTAAATAAAACACAAATTCACTTTATTCCAATTACTCACAAACTTATTTATTCAACACTTTCAATTATAACTTTCAAACACAGTGTACTTTACTTATCGCAGTTCACAATCAACTATTTGCATCGCCATCCAACGGCTATTTATATACAAAATGATGGGTTCTAGAAACTACTATTGGTTCCTATTGGTTCTTGGAGAAGCTGAAAGTTCGAGAAGCTTTTGAAAGTTCGAGAAGCTATCTATTTACAAATAAAATACTTAGATTACTTTTTGTAGGGGCTAACGTTCTTAATGCTAAACAAAAAGTTTCTCTTAATTATTAGGTATTGCCCCTCACAAGTGTTTACTACTACAATTAAACGATATTAAGTAAAGAGAGTATGTACATTAAATAAACAAGAGATACAGAGTAAGTAAAGAGAGTAAGAAAAGTGTGTACATTAAATATAGAAAGAGGTACAGAGCGTACGAGATAATAAAGTGTATACACATTACATTATATTAACGCGGTAAGTTCCGAAAAAACCTAACTTATAAATTGAATTTTGTTTTTATTTTTCTCCTCCGGGAAGTAAGGCGTGTGGACCACAGGGGTCACACTCATATTTAATTAGGTATTTTATTTTCACCTGAATTTAATGTTACCACGTGCCACAATCGTGATGAGATGATTTATGTTAAACATTATTTTAAAATTATATTTTGCTTGTCAAATCAACAGATTTTAGGCGGCTCAGGGGGCGCGATCGCCCCTATCGCCCCCCCCCCCTGAATCCGCCCTTGCTTCTAAGCTTATAATTCATCTTTTATATCAGCCAATTCGTCTTTTTCAGAATCAGCTGTGAGCATTTCTTCATCTACATAAACTCCTGCTTCTTCCTACACAGGGAATTTGAACAGTGGCGTAGCAAGCCCGAATATAACATGCACATAAATATTAGTTACCTGAGATTATATTAATATAATATTAATGTTCTCGAAATTCTTCTCAATGAATATTTTGTTCTGCATTAGGGTATAGTACCTACTGAAAAAAGTGAAAGCGGGATCTATGGGGGAAAGTAAAAAAGCACATAGATATGAATGAAGAAAAATATGTATATTTATTTGCAATTTCACAAAAGCAAATTTTTCGGCTCCTTGCTTTGCTGAAATCTTCTAAAAGAGAAGTGTAATTTATTTAAGAAGCTAATTCTGCTTCTATAGATAAAACTCCTAAGGCTGATAAACGTTCCTGCTTCATGGTTTTTCTCAAATAATTTTTTATAATTTTCAATTTAGAAAAACTTCTTTCTGCCCAAGCTGTACTAACAGGAATAGTTTACATTATGCAATTCTTCATGCAGCTCGAAAGCTTCAATTTCTTTGTTATCCCCATGCTGAAGTCTCCTCGCCTGGGGTTTCCACCTTGTAGTGGTGGGGAGGCTTACGCTTAATTTTTCAGCTGATCAGCTGTAGACTTTTATTTCTTAAGTCCTCAGCTGATCAGCTGAGAATTTTAGGCAAACTAAGAGGAACCCAAAAACGAACAACCAATGGACAGTACAAAACAGAACAATGAAAAACCAGCGGGGATATACGCTGAAACGTAGACAGAAGTCACGGCTGCCGGCGCGGGCTTTGCCCTTCCAACAGTAGGAGGGGAGAAGTCGCCAGTGACAGACAAGAACGAACTTAAGGACAAGACTGCAGGAAAAACGAAAATGACCATTACGCAGGAGGAAGAGGACCTTCTTCTCACTCCTTTTTCCAACCTCGGTGTGGAGGATGGAACTAGCACCGGAACACTCGTAACTGACGACGACGCGTGTTCAGTTGCTAGCTCTACCCTCTCACGATCGTCGACCACTTCAGTTCGGAGTAGAATCTCCAACTGTAAGAAGACGATCAAACGACTTGGAAAAAGGAAATGGGAGGAACTAACATCGAACGAACAGGTTAGGCTTTTCAACGCTCGTGCTTTCCTAAAGAACGAGCCTCCTATAATGGGGGGGCCATGTGCCCAAACATTGAAGGAGGCGGATTCCAAAGGAAACACGGGCGTAGGTGCACTGATGGGACCGCCCAATCCGCCGATTGATATAATTCAATCCAAGAAAGGAACGACCCCTTCAGTTGCACCCCCGGTTAGGGAACAGACGCCGTTGCTAACCTCGAAGCCGTCTACATCCGCCAAATCCAGTACGGGGCCATGTGCAACAACGGGCTCGGAAGATGGTAAGACGGTCTCGAGGGAGTCGAATCTGGAGGGTGCTTGTGAAAGCAGTACAAAGGGCCATGTGCCCGAATGCAGCTCTAACACCTTCGTCTAGCAGCGGTGTCCTGGACGAAACTAGGGAAAGCTCGAGGACAACAAAAACGGTGATAGAGAAGAAAACGACCAAAACTCTCACCGAGGACAAAGTACTTCAAAGGAGGATACGAAACACGGAACGGACAATTCGACGCCTATCTAACAAAGATCCAAACTCCTTAACGGCAAGGGATAAGATAGTGCTCGAAAACGCTACACGAAACCTTAGGACACTGACTCTGACATCGACAAATAAAAACAAAAATATATGGACTAAGAACCTGATGAAGGAGAAGGAGATGGTGGGCCATGTGCCTCCCCTGGACCCTGATTCAGCGGCAAAAACGTCCAAAAGAACTAGGCAGGATGACACAATTTCGCCCACGAAAAGATCACCCCTGCAGAAAAGGAAAAAGACATCGGCTAGAGATGAGACGTTAGAGGCGCGCAAATTCGCCATTGCGGATTTCGGAAATCCCTCAAGAAAACTCTCAGAAGACCAATGGCAATTACTAGAAATGAGGATCCTGGATGAGGTTAACGATGCCATTGTTAACAGCAGGCCACCACCACTCTTTGGGAACCTCAGAACCATCCATGGGTTCAAAGTCTTGACGTGCGAGGACGAAAATACTCTCGCTTTTCTGCAGGACTTCGTCAAAAGAACGGTAGCTCCCTAGCCCAACGCTGATCTCCGCTTAATCGGTGTGAGCGAAATCAGCGACTTAGTCAAACCTAAGGCCAAGATGACTATCAAAGGTCCTGCGATACCCCGAGATCGCGTAGAGAGATATCTTCAATCTCTAAATACAGAACAGCTAAGTCAAAGCTGGAAGGTAATAGAGATGGGAGAAAGAACGGAGGAAGGTACAGAAGTGGTGGTGCAACTCAGCCACAAATCTATACCCCTTTTGAGGAAAATTGGCTACAAAGTACGCATCGGCATAAACAGGTGCAAACTGCGGCTTATAACCAATAAGACAAAACAAGTAAGTAAGGCGGGCGGGCCTTTATTGTAATTTGAATATGAAATTGATACAAATAAATCTTCAACACAGTAAAGCCGCCAGCTCCAATCTTGTCTACATCTTGGGAAGTAGACAAATAGACATTGCCCTGATTCAAGAACCCTGGATTTCAGGTGGCAGAATTAGAGGACTACATGCATCAGACTTTATACTATACAAAGCCACACAAGTAGCAAATAGTAATATTAGATCCTGTATTTTAGCTAGGAAGAAGTTTAATCTCTTTCTTTTAGCAAATTACAGTGATCCAGACCAGTGTGCTGTCAAGCTTGAAAGGGAGGGACTCCCACCACTGATCCTGACATCGTGCTATATGCCACATGACGGAACAGAAGGACCTCCCGCTAACATCACAAGCCAACTTGTGGAGAAAGCCACCTCTGAGAGATGGGACGTGGTACTAGGTTGTGATGCTAACTCACATCATACCCAATGGGGTAGTACCGACATCAACAACAGAGGTGAGTCTCTTTTTGAATTTATACTAGACCAAACTCTTCTAATTGCAAACAGAGGCAAAGAACCCACGTTTGTAACTAAAAATAGAAAAGAAGTGCTTGACGTTACCCTAACCAATAACTCAAGCACAATAGTAATAGATCAATGGAATGTTCTTAAAGAGGAATCATTCTCAGACCATAAACTGATAGGCTTCTTGATACAAAATGAAGTAGCAACTCCAAAACCCTTCAGGAATTTCAGGAAAACAAACTGGAATGTATTCTGTAGGGAAGTAGGACAGGGAATTCAAAACCCGGACTCACTTTTAATTCAAGACCCTTCCGACATAGATCTTGCGTCAGAAAAACTCAGAGTTGTTCTGAACCACGCTTTAGAAAAAAGCTGTACCATCAATCATATGAGAAAAGGTAGGAAAAAACCACCCTGGTGGACAACTGAATTAGGCAACTTAAGAAAAGAAACTAGAAGACTTTTCAACGTTGCAAAAAGAACTAGGAAAGAAGCTGACTGGGAACATTATAAGACCAGTCAACGTATGTTTAAGGCCGAAACACAACGAGCAAAACGTAGCTCATGGAGGGCCTTTTGCGACGAAATAGAAGGCACAAATGAATCGGCAAGATTCAGGAAAATTCTGACCAAGGATTCAGTCACTCTTGGTTCTCTTAAAAGACCTACAGGCAGCTGGACTGCTCCTTGTGAATACTCATTTTCCTGGCTGCGTAGCTGATATCCGTAGTCCAGAATAAGAGTCTCATACAGAAACCCTAGTACCATCGGATATTTTAACGGAAGAAAGGATAAAATGGGCCATTCACTCCTTTTCCCCGTAAAAATCCCCTGGTCTAGACGGAATCTTCCCTATGATGCTTCAGAAGAGCATAAACCTTATCATCCCACACCTAGCTAGCATTTTCAACAATAGCCTTAAATGGGGGTATGTTCCCTTATCGTGGCGTGAGGTAAAGGTAGTTTTCATCCCTAGCCATACGGAGGCCAAAGACTTTAGACCCATTAGTCTAACATCGTTTATTTTGAAAACGTTTGAAAGGCTAATTGATATACATATCCGAAGCACCCTGAAACCGGACTGTATATCGGAATTTCAACATGCATACATTAAAGGAAAAAGCGTTGAAACGGCATTGCACAGTGTTGTCAGCGTCATAGAAAAATCACTGAATGATCCAACGTTCTTGGATATTGAGGGAGCCTTCAATAACGTGAAGAACGAAACAGTGAAGCAAGCCTTGGACGACCACAAAGTCGAAAAGGCAATAACGCAGTGGATAATGTGTATGCTCAGAAAGAGACAGATTAACTCTGAACTAGCGGAGGAAAGGGTGAGAGTAACCACATCCAGGGGCACCCCTCAGGGTGGAGTTCTCTCACCGCTACTCTGGGTTCTTGTCATGAACGGCATACTCTCTAAATTGAAATCAAGTGGAGTAAGGATAGTAGCCTACGCTGATGATCTTGCATTACTAGCGACTGGCAGGTTCCTACCCACTATCAGTGAACAAACAGAATACGCCCTCTCGTTGGTAAGCAAATGGACTAAGAACTGTGGGCTGACGGTCAATCCAGCTAAAACGGAACTAGTGCTATTTACTAACAAACGTAAAATACCTGATTTTAAAATGCCTTCAATTGAAGGCTGCCCTCTTAAGATCTCCGATCACTCAAAGTATCTCGGTGTGATCTTGGATAAAATACTAAACTGGGGCTTGAACACCAAAGATAGATTCAAAAAGGCATCGACAGCCTTTTACTCCTGCAATAGAATTTTCGGGAAAACCTGGGGACCAAACCCAAAAATTATCAGATGGATGTATTCGGCAATAATTAGACCAATACTAACCTATGGTAATTTGGTATGGTGGAAAGCTTTAGAAAAGAGCACGAACCTGAAAACTTTGACAAAAGTTCAAAGACTGGCGTGCACTGGCATTACGGGGGCAATGAGATCCACTCCAACTGCGGGATTGGAAGTTATACTCGATCTTATTCCCCTAGACCTCTTTGTTCAAGAATCTGCGGCCAAAAGTGCCCTGAGACTTAGTCAAACTAAAGTCTGGATAAACAGCTCCATGCCCAGATCCTTCATAAAGTTATGGGTCATAGTCTTCTACCTGAGCGTCGAACTTGTCGAGTTGTAGAAGCTGAGTAAGGTCAATGATTCTCGGGAATTATTTCTCCAGAAGAGTCCTGAAACCAAAGGTCGCTCGTCCCTCCCCTTCCCGATCCTTATCCCCTCCTCCATCGGCTTTGTGCATTACACTGGCTGATGTCTCCTTATCCCCTGACTGTATAGTGTATCACTTCTGTCAGTACCTTGTTTCCTTCCTGGGACGCTTATGGCTCAATTGCTGTTCGTCTCTCCTCTTCCAAATCATATCCTCCCCTTCAACTTCCCAAATTGGGCTGGATTCAAGGTGTTATACGACCCGTGCCGATGATCAGCCAGGCTGAGGGCCCAATTTCTAAAAATAGCTCAGTCACTAACGGAGTATCCGGATACCAGGCGACCTCCGGATTAGCTAGCCTTATCTGTGTAAGCGAATCTCTGCACAGACGGACCCCCCCTTTTACTTCGCCTACTCGTGGGAACCCAAATGAAAAAAAAAACAAACAAAACAAACAAAAACAAAAACAAAAAAATCAAACCGGTACCGGTACTACAGCTACACCGGGCGGCAGTTCGGCGGCAACGTCGGCTGTCGTTACACCTGTGCCGTACACAGGAGAAGGGATTGTGACATGTCACTGCCCAACTTCGAGTGTGGTACAGGTTGTATCTACACCGGGCGGCAGTTCGGCGATAATGTCGGCTGTCGTAAATCCTGTGCCAAACATAGGAGAGGGGTCTGTGCCAAGTCATTGTCCAGCTTCTAGTGAGGTACAGGAGGTATCCCTGGCGAAAGCGCCTCCTCCTGTCGGTAGTTCCACTACCAAAGAGAGTAAACCTCTCCAGGATGGTCCTAGTGGTAGTCTCCGTGGTGTTAGCAGCGTCGGGAATAACGACCCTGCCTCCACTACGAAGACAGCCATCCAACCTAGGGTCCTATATAAGCAGCGTCGCTATGCGATGAGATTGCTAAAATCTCCTGGTGCAACATTGGGAGATGGTAGTAATCCCATCCATAGCAAGAAGATTGAGTGGGCTAAATCCATTTTAGCCAAATCTAAGACCAGCTGCGACTCCACGTCAAAGCGACAAAGGTCTCTGGAGGAGTCCACTCCCATCCCTAAAAAACCCAAAGTGCAGAACACCAGCACTCCCAAAATTCCTAAAGTACCTCTCACTAAGCCTTTTAGTGATGTGCTTAAGGAACACAACAAAATCGTGGTTGCGGTCATTGATAGAAGCAATATTGATGGCGCGATTACCTCTGACCGTTGGCAGATGGTGAAACTGAAGCTCTCGGCTGGCTTTCTCAAAGTCATGCGAGAGCATCCGGGTCCACCACCTGTAACAAGCGATGGGGGTTGGCATCAAGGTCATGTCAAACTCATCGTTTGTAACGATCAGAGGTCGCGCGATTTATATACGCTTGCTGTCGGCATGCTGGGCGAAGTTTGGCCAGGCGCAAAACTCGAGGTTGTTGCAAAGGAAGACATTCCTTGCAGGCCGAGAGCTCGTGCTTGGATCCCGATTGAGCCTGCATGTCCTGAAGACATCCATGAGATGATCAGGCTTAGCAACCCGGACCTCTCCTGTCACGACTGGAAGATCGCAAAACTGGAGGAGCCGAAGGGTCTTTATCGAAGTGCGATTATCGTTATCAATAAGGACTCTGCGGCCTCTCTGGTGCGAACCAAGGGAGTGATAAGATACGGGTTCGAGACGATTACTCTCCGTATATACAAAAAAGATGAGGTAGACGCTTTATGCGAGTTTTTTCTCTCTTTTTGTAAAATTTTTTAATTTAAAATTTTATTCCTTTTTGACCCTGCTTGCATTAAGCAGTCCCTAACTCTCATCTTCCTGATATTCGTATCGCCATCACTTTTTTATTTTACAAATAATTTCTAATTAAGTGCCGATACGTCTAGCAACCGTAATTGCCGTCGTACTCGGTGAAAATGGACCCCAGCGCGTGCGGTATCTGGGGGGGAAAGAGGCGTGGGAATAACTAACTTGGTGCTACTATCACCTTTCCATCCATGGATGTGGACGATGGTGTACCTGGGCCCTCTTCTGTCGCGGCGCAGTCTTCTTCCCTACACTCAGAAGCTGTGTCGCCAGACGTGGGGGGTCCCAGTGCTATCATCACTTTCCCATCCTTGGATGGGGATGATGTTGTACCAGGGCCCTCTTCTGTCGCGGCACAGTCTTCTTCCGAAATCGTCAAAAGTTTATCCCTAATGGAGACTGATGACTCATCTAGCAAAGTTCTCTCCGGGGAGGAAGAAGATGAACTGCTAGGTTCCTCTTCGTCCGATCTGGATGAACTGGATCTAACAGTGGTGGAGGTTGATCTGCCTAGTTGTAGCCAAAATGCTGCAAATAGTACAGATTAATCTCCAACACTCTATTAAGGCTTCGGCCTCCCTTCTTCTCCGCCTGTCAAAAACTGGGGAAGATGTCGTTCTCATCCAAGAGCCCTGGATTGTGAAATCCCTGGTTCGAGGATTGAGAACTTCTGGCTACTGCGTCTTATATGTAACGGGAAAAGGTAACCCAAGATCCTGCATACTAGTAAAACGTAGTCTAAATGTATTTTTACTCCCTAATTTCAGTGATGAAGACGTCACCACAGCCAGTATGGTAATAGACAACCATACCTACTGGCTGGTATCAGCGTATTTGGGCCACGACCACCAGGGCCCACTGCCTGGTACCACTCTGGAGAAGTCGGTCGCTGAATCTACAAGACTCAATACCAACATAATTATCGGTTGTGACGCCAATGCGCACCATACTACGTGGGGTAGTACCGATATAAATGACAGACGTGAGTCTCTTTTTGATTACATCTTAACAACTAATCTGGTAGTAAGTAACGTTGGTAATGAACCAACCTTTGTTACTAAAAATCGGCAAGAAGTTTTAGATATCACTCTTGTCTCGTTGCATCTCTCGAATAAAGTATTGAATTGGAGAATATCAAAGGAGCACTCGTTCTCCGATCATAGGTACATCCAATTAACCCTTATTGAAGAGTCCCCAAAACCGATCCAATTCCGGAATTATCGGAAAACAGATTGGCCAAAATATAGGACAACCCTAAAAAGTCTGATTAAACCAGAACTTTCTGATCCTCCCTTGTGCGCTCTCGAACTTGATCAAAAAGTCGATGAGCTTACAGCAGCCCTCAACAAAGCCATGGAAACTGCCTGCCCCCTCACTACAGTGCGAGGAAAGAAGAAACCATACAGGTGGGCTGCTGAACTAGATATACTCAGGAAAGGTTGTAGAAGGCTTTTCAATCGTGCAAAAAAGTCTAGACACCCCGAAGATTGGGATTCCTATAAGGAATCCCTCAAAAAGTATAAACAAGAATTGAGAATAGCCAAAAGATCCTCATGGAGATCCTTCTGTAGCTCAATAGAAGAGTCCTCGGAGGCATCGCGGCTAAGGAAGATTCTCTCGACAAATCCAACCATGCCTAGTTGTCTCAAAAACTCAGATGGTACATGGACTAACTCTTGCGAAGAAACGCTAAACCTGCTATCGGACAGCCACTGCCCAGATAGCTCCAAATCCGTTAATACAACAAACCGTCCTGGGTCGGGTATTAACTTAACTTTTCCTCAAGGTCTTGTTGCAAAAGAAAAATTGACATGGGCTCTGAATAGTTTCGAACCTTATAAATCTCCAGGTCCAGATCAAATCATACCAGCTGAGCTACAACACACCATCGATATAACTCTGCCCATCATTGAGATGATGTTCAAAAGTTGTCTAGATCTGGCCTATATACCTCAGCGATGGAGGGAGGTAAAAGTAGTATTCATTCCCAAGGCGGGCAAATGCTCGCATGTCAACCCTAAAGATCTAAGACCTATTAGTCTATCATCTTTCATTCTCAAAACGCTGGAACGATTGATTGATATCCATATAAGTAATAGCATTGATAGGGGACTATCGATGTCTCAGCATGCTTACTGCAAAGGGAAATCGGTAGAAACAGCCTTGCATACTCTGGTAAGAACTATCGAATACTCCCTAGAGCAAAAGGAGTATACTATGGTTGCCTTCCTGGATATTGAAGGTGCTTTCAACAACGTTGACACATCTGCTATCACTTCTGCTATGACGACCCTAAACGTCGAATACTCACTCTGTGAGCTGATCAATCTAATGCTTAATAGCAGGATCATCAACTCTGAGATGGGGGATTTTTGTACGAAAAGGTCTGTCAGTAGAGGCACTCCGCAAGGTGGTGTTCTAACCCCTCTCCTGTGGAACATAGTAGTTAACGAATTGCTAATATCCCTCGAGAGGGAAGGCTACAGAGTGATTGCGTATGCCGATGATGTTGCTATCGCCGTCACAGGAAAACATCCTAATACACTGAGAGACCTCCTCCAAAACGCACTTAATATGCTCACTAGATGGGCTGATCGTTGTGGACTTAGTATTAATCCTCAAAAAACGGACCTTGTCCTTTTTACACGGAAATACAAGATCCCAGTAATTGTACCCCCTTCAATAAAAGGTGTACCACTAATTTTTACCAATGAAGCCAAATATCTTGGTCTGATATTAGACAAAAAGTTAAGTTGGAAACCTAATATTCAGGAAAGAGTTAAGAAAGCCACAGTAGCTCTTTTCTCTTGCAAGAAAGCCATAGGAAGCAAATGGGGTTTTCAACCTCGCATAACCTACTGGCTATACACATCGGTCATTCGACCAATTCTCATGTACGGGGTTGCAGTATGGTGGACTGCACTGGAGAAAGTCACTTCCTGCGACAAACTCAGCAGAGTCCAACGCACTGCTTGTCTCTGCATAAGCGGGGCCTTGAGAACCACACCCTCAGCAGCGTTAGACACTCTCCTCCATCTGGCACCCCTCGACATTTTTAGCAAACAAGTGGCAGCGAGTACAGCTATAAGACTCAACGCCTCATCTCAATGGACCAACAATAATGTGGGACACTCCATCATTTTGAACTCTTTCGGTTCTATACCAAAGTACATAGACTACACCATTCCAAAACCACAATTTGGTAAAAACTTCCAGATATCCATTCCATCCAGAGAAGAATGGGAAGACAAAAAACTTCTGGATGACAAAGGCATTCATTTTTATACAGATGGATCCAAGACAAGTGATGGAGTTGGTAGTGGTGTGTACTCAGAAAAGCTTAATCTAAGCATCTCATTCCGCCTTCCCAATCATTGTAGCGTCTTCCAAGCGGAAATTTTAGCGATCAAAGAGGTCCTGGCTAAGAGAAAACGTGATATCAACTTCTGATATCCGCATCTTCTCTGACAGTCAGGCTGCTATTAAATCTCTCGATGGTGTCTCAACCAAATCTCAAACGGCCCTCGATTGCCGATCGTCTCTGATGGAGATGGCGCAGCAATTTAACATTCACCTCTGTTGGGTGCCGGGTCACAGAGACATCGAAGGAAATTGTAGAGCTGATGAACTCGCTAAAAATGGAACCGTCATACCTATTTCACCTGAAAGGGAGAAGATAGGTATACCGATACCTACATGTAAACTTTTGCTAAAAGAAGCAGCTTTAACGAGAACAAACTACAGGTGGCACAATTTACCAACGTGCGCAGCTACGAAACTCATATGGCCTTCACTGGACTTAAAGCGCTCTAAAGACTTGTTATCTCAAAGCAGACTTCATTCAAGGTCTCTTGTCCGATAAGATACAGTAAGAAAACCTTTCCACCTTGGTGGAATGACGACTTATCTAATCTGAGGAAAATAACAAGAACCATTTTTAATATATGCTATAAGCATAAATTTTATCAGCCTTATAAGGACTGCTTGAGAATATACAAGCGTTCTATAGCTCAAGCCAAAAAGCAAGGATGGCAAGAGTACTGTCAGTCCATCGAAAACATCAAAGATTCGGCCAGGCTTAGTAGGGTTCTATCGAAAGAACATTCGAACCCCTCATTTCTTAAAAAACCAGATGGAAGCTGGACAGCATCTCCAATGGAGACTTTAGAGCTACTAATGAACGTACACTTCCCAGGTTGTGCAGAAGAACCAACCGAATCCAACCTGACTCTCAACATGCCAACCCCCATAGAGCAGGTAAACGCCCTTATAACTAGAGAAAATATAGTCTGGGCTATTAAGACCTTCTCGCCATACAAATCTCCAGGCCCTGATGGAATACTACCTATAATGCTGCAAAATCAGCTTGAATTAGTAGTACCACGGCTCGAGAGTATCTTTAAAGGTTGCCTCTTACTAAACCATGTCCCCAAGTCTTGGAAAGCAGGTAAGAGTGGTTTTCTTACCAAAAATTGGTAAAAGAGGGCATGAATCTGCCAAAGATTACCGACCTATAACTATAAGCCTTACTTCCTTTCTTCTTAAAACCCTGGAGAGAATCGTAGAATCCCACATAAGGAGCATTCTGAGTAGTTGTCCCCTATCTAACTCGCAACATGCCTACATGAGGGGCAGATCTACAGAGACTGCCCTTCACGAGGTAGTGAGAACGATAGAAAACACGATTCATTTCAAGGAATATACCCTAGCCACCTTCTTAGACGTAGAAGGAGCTTTCAACAATGTCCTAACTGAATCCATCGCTGAATCACTTGCAGATTTCGGTGTTGAGAACTACATTAGAAGGTGGATAATATCCATGCTAAGCAATAGGAGGATTCAATCAAAGTTAGGATATTCAACGTGTACCAAATATGCCAGCAGAGGAACACCTCAAGGAGGTGTATTGTCTCCTCTCTTATGGCTTTTGGTCATGAACAGCATTCTGGTGAAATTCGAGAGTAGTGGAGTGAAAGCGGTTGCGTACGCCGATGATTTGGTCATTCTAGTTTCAGGAAAATTTCCAAGCGTGATCAGTGAAATCACTAATATGGCTTTGAAGAAAGTAAGCACCTGGGCTGCGAGCTGCGGACTAGGTGTTAACAGCAACAAAACCGAGTTGATGCTTTTCACCACCAAAACCAAGGTACCACCCTTCACTCTACCTCGGTTAAACGGACAAGCACTATCATTGTCTTTCAGTGCTAAATATCTGGGCGTAATACTAGATACCAAATTAAACTGGAAGCTTAACATCGAAGAGCGGGTAAGAAAGTCGTGTGTCGCCTTCTACGCCTGCAATAAAACATTCGGCAAAAAGTGGGGCCTCCAGTCAAAAATGATAAAATGGACATACACAGCGGTTGTAAGACCGATACTGGTCTATGGTTCCATTGTGTGGTGGCCCGCTATCAGCAAAGCCTACATAGTAAACAAGCTTACAGAGGTGCAGAGAAATGCTTGCGTAGGGATATCAGGGGCAATCAGGTCCTGTCCAACGGATGCACTCAACGTCATCCTGGACCTTCTTCCGATTGACCTCTTTATCAAATATCAGGTGTCCTGCAGTATCTTGAGGCTCAAAGAAATAGGCTGCTGGAAACCTAGATCTTACGGACACTGCAACCAAACAAGCCTGATACCATCAGACATCCTATCTACAACCACCGATTACTGCATCCCTACCCTAGACACCTCAAAGAAGTTTAGAGTCTTGCTCCCGTCAAGAACCGACTGGGAGGAAGGCGTTGTGACGGAAGACTTCGACACAACTATCTTCACGGATGGTTCGAAGATGGAATGCGGTGTTGGTGCAGGTGTCTTCTGTGAATCTCTTGAGATTTCAAAATCCTATAGACTACCCGATTTTGCCAGCGTATTCCAAGCAGAATTGTTGGCGATAAGGGAAGCTTGTACAGCTCTTATAAATATTCGACAGAACCAAAATGTAGCTATACTAACAGACAGTCAGGCAGCTATTAAAGCCATTGATTCAGCTTTATCTTCCTCTAAACTGGTCCAGCAATGTAGAGAGGCCCTAAAGGAACTGGATATGAGCGTCACTCTTATCTGGATACCGGGCCATAGGGGCTATGAGGGTAGTGAGAAGGCTGATGAGCTAGCTAGGCAAGGATCAGCCTTCACAACTCTCAGGCAGTGAGAGTATATTCTCCTCTTGGAGTTGTGAAGGGCAATATCCTGACCAAATACACATCAGAAGCAAATCATAGGTGGAGTAGTTTAACGAGTTGCGTTATATCCAGGAAAATCTGGCCCGCCTATAACAAACCAAAATCAATCAATTTAATTTCCAAACCAAGGCATGACATAGCAAGGATTGTCGCTACCTGCACAGGGCATTGGCCTGTAGGGGAGCATGCGGCAAAATTGGGTATACCACATAACCCTTTCTGCCGCAGCTGCGAGAACCGGGATGAAAAAGAAACAGTCCCACACTTTCTTTGCCATTGTCCGGCCCTGGCCAGGAAAAGAGCACTCCACTTGGGTAAGGAATTCTTCAACGGTATTGAGGAACTCTCAGAATTCAAGATCAAAGATTTGATCTCATACCTAAATAGCACAAAGTGGCTTTAACCACCTCCCCCTTATTTCTCCCTCACTAAATGGTACTATGAGATAATAGGCCGTAGGGTAGGAGAATAAAATTACATTTTATATTTTACATAGGACTGCATGTGCGGAACGTGCACCATCCATAGCCCATTTTCAAATCCAATCAGAATCTCACGAGGTATGGTATCAAAACGGCGCACTCAGCGCTAATTGTGCCCTGCGCGAAGCAGGACAGCCATTTCTACCTACCTACCCAAAGCAGACTTCATATTAGCTCCCTGATAGGTGTCCTTACGGGACACTGTCTTATAGGCAGACACGCAATACGACTTGGTGTAGCCTCAAATGACTTCTGCAGGAGCTGTATGGATGAGGAAGAAGAGGAAACAATCTCTCACCTTCTCTGCACTTGCCCTGCTCTTTCACTAAGACGCAAACTTCATCTGGGAGAATACTTTTATGATAACCCCAGTGAACTAGCTAATAAGGATATCAAATATCTTCTTCGCTTTATAAAAAGCTCAAAATGGTTCGACTAGTAAGAAGTAATTCTCTAGATTCATGGTATCACAATGGGCCTTTCCTTTTGGCCTAAGTGTGTGGATTCTGAATCCGCAGCCACTGTAACCTAACCTAACCTATGGGTCATAGTACTACAACAGACTATAAAACACCCGAACTTGTTTTTCACAAACCATTCCAGGCTGCCATCCCAAGCAGAGAGGAATGGATAGATAATATACCGTACTCCAGCGAGTCGTCAATAGCTATTTATACTGATGGCTCTAAAATGGACACTGGTGTAGGAGCAGTCTTCTATTCTGAATCTCTCAAGTTAGCCGCCTCACTTACGCTTCCAGACTACAGCAGCGTCTTCCAAGCGGAGGTCCTGGCAGTGACAACAGCTGCTAAAAAGGTATCAATGATGGCGATACCACGAGCTGATATAACCTTTTACATTGATAGCCAAGCGGCAATAAAAGCGATTACTGCAACTGAGGTAAAATCAAAGCTTGTTTCATGCTGCCGCGAAGAGCTTAAGGTTCTTGGCGCACAGCACAACATTAGACTCTGCTGGGTCCCAGGCCACAGAAATATACTAGGCAATGAGAAAGCCGATGAATTAGCAATACTAGGGTCAATGCTTGACGTAAGCCAAGCTCAGCTAGTTAGCACCCCTACCTGTTATTTAAAACAGGAAATCTCAAAAAGAATAACTATCAAGGCCGATGAAAGGTGGAATCTTCTTGACACCTGCGGCATAACAAGAAAGATCTGGCCCTGTTTTAACAAAGAACGGAAAAAATTATGCAGCTACACAAGGGATCACTTCGATCTCTTGTAAGCATAATCACTGGACATAATCTGTTAGGTTATCATATGAAGAAGATGAGAATCAGTTCAGATGATCTATGCAGAGGATGCGGAGACGAGGAGGTGCATGAAGATACTTCGCACTTTCTGTGTCAACGTCCCGCACTTTCCCATCAAAGGAAGAAAATGCTTGGCAACTTTTTCTTTGAGGATTTAGAGGAACTCTCTAGCACGCCAGATACATCCTGAACTTCGTCAAGGCCTCTAAATGGCTTGACTAACTGAACACATAGGTTTTTCTTATTAGCTTGAGTAGCAATACTCGCGAGTATCACAATGGATCTGTATTGATCTAAGTGTGACGGTAATGACATCAACTGTCAGCCCCTTAACCTAACCTAACCTAACCATGCTGAAGTCTGGTGCTTAAGGCATTGCAGTGGTTCAAAATCTCGCTGCTGGTCAAAGATTTTAAATTCTTAACTTCGTATAAGAAACCGAATTCAAAGTAAAATTGTGTTAGCGAAGAAAATCGTTTGTCCGTATCTTTAATAATGGCGTCTACCATAGTAATAAAAAATTCTATTTTGAATTTTTTTTTCTGGAGAAGCAAATCGTTCATCAGCAGCTTCGTAATCAAAAATTTTCTTTTTAAGGCGAATTCTTTTTTCCTTATAGGCAGTTGAGATCTCAAACTTGCTTTTTTCAATAAATTCCTTTGATTTTTGAATGCATTCCTCAAAATCTGATTCGCGAAAACTTTGCGTCTATGCACGAAAATTGTTCAAGCTGTCGATTGCTATTTTTATGTTTATATTGACCTTTTGCCAGATTTGTTGATGTTGTTAACACGAATTAAAATTTCGTACCACACATTGTATCGAAATAATAAATTCTTTACTGAACATTTCAGTAAAAATTGCTGGTATCAGCATCTTCTGATTGATTTTTCCGACAAATCAGTCAATCACATCATCAAATTGTGATAGAATTGATTTAACCTACGCAATACGGCTCTTCCATCCAGTATCTGACAACGATTTTTGTAATATTTCTCATCTTTTGCTATATTTTGAAAAAAAAACACATATATTTTTTGGATGAACCCGAAAAAAACCTTTGCGTGGAAGAAGTATTTGCTGCGTCTACCAAAATGAGGTTCCGGCTATGGCAACCACAAGCAGTGAAGAAAGCCCTAGGATTGATGGCCAATATTCTGGATTTAACATCCTTGTTTATAACGACCATATTCGCGCCATTATCGTATCCTTGGCATCTGCAGTTCTGAATTCCTAATTGTTTTTATTCCAATTCTTTAAGTATTGTGTATGTTAAGAACTGTCCTGTTGTCTCGGATACAGCTAAGAAACCAAGAAAATGCTCTTCAGAGGTGGGGGTACAGACGTCAACAAATCTTAATATAACCGACATTTCTTCGACACGACTTATGTCCCTCGTATAATCTAGCGTTAATAGCATAGCACTTATAGCTTTTTTTAACTTTTCCTACTATCTCATTTATAACAGATAGATACATTAATGAAATTAAATAGTTATGAGTTGGCTGTTTTTCATTGATACAACTTAAGTGGTTACGTAGAGTAAAATCATATTTAGAAATAGTCACTATTTCCACCATGAAATCAAACGTTTCTCTGTGACCTTGAAAAGCCAAGCTATGCGACCCTAAATAATTAATCATGTTAACCAACCGTTGGAATATATTGTACCAATGTTTTTGTCTGTGGTGTTCTCGATCAATGGTTTTTCGATGCTTGATATATATTTTTCGAATGATAGCCACTAGATCATGCCTTTTTTATGTTCAACCTTATGTTCGTGGCGTTCAACAATAGCGCATAAATGTTTCCATCCTCGGTTCATCTGTGTATTTAAGCCAGAGAAAAGCTTACAACAACAACTGAAGCAATAAACCTTATCTTGCGAAGTTGAATAAACTAACCACCTTCGATGCTGAGTTTAACACAAAATCGTACGAACGAGTGGGGATAGGGGGGGGTTATATTTTGACGGTAGGGCGATTAATAAAAACGTAAACAAACAAACAACTTTTGCCGTTGTCAACAACAACAATAAACTTACTTTCAGTTACGAAGCAGAAGTGATGAACACCGTGCGAAAATGGGGACTGAAGTTCGATGCTACAGGGAACCCTTTGAAGTTTTTGGAAAGGCTTAGCGAACTGACGGACTGTTACCCCCACATGACGTATTACGAGCCTTACCGGAGATTTTTCGAGGTACAGCACTGGAGTGGTTGCGTGTGAAACGTAATAGCTTTACTTCTTGGGAAAATTTCGAGCCACCAATTTCAAGAATTTTTGACCGATCTAGGAATACAACATCGGTTGACCGCACCGTACACGCCTCAAGAGAACCCAACCGAGCGAGTCAATAGAGCTTTCAAAACCATGATTGCTCAATATGTCAACCAAAGACATTGGGAAGAGCATATACCTGAATTGACTTTCGCTATAAATACTTCGCGCCACGAATCAACTGGTTATTCTCCAGCTGCCCTAAATTTTGGACGTGAACACCGTAGACCAAAAGAGTCTAATGCCGAAATATTAAATGCACCAACAGAAACTCAAAGTGCACGACAGGAACGATTAAAGGCTCTATATGAAATCGTCCAAAGAAATTTGAAAAACGCGAGCCAAAATCAAGCCAAAGCATACAACCTCCGCAGACGCCTTTGGAAACCAGTCATAGGAGAACATTAGGCACTTATCTTCCGGAGTGGATTATTTCACAAGTAAACTAGCGCCTCGGTACGATGGACCATTCGAAGTGGTACGGTTCATATCCCCGGTAATCGTGGTACTAAAAGGCAAGGAGGGGACAAACCGTAGAAAATTCATAAACGCACACATACGAGATCTAAAAGGACACTGTAACAATTCGGAAGAAAACTCACCCGCGATTATCGCTATTATTTTGAAAGCAAGCTTTGACAATTCATTCACCACACAGCAAGCAAGCAGCGAAGACGTTTTCAGTCATTTCACGAAAGAATTTAAAACAAAAAAAAAGAGACACTCATGATGTCATCACAAGAAGAAAATCAAGAAGAGACCCAATCATTCGAACGTTTTCGACGACTCGCACCAGCAGAGCGTACATCGTACATCCCGAACCCGAAGAAACCGACCCTAAATAATGTTGAAGCAAAACCTTGGATAAGGCAACCAACCAACCCAATGAGAGTCAGGGCACCACCAAAATTACAACACAACCTGGAGTTACCTAAACCAATTAAACCTCCACCAGGACCAGCAATGGAAATGGGTATGGTACAGGGTACGGGCACAACGAGACGTGGCGTATAATTTGTGGAAGGAGAAAGCTGCGAGAGAGAGTCTTGCCGCAACCAGTCTTCAACAAATTCCTCCCAAGAAGCCATATCCCAAGAAACTTCAATTGCAAAGAATAACGTTTCCACCATCGAAAACCCGAAACCACATCGAAACCCGTTCCAGGGGATAAGAATTATAGGCACACAGCACCGCCGGGCCCACTGTTGCCATTTTGACTGGATTCCAGTCAGATTTGACTGGATTTGTTCGTCGTTAGCTGGAAAAGAATTATAAATCCAGTCAACATATTTTTTTTTGACTGGAATCAAGTCAAATTTTCAAATTCAAAATTGTTTGCAATAAAAATTTCAAATGCAAAGTGAGCTTAGTGTAGGCGAGTTATTATAAAGTGAAATCAGCGAACACATCCATTTTCAAATCTCTTTCACAACTAATTTGAATTTGAATAGGAGGCGTTGCGTTTTTGTATATTGTGTGTGTTATGTCAAGTGTCAACTTTGATAACTTATTTTGATTTTAGCTTCAAATTGAGATTGAGACGTGCTGAATAAAAAACCAAATTTAAAAACGATGAAGCGGTTAATAAAAACACATTTTAATTTTATATTTTGCGATTCATAATAGTTATTACTTTTCCTACTAGATATTTTAATGTTATTAGTAAAGATAAAGAAAATCCAACAAAACAATAGGAAGTTTCGGAAGTTCCAGGTCCAGGTAAGCATATTTCTCCTCTTCATAATATTCAAAGACTTGCATCTGAAATATTGTATATTTTAGGGAACCCCGAAAAAAGTCAGCAGAACATTCCGATTCCACCATCAACTGCAGTTCCTGGTGAGTATTTTTTTCTTTTTTCATGCATAAAGTTTGAATTTCTTTTTATACATCAAATGTTTTCCGTTTTAAGTGAATTTAGATGCTTCCAATTCCGAGAACCTTGAAAAAGATCTGCAAAAAGTTTTGCCAATTCAAGTGCCAGGTGAACATTTTGAACTCATTTATTGTAAATTTTTTTAATAGACAATCATTTTGCATATTATTTCAGTTAATTCGAATGCTTCAGAGTCTTTAAAACGTAAGTATGTACCAACAAAAACTGCGTGAAGCTTGGATCAAAGATGAACATTTAAAAAATTGGATAATTTTTAACGGCGACATCGTCAACTGCAGATATTGTCACATTCCAATCAAAAACCCAAAATATTCAAATTTAAAAGAATATGCACAAACCAAAAAACATCTGGAAGCAGCAAAACCTTTTTCTTTCCGTCAAAAGAAAATCAACTTCGAAACAAAAAAAATTGAAGTCCATGAGTCGGAAGCAAGAACATGTTTGTTTATTGCAAAACACACTTCCATTAACTGCATCGACCATTTGAGTAAAATTATGAAAATGAACTTCTCTGACAGCAAAATAGGAGCAAACATAAAGTTGTTGAGGACGAAATGCACAGCAATTCTCACGAATGTTTGGTATGTACCCTTATTTTAAGAAGCAATTACAAAATGATGTCTAGAATAGCCCATTTAGCTTGCTTATAGATGAATCGACAGATGTTAGTGTCGTGAAGTATTTGGGTGTTGTTATTAAATACTATAGCATCAGTGAAAATACGTGCAAAACAAATTTACTCAAACTTCAACCATTAGATGCTTGCGACTCCGATGCAATTGTCGAAGCAGTTTTAGCTGTGCTTAAAGAATTCGATTTGAATGTAGCAAATTTATGTGGAATAGGTACAGACAATGCTAGCGTTATGGTCGGTTCCAGAAATGGTGTTTTTGCCAAATTGAAACAAATGAATCCAAAGCTAATATGGATCCCATGTGTCTGTCATTCTTACTTACTTAAAACGTATTTTAATATAACTGAAAAGACTGAAAACTCCTTTAAAATTTCTAGTCTAAGTGATATTTACAGCAAGGAAATAAACTATGCCTATGTTTTTTTTCAACCTATTTTGCAAGACCTTCAAAGGGTGAACAAAGTTTTTGAAAGCGAAAAAGTAGATTTTGTGAAAGTATTGGGGGATTTGGAACTCCTTATACTAATGCTGATTAAAAAAATTGTTAAACCCAGTTTTGAATACGATGTTAACACTGATCTAGACATTTGTAGTTTGGAAATACAAACGAAGCCTCACCTTGGAGTCGAATGCGAAGAGAAACTTGATGAGTTGGAAATAAAATTAGAAGCGAGCAAAGAAGAAGTTTGTGAATTTAGACAAAACTGTAAAAATTTTATAATAAAGCTTATATGTAAAAGAGTTGCAGCGGAGAGTGCCAAAAAACCTAAAAGTCCTAAAGCACATAAAAGTTCTTTCTGTGAGCGAATGTCTTTCACAAAACAAAAGGTCTCTGAAACCTGTTCTATACAAGAGCTAAACGTCGATTCAGTGTTAGCTGAGAAAATTCATACGCAATGGGAAAATCGTTCCCTAGAAAGATGGAGAAACATTACAGGAACTACACCTTTTTGGTGTGAAGTTTCTTCATACAAAGATGCAGGTGGAGAAAATTCATTTAAAGAATTGGCCAATTTCGCTATTTCGGTGTTGGTATTGCCAATATCCAACGCTGAGGTAGAGAGAATATTTAGCCAATTGAATTTGGTAAAAACCAAACATAGAAACAGATTGAAGACAGAGTCGACAAATGCGATCTTATTCATAAGAAATAATCTACGAGACAAAAAATGTTGTTATACTTTCGATATACCAAATGAAGTTACCAAAAAAATTGGCACAAATTTAATTTATCAAAATATTGATAAAGAAAGTGATACCTCGAGCTCCGAATCAGAGTTTGATAAAATTTTTAATACTTTAATTTTTAATTTACTTGAAGATATCATATCATATAATAATTTTGTACCTAAGAATGTGCTGTGAATTCAAAAAGCTGTATTTAATTTTGTTATTAGTTAAATAAAATACCTATTTTGTTTGTTTTTAAAAATATTTTTTATTTGACTGGATTAAGTTTGATTATTATTTTGACTGCTTTTTTTTTAACTGGATTTGAAAATACAAAATCCAGTCATCAAGTCAGATTTGACTGGATTCGAAATTTTGAGCTGGCAATACTGCCGGGTCTTCTTTATCATGAAACCATGGGGAAAAATATCGGTCAGAATAAACAAAGACCATACGATGGCGAATTTAAAATTTAAGAGCTACACGAAAGATATTCCGGTAGAGCAAAATAAGTAGGTAAAGCAAAGATATCTTGAAATGTATTTATGCGTGAAACAGATTAAACCAGCAACAGCACCAGCGCCGTCAACAGCAAACAGTACGCTGGCCAGCAAATATTTTCCAAACACATTGCCACCAGCACCAGCGCCGTCATTTCATCTGTTTTGACCAGGTTTTGACATTTCGTTCCTTGTTTTCATGTTTGTTTTATTTTTTGTTGTTTAGTGCCTCTGAATTTTGTACATTGAAAGTTGTCAGCAATGGACCAGCAACAGCAAATTTAGGACTTTGACCAAACGTTGCTGTTGACGTTGCTGGTGCTGGTTTATTCTGTGTCGGACGATTAAAATACATGGGTTCTAAGACAATGGCCGCCGCTGTTGCTGTTGCTGGTTCAATCTGTTTCTCGCTTTATTCAATCCAGAATCAAAAATCATGTACATGGCTCGTTCGTCGTTGAACAATAGTGTGATTGTATCGTTCCGCGACGCTTTTCTGCTTCGGTGTGTATTTTATTTTGTCGTGTGATGTATGACTCCAAGGCTTTTTGAAGGAATAAAAATGTTGCATCTTATGAGGAACCAGAAATTTGTTTGCTAACTTATTTGCAGTTCTAAAGTTTTGGTGAACATAAGCACTAATCAGTCATGTTATCGCAATTCACAAACAGTGCCGGCTTTAGGGTATGGCGACTCAGGCGGTCGCCTGGGGCGCCACGATTTAGGGGCGCCGCGACAGCTGGAATAACTTCAACATACGCAAGAAGCTAATCAACAATTTGTGATGTTGTCAAGCTCTTGCTCAAAAAATTCATATCGAAAAGTTTCATGACTTTCATCTTGTTTTGTTATAACAGACTATATTTCCAAATGTCACTTTGTTTCTATTTTCACCATACACTACACATAGAAAACACAACAGTGAATTGAGGTAGTGTTTAGTAAAAAAAAAACTTGAGTTTTGCTATGGCATTGTATTTTTAATCGCTATAGCTTCTCACCAGTTGGCACTGTTAATTTCTTATTGAGTTTGTATTATCTATTTTCGTAAGGTATCTTTCCGTTAAAAGCGCAACCAGTCAAAATCAACCCATGGACTTTTATAGAGATTAGATATACAATGGATATGCATATCACATTATACAATTATTATCATTAGAGAAGAGATTGCAAATTAGGTATTTTATAATTACTTTCAACTATTTTTTAAGTGTTGTTTTTGTTGTCATACAGCAAATTTTGTTGTAATTTCCCTCTGTTCTTGGCATTTCGACATTTTTTCTTGTAAATTTGCGGAATGATGACGAATCAAATATAATAACATCTTAAGAAATACATTCAACAAGGTAATACTAAAACTAGTAGGAGATGCGCAGTGACCACAGAGTCACTATATATGTAGCGAATTGAGGGAATACTCCAGGGCTAAGAACACCTATGAGCCCCGATGAAAAAGCTAATTTTGCCGTTAGCATGAGGTAAATTAGAGATTATGGAACGATATTTAGAAGATTATTTTGTGGTATGGCGATTTTCGGCTCCAGGTACGTTATATCCACTGTAGTCAAAGGGGATCCGCAAGATCCCACCCCTCCGACGAGCAAGCCATACTAGCTTGCCTGTCGGCAACACACCCCAAGGACAACCTACTCAAAATAGATCAAAATCTTTGAGATATTATGGATTGCAATAGTTAAATAGGAACAGCTTAAAAACCGTAAGAAGTTCTAGCCCTTAAAACAAGGTTTAGTGAAATTTAAGAGCTCATTTGAGTTCTAATTCAATTCTTCTCCAAGTTTTTACACTTTAAAACTTCGACTTACAATTTTGTCATAGTTAGAATTTCGATAAAGTTATACCTAGACCCTCGCATTCGGAAGCCTAGTGCCTTGAAAGTAGTTTTATTTAAAATTTCGTTTTTTCAACGTTTAAAATAACAGAGAATAATAGGTGGAGGGAGATATAGAAAATGGATAAATTTTTCGATGATTTCCTATTTATGGATGTTGATTTTGAGTACGATGCGAACGTTATCCTGGAAGAACGGCGCCACAGTGTGCAATTTTCGCAATCTAGCGGAACTTTAATGTAAAAAAAATTTCTTTCAAATGCAACAAAATTGGTATCATATGAAAGGTAAAACATCCGGCCATCGAATGGCAAAAACAAAAAAAAATAATTGTATTTACCGTTCACCAGGATCACAAACATCAGCTTGTTGCAAGTGAAAAAAAAAATTAAATCTCATTGCTTTTCTTGTGTCATGTTTGTAACAGCGTGGTCAAGTGTAATGATATATTCCATATTCAATTTTTTTTATTTATTTTTAGTGGTATTTAAGAACTTCTCAGCGTAAGTTATTTTTTTTTTACACTAAAAAATAAAAATATAAAAAATCGTTTGTTTGAAGACCTTAAAAGTGTTGATTTTTATTTTGTTCTGAAACTTTGTGAAGTGTTTTAAAAATGTATCCACGTGTATCCATCGTGTTTTTGGGCTTAAAATCTCCGTTAGTATATTCTGTGTTAGAATTCATTTACTTTTCTTGCCCTTGGTTGCCCCACCCGAACAAATTTTTTTTTTTAAGAGACCTATATTTTCGTGTTCTTTTTCTTTTTTCCTTGAATTACTCAAAAACTATTCATCATACAAACATGAAAACAAAACTTTCGCATCATAATTACATTATAGAACATGCGTACCAAATTTCATTACAATCGGCTTAGCAGTTTCTAAAAAATCGTTTTTGAAAGATGAACGCACAAAAAACGAAGTGATCTTATTAGGGTTTCGTTTTCATCTCAATGTAAATATTCGAAGTTCTCCTATTTGAATCATTTTGTGATTTATTTTTGTTTTTATTGTACTCTATACATATGGAACTATTTTTAATTTTTTGTTTCAAAATGCCAGGCCCAGTCGTTTCAGAGATCAGGGGGGGGAGGGGTGTTGAATACCCTATTTTTGACTTTGCATATTTTTCAATATTTTCAGGAAAGCTTCTAAATCTCACAAAACAACATATTGGTCCATAATCTAACAATTTTATATCAATAACACTCCAATTAAACACTAAACGAATAAAGTTCCGCTAGATTGCAAAAATTGCACACTGTGGCGTATTTATCGAATGCCAATACGTGCCACTATTAATACATGGGACGACACTGATTTTTTTCGGCGCTTCCGTTTAACAAAGCAAACGTTTTTAGCAGTCCTTTAACTGGTGGCAGAAGACCTTCAACATCCACAACCACGGTAAAAATTGGAATGAATTTAGTATGCACTTTTTTTTCTTGACAGTTTTTCGAATCCCACATTCTACGTTACAGGAAAAATGAGCACAAAGCAAAAAATTATTTGTATTTTGTTTCGAATTGAAGGAAATGTCTGTCAAAAAATACTGCCGGGTGACTAAAAAGTTTCAAAAACATGCTTGAACTAGGTTTCAAAAATAATAAGCCTAGTTATTTTTCATATTAATCGAAAAACTTTTTGAGTTCACTTTGAGATTTGAACGTAGACCAGCTAGTTGTGAAGCCAATGCACTACGGATTGCGCTAACAACTCCACTGATCCACCACTACTAAAGGAGTCTGATGATCGGCTTGGCACCCGTGCAATAGCTATAACTCCAGCCAAACAAAGGAATTGACGGAAAAAGCCATTGGTGGAAGCACCTCTAAGTTGCTATCGTTGTTCAAAACAACATAAATGGAATTGACGGACGCAGCCTAACTGCAGTGTTAAATAACACAAAAACAAATTATAAAAAATTAATTATTATTACTAAACTATTAAGAAAAATTAATGAAAAATGCATGTAAATATGAATAGCTAGCGTGTAACATAGTGACTTGAAATTGAAATGTTTAGGTACAATATTTGCGTATAGGAGAATTGTACACAGTTGTTCTTTAAAGCATTTAATTCTAATTCTTCATCAACTTGCAATTTTTTAAGTGAGGTACAAGTTTCATCTTTTTTAGGAGGAGGAGGTAATATAATTTGTAATTAAAAAAAGGGCGCCAAATATTTTACTCGCCTGGGGCGCCAAGATAGCTAAGGCCGGCCCTGTTCACAAACCTTATTGTGATGAGTTTTCTGAGACAGTCTTCTTTGACACTCCATTGTCTTCATACAATCCTTGCAACTTCTTCCAAAATCCAACGGCATTTGTCTCATTTTGGATGTGAAATTGGGATTTTAATACAAAGCAAATCACAATTTAATTTAGACAAGTTATTTAGTTGAACGAAATGAAAAATGATTAAGAGAATATAATAATATACAGTACCGGCTCGATTTACGCAACTATCGCAGTAGAAGTTGAGGCAGTTGTATTAACAAAGGTTGTTGCAATTACTGGTTTTATTTTCTTTTTGTGAAACTGACGCGACAGTGTTATGAACAACTTTTAGTCAGACCAAAACTCAAGTAAAACCATGTTACCCATTACCCTGGTTGAGATTCGGCTCTAGCCTAAGAGCGGTTTCTAATTCTGGAAAAAATCACTTATTTCTTAATAGACAATTTTGTAATATTTCTCTAACGGCAGGAATACAGATTCAAAAGGAAAGTTTGCAAATAGAAAACAAATGAATAAACCCAAGATTTGTGCAACATTTTTGAAAAGTCAAGACTTGTCAGGCTAAAAACACACCAAATCAGACAAGACGTCTTTTTGTCTTACCCACACCGAGGACGACAAAGACAAAATGTCTTGTCTTTGTCAGATTCGGTGTATGTTTTGCGCCTATACAACCTATACAACTGACACGTTTTTTTGTCGATTTCTGTTTGTTTGCCTTGTTCACTTTGATGTGTGTTACTTCATAAGACGGTGTGTATTTTTAGGCGTTGACATTTTGTCTCCGACTTTTTGTCTTCTTTGGTGTGGGACAAGACTTTTCATCGTGTCGTGTCTCTTTTGGTGTGTTGCCTCGTAAGAGCAATGGACTTGCATCCACGATTTTTATCGAAAGACAAAAAGACGTCTTGTCTGATTTGGTGTGTTTTTAGCCTTACAAATTTAGTGTTGCAATATAGATACGAGGAGTTGCAAGAATCAAGGGTTGCGTAAATCGAGTTCGTACTGCAAGTAGTTTATGTATAAACTTTATAACATGAAATACAGTAAGAGAAAGTGTTTAAGGAACGAGTAAACCATAGAATGAGTAGTATTTTAACATAAATGCATCAGTAAAAAGGAGCTTTATGTACTTAATTTCTGTGTCAAATTTTCCAGCAATTTGATATTTCTAGCGGATACAAATTCTTTTAGAATTTAAAACAAAATGTCTTAAATATTTTTTATTTTTTATTATTTTCACTGTTTTTTTTTCACCCTACCAATAGTTAAGGAAAAAAAATCGTATCATCGTTTTTTGGTTTAGTTCTTGCTGTAATGTCATTTTAATGATGGTATGTCAAAGAAGGTGTAGCTGCATAAGCCACTGGAGCTGATTTAATTACTGCAGGAGCTGCTGCTGTGTAAACAACTGGTGAAGAGACAGCCTTAACAGCAACACCCAAGGGTTCACGATTAACAATCGCATTGAAACCATGAACTGGATCCGATGTGTATTGAACGGTCCTCTTGAAACCATCAGAATCATTTAATGAGTATTCACCTTGAACAATATCACCATCGCGAGCTTCAACTTGACTCTTAACATCACCAGTCAGACTATCACTCACATCGTACGAGAATTTATATTGTGGATGAGGATCGTATTGTTCAGCATCTTTGGTAAGTACCGGATGAGCTACAGACAAGGTTGGGGCAGCATGATACACTTGAGCAGCTGGTAGTAGTCCAGCGCTTGCAACAGCAACCAGAGCAAATGCAAAAACAAACTGGAAGAAAAAAGATTTAAAATCAACACGAGATGAGACGAGATAACATTTTTTTTTTTGTTGAATTCTTACCTTGAATGCCATCGTTGATTTAAAAATTGAGTCTTGCTATGAACAAGGAAAAGAAGATGATGCGAATGATGCAGGTTGGATGCTCAATGCTACTTTTATACAAAACCTCGGAAAACTGAAGTGACCACTAGCCGACTAAGAAACTGTATCAAACTGGAATTGTTGTTTTTTTGGCCATATTGCTTGTTCCAAAAAAAAAAAATGAATAAAAGTAAATTAAAAATTATAGAGTCCAGAAACATGTGATTGAATACAATTTGCACATTTAGGGTTTTTTGTGAAAGGTAGGCTTACAGTATTCGCGTGCAATCAAAATGTGTTTCATTGGACAAGGTCGTTTTTTGTTTAACATTCTGCGAAATTATCCCAAATTATGTGGGTCAAAAGATGCGAACGGCCTTGAATCGGTTCTGTTAACAGAAAGGCTCAATAAACAGGAAGGGCTAACAACTCATTGTTCGAATTTTTCTTGGCATTTCATAATGTTTATGAGTTGCATTATTTAAAATGAACAAAAACTGTACAGATTCTAATATTTCGCTCGCCGCTTTGTCTATGTTTTTTTTGGAGTTTACTCCTTTAGAATCGATTCATATATAGACCCCGGTATGGAAAAAATATGGATAGGAAAATCAATCATTGAAAAAAGCGTTATAAAAACTTGTCTACTAACGCTTTTTTTAACTCGAGGTAGTTATACCAGTCAACAATGCACCTGATTCGAACGACGATTCAAACGAAAACGTTATTGAAACGCGCAACGTTCCATCATCAAGTCGACCAATTCGAGAGACTGCAAGCATTGCAAAAGCGAGCATTGCTGATCAATATCGAAATAATTTAGTCTAAAATTTGTATGGCATAATTTTGTTAGTTTGAAACTATGGGCCTTACTAATAATCAAATTTAGTGTTAAGGTTAAAAGAATATCTCCAGACTTTAGAAAATTCACATACCAATAACGAATTTAATCTCCAGTTTAGTCGTTAGCAAAACGTCAAAATTTAATACACGGAAATCCATGTTTAAAGTCGAGCATTAAAAAAAGTGTTGCCTAAGTGCTGTTTTATGGTACGTAAATTTGTTTTTAATACTTAAATCTAATCTCAAGTTATCTGGTCGATTTCCATTGGCAAAGGTATATTTGAGGCTGTGAGTGCAAAAGTGGTGTATCCCTTTTTTTGTAATTGGGTTTGAATCGACTAAAACAAGCACATAAGCTTTGAAAATAGTAAAGTTATATTTTTGTTTGCAAAAATTATATATTCAAGAATATAAAACTATGTTTAAAATAATGTATTTCAGTAAGACAAAAATATGAGAGACAAAATAAGCCAATTTTTCAAAATAAGGTTATGCCATTTTCAGATTTTTGCTCTAAAGCCTAGTACGCAGATCACGCTAAATTATAGCTTTCATACAAAATTATCTCAAAAATGTAGGTCAAGAATTTTGTATGTGAGCTAAAATTTAGCACGATCTGCGTTCTAGGCTTAAAGTAAAAATGAAGTACTTAATTTAGAAGTACTTTATTTATTAGAGGTATTCACGATTCGATGCAATTAATCTAGTATCATTGCAAACGTGTAACGTTGAAAAATTTTCTTCCAAACTGACAACGAAAGCAGACAAATTTTATACTCCATCTTGCGAATCGAAAAGAAGCTCTCGTCTCGGGACAGTCAAAAGGAGAAGTTACCCATGTTGTATACTCTTTTTTTCATTCCTACTGAAACTGAACAAAAAGCAACGAAACGCAATTATAAACGCATCATTTGACTTAATTGTATTCGCTTATTTTCGTATTTGGGGCTTTACACTGCAGTATGTAATTTATATATTTCAAATGATCGAATATGATATTAAAAAAGGGCTATGGAGAGATTATTTAATATATAAATATTTAGTGCGTTATAATATTACGTTCGTTGATTTTACTTTAAATACGTGGTTAATTTGTTGATTCCGTTTTATATATTTAAGAAATATATTTCCTTGTGAAAAAGATGGTGTTATAAATTAAAATTCAATTTAAAAGTCACTCCGACACTTCAAATCAACTGTCGTACTAAAATATAATACAAGTACTAAAATACTTGATGTTAAAAAGAACACGGCAATACTAAACTTTGACAGTTTCCACTTTTTTTTGTTTTGTATTTTGTGCGTGTAGTAAGCATTGAATAAGAAGTACAGGAAGGGGTCTTATGAAAAAGAAGTGAAGCATTTTTCTAAGTAGTGTGAGTTTCACAAACACAAACGCATTACAACAGGATTGGTCTGCAGTTGAATGGTTAATCTCAGGGGCGCCAAGCGAAATATGATTGAATCAAGATTATATCGATTGTGCATCAATTTTATTTTTCAATTTCAATTCTTTCTTGGACCACATGGTGTTTTAAAGTTCAAGGTGTACATGCACGATTATTATTATTTTTTTTTTATTTTTCGTTACATTTTCTTCATTTTTCATCCTTAATTTATCATATTTATTGTCCTTGTTCGAGTCGTATTCGAAAGCGCATTCTATGAACAAACTGATCAAGTGTTAAAAAGCACAAGAAATTGTGTAGCGCCTTACGATCACCAACAAAAATAAATGCGCCCCTGAACTCGAGTTTTTGTTTTTTTGACAGATGAAAATACAAAACAACATTTGACCAATTACAGCTCAGCAAAATGACAGCACATGCCCAGTTTGACAGATGAGTGCCCCGTATTTTGACAGATGAATGCCCCCTATTTAACACCATCAGAAATTTTTGTTGCTTCACTCACGTACACTGTGCGTGTAGCTTACACTGCTTCCTGTACTTCTTATTCAATGGTAGTAAGCAATTTTTGTTCTTATTTGTAGTAGATTTTGTAATAGATTCAAGGAAAATCTTGAGACTAGTTAGTGAGAAGGTTAAATTGTTTATTGGTAGCATTTTATTAAAACTCAGCACTTTGTTTTAACCTTCCAGTTAACTAATAGTCGACATTAGCGTTTGATTATTAGTAAGGCCCTTATGTATATAACAAACTTTAGTAGGGAGTTGTAATGTATTGATAAACACATCACACATTGAATTGTATGTCATAATAAAGAAATGTCATTTAGTAGGAAATAAGAAAGAACAATAAAGAATATTCATTATTATACCGGCAATCAACCAGCACACATCTCTTTCAATATACTTCACCTACTGGATCGATTTAGATGAAATTTGATAGTAAGACAGACTAGAATCTGGAGAAGGGCACACGGTGTTTTTTTAACGCAATAAAAGGGGTCGAAAAGGTCACAAGGGGTTGAAATGTTAGGTCAAAGTTTGTATGGAGGTCGATTAGGTTAGAAGTTTAAAACTCATTTTTATGGCTTTTGACTAAACATAAATAAGTATGACATTCAAAGTTTAAAAAAAAATAACCGAGGGGGGGTGAAAATAGGGGGTGAAAGTTTTAGTGCCACGTCGAATCTATTTAATTGAACTGAGATTTCAACGTAGAACGGTGAAATTTTCACACATGATACAGAATTTCATGCTCTTCAATTTATTATACTTTAATTATAACGGTAACTCATTAATAGGGCAACCAAAAATATGCTCTATAAAAACCATTTATAGCGCTTTAAATATGCTCTTAAAAGCCAATTATATGCTCTAAAAATATGCTCTAAAAAATTTTGAAATAGTAAAAAAATCTTAAATTTCGTGTTTTTTTTTATAGTTTATTGACTTGTCAACAAAAAAAAAAAACAGAGGTCAATATATCTTTAGAGACAAATAAAAGAACAAATAAGAAAAACAAAACAAAAACATAAAAAGCTAAATAAATACCAAAAATCAAAAATCAAAATATAAACCAGAATAAAGGAAAACAGTTTTACTTAAAATTTTTTTCTCTGAAAACATTACATCATCCGCCAGTTATACGTGCAAGCTTTAATGCCATTATTTCATGTGCAGTTATTTTTTTCTACGAATAAATGCTGCCATAATAAACAATTTGAGTCCTCTAATTTTTCCGAAATATGGAAAAATATCAAGTCACGTTTAATGCCACTTCATTAAAACAATTTCTTAACAACTCGTATTGCAGCTGATTCCTCTTCATGTGTTTCGAAAAGGATTTCCACTTTTTTTAAAACATTTCTACACAGTAAACTGCTTCCCTCCAAGATACCCAATTAGTCGGAATCGTTTGCGAAGGAAATGGTATTTCCGGTACAATATCCTTGAATACCCTTATTCTTGACGGAGCTTTTAAACACTTTTTTCACGTTTGCGATGAAACTATCAACTTTTGGAAATTGACCTCGAAGTGTTTCACAAGTTCTATGGAGCCTGTGGGCCTCACAAGTGATATGCGTTACTTTTGGATAAAATACTTGAATAGCATCGCGAGTTTGTCGAAAAAAAAGTTTTAAAAAAAATATTTACTCTAACATTTGCAACAAAAATTACAAATATTGATGAAATATGCCAAAATATGCATTTAAAAGCAAAATATGCAAAAATATGCATTTATAACAAAATATGCTAAAATATGCTCTAACGAATAGGGTCCAAAATGTTTGTTTTTTCATGAAACGTATTTCTATCTTGTCAATTGTCAAATTCGACGTTCCAAAAAAAACATGCTCGAGCATATTTTTGGTTGCCCTACTCATTAATATGGCCAATTAAGACATTTTCACATAAATTGGTATAAAAGTTTTAATCCTATAGACTGGTTGTTGATATTTCCACATGTCTAATCTACATGAAATAACGGTGATTTTGATACCTCATTTGTAAGGATACGTTTCGTACAAGCCTCACAATCTCGATTTTAAAATAAATATAATTGCACACAAACGACCTGCTTGGTTCGTACGAAATCGCACATCACCTGTGGGAGAATCCCGCTATGGCCAAAATTCGATCGTTGTTTTTGGATTAAAAACATCCTAGCGTGCGTTCTAATAATCGGATCTTCAAGATTAAGATCTCTTAAGAAGCACAAGGCTTTAATTCAATGTACAATTCAATGATATTCAATTCCATTTTATATGCAATAATGCACGATAAATGTGGACCCATTTGAATTTTCATCATTAATTAATGAAAAGTTGATAAGAAATGTAACTGTTCTGAAAATGTAATGATGCAGTTTTGTAGATTTTTTCATTATTTACAAAAATGTTTGTAGAAGTAACTACATTGATTCATTAAAAAATACGTAAGAACGTTTTAAACAAAGTTGTTGACATTCATATTGCTTACCATAAGTATTTAAGTATAATATACATATTTTATCAAATTATTATGAATAGATGCATGAATATATGAATTCAATCCTTTGCGTATTATATATTTTAAGGCAATCAAATCATTCTTATTGAGTGAACTCCAGTCGCACGTCAGAGCTGACACGTACAATTTTTTTTTTTTTTAATTTCTTCACATTTCCTTCAACACTAATAAATTGGTTAGGTACTTTCAAATATCAATTCCTCCAAAGTGGGCAACATACTAAAAGGAATATTGGCAACTGGCAAGTTGATACAAAATCAAAGTGTTTAGGCCGTGTGTGAATTGCGTTAAAATGTGTGTTAAAATTTAACCAGCGTTAAAATTTGACACTAATGAGGTGAATAAAATGGGTTAAAATTTATTGAGCTGTGGAGCAGGTTTAAGTGTGTTAAAATTTGACGTTTCTATTGATAGAGAAATTTGCTCTTGCTTTTGCATTCAACGAAAATGGATCAAGAAAAAAAACGAAGGCAGGCTGGAAAACTATCAATAAATGTAAGTTCGAAATGAATTAATTTATAAAAATTCAATGCTTTTGTTTTCTAGGGTCTCACGCAGCTATGGGAAAATATGTCACAAAAATACAAGGTATATTGTTGTGAATGTTTTGCCATACCTTACACACACTTTTTTATAATATTTTTTCGATCACAGTAGTTCTTTGAGCAGCACACTGGTGCCGGTGATGATGCAGCCATAAATAGGGAAATAGAATCTTGGTCCTATTTCCAACTATTTCACCAATGTGCTTTCAAAAAGCACAACTACAACCGCCTTTCCTATTAGAAAGTTCATCGGGAGTAGTTTTGCTGGAACCTCCGCCACCAACTGGAGATATTGGTTCGGAGCTGATGTCATTGCCGACATTATCTTCCTTTCTGGAGTTTACTTTCAATCTCATCGATTCGCCAACATCGCCCGTTGCATCAACCTCACGTCCATCAACATCAGCTTAGTTGAATTTCTTGTTATAATGCGTTGATATTTTAAAAGATATAAAAGAATTAACACAAAATTCTTTAAATTTGTAATTTTTCTAAAGCTACGAATTTATTGTTTTGTTTCTTTTGAAATGTATGACAGAAATATCAGCTGTGATCTGTGAAAACAATTTTTCAGTGTTATACCACACCGAATAAATCAATTAATCAAAATGGGAATTTTGTTTGAATATTTTTAACTGTTGTTTTTAAATATGACATTAGAATCGAGAACAATAAATAAAAAGATTTTTTTTAGCTTCAGAGACTTTTTATTAACATTGTTTTCTTAAAAATATGTTTTGTAAGAGAAATTATTTTTCCGTAAAAAAGAAAACCAATTTTTGTTCAGGGAAATTTCTTAAATTATCGAGGGAAATTTTTTTAACCTACGCAGAAATCTTGGTTAAAATAATTGTTTTAACGCAATTTACACCGCAAATGGCTAAATTTGATCCCACCTCAAACAAGACGTCAAATTTTAATCGTGGTAGAAGTTTTAACGCAAATTTTAACGCAATTCACACACGGCCTTAGACTCGTTTTCCTCAATCTTTTTCAATTTGGCTTAATATACGAAGTTGATTTTTTAACCTCTGAACTCTCCGAGCGAAAATTTGATCACGAAACTTTTTTTGACAGTTCACTTTTTTCAATTTTATGTGGTTTAAGTTTTCCATAAATATGCATATCATTCATTATTGCTTTCTCTATCGAAGCCCAAATCAGGAAAAAGCTTCAACTTCTCACGAATTCGATGTTCTGTCCGATTCCATCCAAGGAATTGTATTCTCTTAGCCTCACACTGAAATCGTTATTACGGGCGATTTCAATGTACACAATTCTTCGTGGCATCTCTATTCGGGCCCGATAACACCCAAAGGTGTGTGTGCTGAGATCTTTGCTGAGTTTAACCACTTCACTCAGCTGGTCACTGCACCTACTCGAATATCGGATATTAATGGCCAAGTGGAAAATACTCTTGACTTGTTCCTTACGTCTGACCCTGATAAATACACTATCAATATCTATATTAAAGCCTCTAGCCAGATCTAACAATAGTATTATATCTGCAAATTTCTCGTGTCAAATTAATCCACTAAAGCCAACTGAGAAGGTCTCAATAACTTCTTCCTGATCTTTAACTTCCTCGATAGTGACGTAGATTCCAGACAAGATATGATTAGGGAAGAGCGGGTATTTTTGGGACACAGGAGGAATGGGACACAGGCATTTTCTCTATTCCTACAAATTTTTTTTCTCTTTCCTTGTATGACAGATTCTGTCTTCAGTCTGTCCCCATCCCTCAACAAAACAAGTTGTGTCTAGGAAAAAAATCACGGAGTGGAGATTCAAAAAAGGTAATTTGTGCATAAAAAGTAAAACATCTGCGTAAACTTTGAGTGAATTTTTTTTTTAAATGTGTGAACTTACTGCGCAAAAGAGTGTAATAATTAGGTAGCAACATCATTTTTGAAGTGAATTTATCGTTGTTTTGTTTAACTAGTGCCACACGCAAAGTGATATTATAAATTATTTATTCAAAGTGCCATGCAGGATGATTGGGACATCACTATTCCACCCCATAGTTGTCCCAATCCTATTGATCGCAGGAGGAATGGGACAAACCCAATACTCCTGCTCACAGGAGGAATGGGACAAAGTGAGTTGGTTCATGAAGTGATTTTTTGATTTTCTTCTGTCGGACTTTCGCCTTCCTTATAACTGAAAATAGGTTGCCAAAATTTTATCTTATCTTTAGAAATCAATTTTGCTCAGAAACGATCTATAAGATCTCGGCAAATTTAATGTATTCGAAAAGTGTCCCAATATACCCACCCTCCCCTACTGATATGATTATTTTGGGAATGAAAACTGTTATCCCGGATAGGGTTAAAGGGAAAAAGAAGTAAATTTCCGGTCTTTTAGAGCCAACCCAACTGAAGAAAACCGGAACAAGTTTATACAAGGAAGGCCTCTATTACCCACATTCGTTGGACCAAATTTTTACATGACCAAAAACTAAGGAAAAAAATACGGCAATGTCCCAAAGGCAGTAAGAATTTTTGGTAATTTGTTAAAAAATATGAAGAATTGTTCATCTTCCTCGGTCCCTGCGTTCGTTGACAATGACACTCCAGTTCTTAGATCTCTCGCCAAAGCTAACCTTTTCGCTAGGCGGTTTGCCTCCAATTCAACGCTGACCGAGAGTTTCATGTCTCCCCCAGTTCTTGAGCACGTCAATGATTCCATGGGACAAATCTTCCTTCGAACTCGTGCTGTGGCGAAGGTCTTAAAAGATCTCAACATACACAAATCCGCTGGTCCGGATGGTAACCCTGCTATTGTTCTGGAGAGGTGTTCTTCAACGCAAAACCCTTTCGTAAGCTTTTTCATCTATCCTTTTCTTCTGGGCTCGTTCCGAGCAGTTCGAAAACAGAATTTGTCCAGCCTTTTCCAAAATAAGGTGAATCTTCTCCTCCCTCCAATTATCGTTCGATTGCACTAACTTAGGTCATGGAAATACTGATAAACTATCAGCACAGATAATAAATTTATACAGATGTCTCACTCTTATGGCGAGAAATGATATATGAAACTGAAAGCTACCAAAAAAAAGCTTTTTCCAAAAGCTTTAACGCATTCACTTAATGCATTAAAAATCTATTTTCGCTCACAGAAATGAATACTGAGGCAGGGAAAAAAGCTTCTAAAAGCTCCTTGTCAGTTAAGGCGTTGTCAGTTAAGAGCAAAATATGTTTCATTTTTTTCTGCAGGGATGAGACATCTGTATAAATTTACGAGGTGTGACAATTAAGTAATGAGACTGATTCCATATAAACCGTATATTTCAAAATTATTCAACAACTCTGCCACCCCTTTCAAAGTAGTCCTCTTGGGCAGCTATACAACGATTCCAGCGCGTTTTCCATGCTTCGTAACATTACTGGAACGCTTCGACTGGGATGTCCGCGAGTACCCTCGTCACGGCCGCCTGGATGTCCTCAATCGACTCAAAATGGGTTCCTTTGACCATCGATTTTGTTTTAGGAAACAAAAAAAAGTCACAGGGTGACATATCGGGCGAATAAGGCGGATCCTACATGTATATTAATCGCTTTAGTAGTTTGGTTCTTCTGTAGGTTATCGTAACTCTTCCCTTCTAAGTGTGAACTTAAGGAGTATAATGAGTTAAAATCCACATAGGTTATGTTGATGACTTCTAATTATATTATGTTTTATTACAACATGTTTTTCCAACAACTTATTTTCCAAAAAGATTCGTCAACTCTATTGATACCCCTTAGCAACAACATATAGGTGGGGAGCCCCCATACAAGAAATTCCCGTCATCGCGCCCACTAAAATTTTAAATGAGGAATAAAAGATAAAGCCAAGACGAATAAGATTCGCTTGGTCGGCGTAAATTTAGTTAGCCGGAAAGGCCGCGCATATGTTGCAATTTGGTGAATGATTGTGAAATGTCTCCATCATCACGGATTCCATTTCTGTTTCTTTCATTACACGCGTCCTTATGTTAGATGTAGAAATACCTTGGTTTGCTTGCTTTCAAGCTGCCGAAAGTTCTGCGCAAACAAGTTTTTATCATGACCTAAAACACTGTGTTTTTATTACAAACTACAGTAGTTTCGTTTATAAAATATCTGGTTTGCGCAATACTTTCGGCAGCTTGAAAGCAAACAAACCAAGGTATTTCTACATCTAACACTAGGACGCATGCAATGAAAGAAACAAAAATAGAATCCGTCATAATGCAGACATTTCACCACATTGCAACACGTATGCGCGGCCTTTCCGGCTTACTCAATTCACGCCGACCAAGCGAATCTTATTCGTCTTGGCTTTAACTTTAATTCCTCATTAAAAATTTTAGTGGGCGCGATGACGGGAATTTCTTGTATGGGGGCTCCTGGGCTAATATCTACGCCTTTATAAATTTATTTTTAAGAACATATAGAAATCGTCTATTTAGATTTACAAGCAGGAAAGAATTCCAGTGGTTTTTCAAAAATATGTTATGAATTATACATATAGGTGAATTTAAATATGAACGTAACTTATTGTTGAAAACATTTCTTTTATGTTATATTTTTCATATTTTATTTCAGATGCAATAAAATGTACACTGGGATGTATAGGTTTTTTTTTATAGATTTTTTTTAATTGTATGCGCTTTTTCTTTACTTTTTGCTTGTGAACTTTGACGACGACAAAATTGAGGCTATTCAAGAATTCATGTGTTTGATGTAAGTATAGCGTGAAAGGTTGCAACAGTGTCAACAATGCACGATTTCTGCTTTTCCATAAAAAATACGGTAGAACGAAGCACAATGAAAAATTCATGAAGGAAGTGAAAGGTTTCGATTCTAGTACAATGCCGCCTTGCTGGGAATCTGTGAAACAAAAACTCTTGAGAACAGTGTATATGTTAATTCAATGTATGCCAAAGATGCATCCTGCGTAAACTTTTCTGTGGAAGACTGTGGTTAGTTTATTGAAAACGGGGATTTTAAACCACGCTGCTGGTTTGTCGACGAGTCAACAGATGGCGAAGATGTTCTATGTATTGCAGATGATGACAATTTAAATAATGATGACTCTGACGTTGTTATTTTGTCTTGTGACGATTTTGATACTGAGTAGACGATGATAATAAGAATAACAAATGTTTTTTTTTTTTAACTTAATGGTTAATAAAGTGAACTAATTTATTCATTAAGGCGTGATCTTTTTAATTTTTTCTACACTCATTGCGATCCTTAATATGGGAATAATAAAACAGAGAAGTGTATTGGTGCTAGGTGTTCATTAGTGCACACCTCATTGTGGCTTAAAAACGCACTTTGAGTGCTGGCAAGTTAAGATTTGCCACAGACTAGCGCTGCACAGTGGGTAACCGCCCATACAAAGTGCGGTCAAAAATATTAATCCTGCTTTTTTCCAATAAAAACCTGGCGATATGATTTAAGATTGCTTATTTGAATATAATTATAAAGAAAAAGTAACAAAAAATTACATAATTATAAATGAAATATTGAAAAAACTATGTTTTTATTAGCTCTACTGCTGTTTTCGATAAAAGACATTTATTTTTACTAGATTATTTTCATAAATGGGATAAAAAAAGGGTCGGAAGTTAATAAAAGACGTTTAAAAGGTCCTTATTTGTTATTACGTGAGACATTTTTCTTGTAAAATTTAATTTTGTATTTCCTTGTTCCTTGACTCTTAGGCTTTTTCGCTCAATTTTACACTGAATTTATAGGATATATGGTCACATAAACTGTTATAACTTCAAAAGGGGAAAAAAGTGGAACAAAAATCAAAGTTATTTGGAAAGGTTAGACAATATTCTACATTTTAATACCAAATTTGCAGGATGAGCTCGGATGGAACACAACTAAATCTCTAATTTACTTTAAAAAAGTCTTTGAAAAATATTATATAAACGACATTACGAAAGAGACCTCTTATTAATTCACCTTAATATATTTTACTATAAACTGTATGATTTTAGAAAGTACTCACCTTCTAGTTTAATATCCATTTTTAAGACAAAAATTTCAAGCTTTTTTAACACGTGCTATCACTACCACAAGATCACAACCAATAAATTGCACTGATAAGCGAGAAATGCATTGTAATATACACTGACTTTGAAGGGCTTATAAGTAATGAAAAAAAAAATACCGTCCAATATTTTTGTTGTTTTTGATTAACGGGAATGTCCATAACATAATTGCATCAACAAATTTTGGATTTATGACATTCACTTTTTTTATTTTTGACCTATGGCGTTACCCACTGTGCGCTGGTTAGTTCACGCCATTAGTTTAAAAACATTGATATAAACAATCTAGCAATATTTCACGGCGGGACACGATGTGACATATTTTCTTCGAATTTCGCACCATTTAAAGGGACTCGCCACGAGCTTTAGTCCGAATAAGGGGTGGCAAGTCCATACTTTTGGAATGGGCAATTAAAAAGCTTTCCAAAACTGTAAATTATATTGCGGGAAGATATGCAACATATTTTTGTCGCTTGTGCATTTTTATTAGTTAGATAAAATCTGGCGAGTCGGCGGCGGTTTAGAGTTACTCCAGGCACCAATAAATTGTTTTTCAAAATTTCGTTTCGGGACGACAAGTAGAGTGGGATCGAGCAGCCGGCTCTCCTAATAAGAAAAACCGCGTAGAGTTTAATGCTTCGAAAACTCTATGCTGTCTTGAATCGCTGAAGCGAGATATACCCCCTTGCAACTATCCATGAGACCTCTAGAGAAAAAGCCAGTTGCATTCCTCCACTTAAACAATTAAACCGTAATACCCATCCGTTTATCCTCGAGCCCAACTTCGGACGTATGTATTTCAAAGTATAGAGAATCGTTCTTAAGCCGTACTACGTGGAATATGGAACTCTCTTCCACATTCTGTCTTTCCCAATTATTGTAATGTTCAGAAATTTAAGACGAATGTTCACCGACACCTCCTTTCCAATCCTTATCTTCCTTCCTAATGCACTCACTGTGTCTCTGGCATAATAAGGGTATAAAAAAAAATCTTCAGTGGGTGCAAAACATAAAAAAATAAATAGAGTGGCGCGACATGCCCTATTCTAGTCCAATTGTATGTATATGTCTTTAGAACATTTAAAAAAGTTCATACAAAAATAAAACCTTCGCATACATTCGCTTATGTGGTGTCAGACCAATACTGTTCATGATTTATTTCAAGAAGAGCGTTTAGCTCAGTTGTAACACTGAAACCTAATAATTATAACACAAGAAGAAATATATCATTTTTGTCTTCTATAAACCGTTCCTTCCGTTGCAAAAATCTAATTGTGGCACTCCAATATTGGGTTGACGAAAATTCATTGAAGTATTAAAAAGAACAAGAAGACTTATTTAAATGGAGCTCCGCAGTATACAAGACTTCAAGAGCAAAGATGGACAAAAATAGTTACAAAATTTATCTCAGCGGACAGAAGACCTAAGATGAGAATCAAGCTAAAGACAGAGAATTATGGCCATAATTGGGGGAGGCCTATGCTAGATATATGTCTTCATAAAAGGAATTATAAATAATAATCACAGCAAAGCTGAATGAAATTCCGCTAAGTTCCATTGGAATTAGCTGACATGCCTGCAACTCCCTCGACATGATCAGGAAATCGCATGCACGATCCACCCGTGAACAAGATATATTCCACGAGAATATCTACATACTTTACAGCTTAGTCGCGGTGTTGCTCTGCTACTTCCGTTTGCAAGGACCATTCGTTCCACCGATCTCATAGGCTCATAAAGTTCGTTGTCCAATCTTCTTCTGCATTGGTCATTAAAACAAGAAAACAGAGATCACCCTATGTGATCTGGATCTATGTATAAGGTCCAAAGCATCTCCATTCAATTTTTGCAATGTGCCAAGAAGAGGCGACATCCCTGCAGATGCCATTATGCCATACTTAATTCTATCATTCTACGGTCAAATATTCTTGTATGAAGCGATGCATTTTAAGAGAAATTCAACCCATTTCGCATTCACCTGCAATCGGAATTAAAGAAAACCGAAATTTTATATTAAAAAATAAGAAAAACCGCAGTTACATCTTAAACCAAAATTTCAATCATTCATACCTAAATACAACAACCGTATCTGTTTTGCTAATATATCTGAAAGCGAAATACTTTAAAAAAATTATAAAAAAAAACTAGCTGCCCCGGCAGACTTCACACTAAACTTTTGTAACCCGCTACCACACTAGCCCACAACCTTCTTCGTACTTCTACCCGCTTCCCGCTACCCCACTACCTTCCGCTACCCACTACGCCACTACCCCACTACCCACTACGCTGTTCTTATCTAACAGCTTGGTCGATTTTGTATAAAATAATTAAAACCCATCACGCCACTTACCAAGCATTTCCTTAAAATTTGGTGCCAAACACTCCACTGGTTTAAAAGTAGTGACTTCTCAACGGAGTTGAATGAGATTTTTATATAATATGAGAAAACGAAGTGTCAGCTAGTAAGATCGTGACAGCTCAGAAACCTTGGCTATCTCATGCACAATAATTTTGTTAAGGACCATCACATGGTCTATACGGAAAATTGGGTTTACACATTTTTGACCATATGTCATGAACGACTTGGCCGATTTTGTAGAAACTTATTAACAATTCGGTGCAACCGTCATCGAGTTCTGCGCAACACATTAAGCGTTCCATTTTTATATATGAGAATAATAATTAAAAAAAAAAAAAAACACTACAAGAGCTTGGAACTATACAAATTCAAATTTCTAAACTTCGTTAAAAATATATAAATTTTTTTCATTTTGCAAATCGTTTAATTATGGTGATCACATATTGTTTTCATTCATATGTAATCTATTTTTACAAAAACAGGTTTAATTTTTTGTAAAAATTAGTTAAAATACATCAACTGAACTGTACTTCTCTTATGCTGAAGCAACAGTTGTTGGAGCAACTGTTGTTGGAGCTGCTGTTGTTGGAACTGCTGTTGTTGGAGCTGCTGTTGTTGCAGCTGCTGTTGTTGAGTTTCGAGCTGGTCTTGGTGGTGGATGATGTGGGCGTGGTCCATTATTTGGTGGTGGTCGTCGACCTCCTGATGGTGGTGGTGGTGGTGGTGGACCTCGACCTCGTCTCGAACCTTCTCCATCTCGTTTCGGTTGTCCATTTTCATCAGGACCCTGGGAGGCAACAATAGCTGCCATCAGCACTACAAGAGCTAGAGTTAGAGTTAGTTTTGGTGCCATGTTTATCGTTTGAATGAAAACTTTTTGTGTTCTAAAATTTCAATTTCGCTCCTTTTATACTAAAAAAATCTCTTTGATTATGTTTGCCTTTCTATTTTCAGAAAATAAACACGAAGGTATTTTTTAAAAAAACCAAAAATTAAATAACGGCTGATGCAATGTTTAAATGTTTGCGAATGGCGACTTACCTGCATATTAAGATAAAAAAACTGTATAAATAATAATTGTGGTTATATAAGAAACAAAACAAAAGTTTCATAAGCACATGCATACTTTTTCTTTTGGAACATTTGAAACAATTTTTAGATTCACAAATATTTGTTTAGTATACACATGGATATGATATGTACCTACAATGTACATAAGGCTTTGGTTCGAGTCCTACTCGTGTCTAAAATGATTATATTTCATCTTTCATGGTCATGGGTACTGCCTCTTGCGAAGACAAAGCTTCCAAAAGTATAATTTTTTGTCGTGGAAATGTGAGTTTCAACTCAGCCGTTCGGATTTTGTTGAAGAGTATATAAGTACCTAAGCGTTCTTATTGTTATAATGTTATAATTACCATCATTATTATTATTATTGTTATTATTATTACGAGTCGACCCAGCTCTTGAAATTCGAGTGCGTTGATTCTTCATTTGGGCATTCAAATTCAACAACTTGTCCTGTTCGCAGATTTTATTATAATTTGATTTTTCTTACAACCACAGAATTGATCAGTGACACATTAGTGACAATTTATTTTCACGTAAACGTTAAGAAATTGAATTTCTTTCTCAAAGGATAGAGACGGGTTTATACATATTTGTACACGGATTTTACATATATACTGCGAGTTTGACATTTCTGAGCTTTCTATTGTTATGATTATCATAATTATACAAAACGATTTTACAACAAAGTGAAGTAGAGGGTAAAAAGCTTGATAGCAAAACAGTTTCACACTGTCCAACTGTTTTTTACTGAAATTGAAGGCATAGATTTCGACGACCCTGGGTCGTACATGATGGTTCGCCTTGCGCATTCCTCACATCATATGCCACAATCGATCTTTTACGCACCTGATTCCGTAATCTTGTTTTGGCTATATTGATTGGCCACCTCGGAGCTGTGATTTGACCCCTTTGGACTTTTTTTTTTGTGGGAAGCGTTAAGGACCGATGCTTTGCTAACAATCCAGAAACGATTCGTGTACATACTTATAAGGCCAATATCAACCATAAGCAATCCGTGAGATACAGCTCGTTATCATCTTGGAAAATTGGAGTGAGTGGAGCTACTGCGAGGCTAGTCGAGGCGGCCACTTGAACGAAGTTGTGTTTCATAATTAATGGGAATGTTTGCTCTTTAGAAAAAACCCGTAATACATGGACAACAATTTAATTTTGTTCGTTTTATTACATTTTCAAAAGAAAGCACCCTGTAGGTACGTGATTTTCTTTTGCTCTCATAATAGGCGGGGAGCCCTCAATCATGAAAGTGCACTTACACGGATTTAAAATTTTTTTTATATTAAAAGGTAGTTTATAGAAATACCAACAAATTAAGCCCAGTATGACGAGGCCTATCCTGGCACCAGTATTTCTTGCAATTTTTTGCATTATTAATAATTATTGATAATTTGCACTTTTCGCGGATTTTAATTTTAACTAGCGCATATTATTGGAAATTTAATGTGCTTTCAGGAAAAAATGGTATGACAGCTGCCATCCTGGCACCAATGTCTGTCATACCTATTTTAAAAACATATGAGTGACAAAATTTTAAAATAGGTATGACAGACATTGGTGCCTTATTTTTATACAAAGTTTTCAATATTTTATAGTGATGGTCTTTTTTGCTGTATTTGGTCACTTTTCTTTTTAATTTTGGTCATATTTTAAATTACCAAGTGGCAACCGCAATACCAAACAAATATCAAGCAAGAGCAACATACACATTCAAAAATTGATTGCAACGTTTTTGAAAATTTCTTACACCCCAAAAAGTTGTGGCGGCGCACATAGGAGTATTCTGATCGAAAACCTGGCCAAAAGTCAATTTTTTTTAAAATAAAATTTTGAAGTAAATTCATAGGATGCACTTCTTTTTTTATCGTAAATTATGTGACGTGAAAAATCAAGTTCGAAGTCAACTGTTTATTTACTTTTGAGGTGCATCGCGCGACACCCCGTTTTTAAGGAAATTTGAAAAAAAAATATTGCTAATTATAGTGCTTTGTATGTGCTTTTTGTGTACCGAAAAATAAAATTTTGTGCTCCATTGCAACATTTTTTTTTTTTACAAAAAACCGGGGTGTATCACGATATCGCTTCAAACCCCGCATGGTGAAGGCATTGAAAAAATTCATCAAGAATACTATCAAAATTATGTGCTATTTATGTGCTTGCGATAACTGCAAAAATAAATCATGCACTTCGTATATACATTTAAATAAATAATTTTTTTATTCTTAAGCGGTGGGGTGTGGCTCCAAAATGCTTAGAAATAAATAAGGACTCTCGGAAAATATAAAATTTTGGCACTAGAATTGCGTGCTAATTATGTGCTGGCAAGCGCTGACAATGTTCAATTTCAAATTTCAAAATTTATAAAAAATTCAAACGTAGCTCACATTGATGAAAAAAATGAGAGAGAAAAATAACGGTGAAGGGAGAAAATCTCAATTAAAAAGGTAAAAAAATTTGATTCCTGCATGGAAATTATTAAAACAAAAAATTCTGAGGACGATTAACGTCAATTCAATGTTTCTTAAAGTCACTGAAAACCAAATTAATTTTAAGCGTTTGGTTACTGAGTAATGTGGTCAAACCTTATTTTAATGAAAGATGCCGCTAAATCCAAATAATAATTTTAAATATTCAAAATTACATTTTTATACTTGTTTTGATATTTTATTAATTTTTTACATACTGTAATTATATTCGGCTTGGTCCGATAATTAAAACTTATTCACTTTTCAAATAAAACACAAATTCACTTTATTCAAACCACTCACAAACTTATTTATTCAACACTTTCAATTACTTTTCAAACACAGTATCTTTACTTTATCGCAGTTAACAATCAATTATCTGCTTCGCCGCCAAACGGGCTATTTATATAACACAAATGACTGGTTCTAGAAACTACTATATTGGTTCTTGGAGAAGCTTGAATGTTCGAGAAGTTCTCTCCTTAACCACTAAATGCTAAAAATATTGGGATTTTTGTAAGATCTTAATCACTATGTGTTGCCCCTCATTTTAACTGTCCTACACAAGTGTTTACTACTACAATTAAATTTATTGCTACATACTTATTTCACTATAAAAAGATATTAGAGTAAAAGAGATAAAGAGTAAGAAAAGAGAGTAAGAGTAGTATGTACATTAAATATAGAAAGAGATACAGAGCGTAAGAGATAAATAAAGTATACACATTACAATAGAAAGAGATACAGAGTGTAAGAGATATAAAGTGTATACACATTACAATACGTAAAGCTTTTAATTGCTATATAAAAAAAAATGATAAAAAAATAATCAAGTTATGAATGTTTAAGTGAAAACTTGTATCGTGCACTTTTTTCACTGTAGTAGAGTTGGCGAGTGGTTTGCTCCGGTTTAGACAAGGCAACCCTATAATATACTCGTTAAGAGTACATTCAGACCTTGAATCGGAACCAAATTTAGCCATTTCCCTGATGGGTTGGTTTATGGTTAAAAATCAGTGGCTTCTGAGGCGGTTGCCGACCGCTTTGCCACGGTTTGAACTATGCAACTCATTAATATTATGGGTTTCGTCTCTTCGATGTCTATAATTGGACACTAATGTTATCCATATCTTTGATAGGTTAATTTTTGGCCAAAGAACGCACCATCAGTGTCCCGTTTTACCCCCTTTGCCCCGGACTTTGACTGGCAACCCTGGAGCTGTCTTTGTCTCCAAAAACTCTATCTAATAATGGGTACAAAATCCATATCCAGATTAAGTAATTTGACGGTCGCCTCTTGGACTATTATGCCACCAGGAGTTGAAAACAATATTTTTCACCTGTGAGAATAACGTTTTAATACGAGGATTGTACGAGTTTGGTTCAAAAAAATTCAAATTCCAAATTTTCAACAGAAATCGCCAGTTAGTTCCAAAATTCAAATACGGACTTTACAACATAGATCTGGCGATCAGTTCCTTGCATGTCTTAAGCTTTTTTATTTTCTGTTATTTTTCTCTCTCATTTTTTTCATCAATGTGAGCTGCGTATCAAGTTTTTTATTAATTTTGAAATTTGAAATTGAACATTGTCAGCGCTCGGTTTTCTTTGCGATTATTGCCAGCACATAATCAGCACACAACTCTAGTGCCAAAATTTTATGTATTCCGAGAGTCCTTATTTATTTCTAAGCATTTTGGAGCCACACCCCACCGCTTAAGAATAAACAAATTATTTATTTAAATGTATATACGTAGAACGTAGTGCATGATTTATTTTTGCAGTTATCGCAAGCACATAAATAGCACATAATTTTGATAGTATTTTTGATGAATTTTTTCAATGCCTTCACCATGCGGGGTTTGAAGCGATATCGTGATACACCCCGGTTTTTTGTAAAAAAAAAATGTTGCAATGGAGCACAAAATTTTATTTTTCGGTACACAAAAAGCACATACAAAGCACTATAATTAGCCATATTTTTTTCAAATTTCCTTAAAAACGGGGTGATGTCGCGCGATGCACCTCTTTTTTTGTGTAATTTGTGGATATTGGGTTTAGAAATTGATTGAGAGTGTCTGTTCTTTTAAACATAATTTTTTTTTCAAGGAAAAGTCAATGGCAGGTATAAAGCAATATTTAAAGGGTAGTTACGGAAATATTTAATTTATTTTTGTTTGTTTAAATCAAAGCTGGAAAATACTCTTCCACATGTGGATATTTTTTTCAAACTCTAAAGGTTTTGTTATAGTATACCATTTGTTTTATGTTATTGACATGTTTTTAGTGAATTATTTAATGTGATTTGGGAAGCAATTTATTCGTTACTGTCGAAATATACAATGATTAATTTAATTTTTTTCCAATAAGTGAAAAATAGGCGTTGGAAAACCTAAAACCAACATTTTTTTTTTCAATTGAAATACAATCAGGTTCAACAGTTGTGAACAAAACTACCGTGTCATATTATGGAAGAAAATTTAAGTGGAAATATAAATGAAAGAGTTAAAAGCTTTTTAATATCCGGTCCTTTTTCGCAAAAAAAAAAAACACTTTAAAATTATAAACGGGTTTAATTAAGTCGAAGAAGAGCTAAATTTTAAGAAATCATGGCTTTAAAGTGCATTCACAATTTCCGTATTTAGAAGAATTACTTGATAGGAGTAACATATGAAAAACTCAACAAATTAGGGAAACTGCTCAAGAGATTTTTTTGAAAACCCTGAAGTTGCCTCTGAAATAACGAGAATTGATTTTATTTAATATTCCGCGCCACGGCGCGGCGTATAAGTTCATTAATATTATTATTATTAATTTATCCTTATTTCACAAAAACTCAATTTTCTACATTAACATTTTTACTCTGTTTTTTTTTTCAAAATTAATATTTCAGTATAGTTCAATTTCAATTAATCTTATTTTCATTTTTCTAAAATATTTTCATTCCGAATTTGATCTTTGTAAAATTATTACCTCTCAATAAAAATTAATTTGATTTGTTGTTAACTTGAATGTTGGATTGTTTAGCTTTCTTCGTGCGGTAAGGAATTTTATATTAACCTAAAGAATCCACATTGGTGACCCCTGAAAGAACGCAACATTAACCAATTTATTCATCGTTTTTTCCAAGAAAATGCCCCCAAATCAAGAAATGAACGAACAAGACGAAAACCATAAACCAATCAACGTTAATTAATTATCGAGTCAAAAACCGTAACGAAGTTCATCATGTTGCAGTGAAGGAAGAGCCTGACTTATACTTTCTTCAGTTCATACTTTCTGACCATCGTAAGCTTTAGTTAGGTGACTATAAACCTTCACAACTACTGCGAAAAATTTGCGATCTAGCAGGTTATGCCATAACCGACGCACGATGTGATGAAGACATTATGGTAAGAGAGATTGCTTGAAAGCATCCGAGCCGTAGTTTCCGTGTCCGAATTCGAACTCTTATAGTACTTATTGCTGGTACGATGCTTGAAGTTATAGGAAGAAGTCAAATTAACACTGTTAACAAGTATTCCCCATCTCCATCAACATCGTCAAAATAATTTGATTTGAAGAACGAGATCGCTTCTCTTTCAAAAGAAATACAAGAGCTAAAATCAAATTATTTAATTATAACAGGTATCGCAATTCAAGACCGAAAAAAGAATACCGTAAATTCCATCATCGACAAAAAAGTCGTTTTAACTTTGGGAAACCTAGAAAGTTAATTCCACTTCGACAAAGACGGTACACGAAGTGGTTTCCTCAATATCTCACCGTCTTTTCATATACGACATAACAACCATTTAAAATACCTTATTGACACTGGCGCTGATGTATCTGTTTTGCCATTTTCTTCTTACTGCTGCCCAAAGAATCCAGATTCGTACAAACTCTTTGCTGCAAACGGAACCTCTATCAAGAGGTTCCAGTATTGTCACTGTGAATTTAGGACTTCGAAGAAAGTTTGACTGGGAATTTATCATTGCAGACTTTGACAAAGCAATCATAGGTTCAGATTTCTTATCTCAATTTGAACTAGTAGATGACGGTTATAAGAAAGTCCAAAAAACCAGAGAATTTCTTTCTTATATTCGTGTTTTCTTATAGAAAAAAAGTGGATATAAGAAAGAAAATTTCTTATATAAATAAAATATATATAAGGAATAAAATTTCTTATAAAGGATTTTCCAATAAGAGGTGTTATTTTGATATTCAAAGAAAAATGGCATTTTATTAAAATAAATGATCGGATGTTTATTTCATTATAAAGAGGAAGGTATGCCTCACGAATTCCATCTTTGAGGTCTTGAATCGACGCTGGGCTGTTGGCGTAGACCTTATCTTTCACGTGGTCCCAAAGGAAGAAGATATGGTCTACGCCAACAGCCCAACGTCGCGTCGATTCAAGACTTCAAAGATGGAATTCGTGACGCTATCGAGGACATAGGGCAGCCACTTTGCGATTTGGTTATGGAAAATTTCATGAAAAGGATATGGTCCTGTAAGCGTGGTCGTGGCGGCCATTTGGCTGATGTTGTGTTCCATTATTAACGGCATACCTTCCTCTACACAATTTCTGGCTGCTTCTTAACACTTGATCAAGTTGTTCATAGAATGCGCTTTCGAATACGACTCGAAAAGGACAATATATATGATGAATTAAGGATGAAAAATGAAGAAAATGTAACGAAAAATAAAAGGTGTATGTACACCTTGAACGTTAAAACACCATGTGGTCCAAAAAAGAATTGAAATTGAAACATAAAATTGATGCACAATCGATTCTTGATTCAATCATATTTGGCTTCGCGCCCCTGAGATTAACCATTCAACTGCAGACCAGCCCTGTTGTAATGCGTTTGTGTTTGTAAAACTCACACTACTTAGAAAAATGCTTCACTTCTTTTTCATAAGACCCCTTCCTGTACTTCTTATTCAATGCAGTAAACAAAGTGTGGGTTGTTTTTTCTTTCTTGCTCATCCCCTGTCTGTCAGTTTTTTGGCAGTTCAATAAGGGTGGGTTCAGAAATTTTGTGGAAGTTTACACGGTGCATCATTAGCATGTTTACACTGGAAAATTTCTTATACACGTTTTATTTTCTATGTAGTGAATAAGATTTTACATCAGAAGAAGTTTCTTATATCAGTGTTTTTCTTATAAACGTTTTTCTTTTATGAGATAAATTTAACACACAATTTAATGAGAATGTGCATGGTGTTTTGAAATGTCTGTCTTATATCCGTGTTTTTCTTATATGAGACTTTCTTATATCCGTCATCTACTGTATTAGTCGACACTAAGAATAAAAAAGTAATTGATGCCAAAACCAAACTGACAGTTACCTGTAGTTAAAGAGCGACGCACGTTATATGACATTATTTCGACATCCTGGATCAATTCAAAGATGTTACCAAGCCTCCTGTTTTCAACAAACAAACCTGAAGACATCGAATGTTCAACATCAAATCCTCAAAAATCTTCAACCTGTATTTGCATAAGCTCGAAGATTGAATCCTGAACGTCTCAAAATAGCAAAACAAAAGTTCGATTAGGTATAGGCTGCAAGCTGGGATCTGTCTAAGCAGCAGTAGTTGGGCTTCACCTTTGCACTTGGTACCTAAGAAATATGGCGAATGGCGACCGTGTCGGGACTATCGTCGTCTGAATGCGATAACGGTTCCCGATGGCTACCCACCCACTACTGCACATTCAAGATTTTCTCATAATTTAATGTTATGACGTTTGGTCTTCGAAATGCTTCACAAACTTTTCAGCAATATATGTACATAATTTTTAATGATCTTGATTTCGTTGTTATCTATATCGATGACATCGCTATTGCATCAACAAATGAAGACGAGCATCGCAGCCATGTAAAAACAGTTTTAAAGAGACTTCGATCAAATAACACAAAAATCAATCTTGCAAAATGCGTTTTCGGAAAGGCTGAAATAATTTTTCTTGGGCGTCATGTTGAAACAAAAAATGGCATTTCACCTGCAACAGATAGAATCAATGCCATTCTCGAATACAAAATACCCACTGTAGCACATGTATTACGAAAATTCTTAGCCTTACTTAATTTTTACAGACGATTTCTTCTAAATGCAGCTATCAAACATGTCAAACTTCAAGAAGCCGAAAATGCTTTCAACGACTGTAAACAAGATCTTTCAAAGGCAGTACAATTGGCTCATCCCTTTCCTGATGCGAACTTGGTATTATTTGTTGACGCAAGTAACTTTCTTGTGGGAGCAGCCCTCATTAAGATAAATAAAGGACATCTTGAACCCCTCAGTTTCTACTCAAACCTAATGACAACCACGCAAAAAAGGTATACCACTTACGACAAAGAGCTTTTAGCTATTTATCAAGCAGTGAAACACAACACATACTGATCATAAACCCTTGATCTATGCATTTCAACAAAATCCTGACAAAGCTTCTCCTCGTCAAATGCGATATCTGAATTTAATTGGTAAGTTTTGCACAGACATTCGTCATGTGCCTGGAAAAGAGAACATTGTCGGTTGTCGCAGAGAATCTAATAATTTTGCTTTAATCGCCTTACCTGTTATGCTTTTTATTCCCATCATGAATTCTGAGAAATCTTCACCAAGCCCAGCCAATAATATGGCACCCAACCATTCTTGAGGAATCGGACATTATATGCTCCCTAACTTACCGATTTGCTGTTCCAAAGATTTCGTTGACATAATCAGTCATGCTATCGCAGTTCTCCAATCTTACAGTGATGAGTTCTTTCAGAAGTGCTTTCTTCCTTGACAATCCATGATCTTCATACAATCTTCGCAACTTCTTCCAAATACCAGCGGCAGTTGTCTCGTTTTGGATGTGTAGGTGCAAACAAGGTTTCATCAATCGATAAAACCATCTTCGCCTTAGCTCTACGACGTTTATCCTCATCGTTTTCGATTACAGGATCTGTAATTGTTCCTCGCAAGTCCAGCAATCTTGAATGTTCTGCATGGCAAATTTTCAAGTATGCAAATTTCCACTACCTCGCAGCTTTTCAATTGTGTCTTAATTGGATATCTTCACAAAAAAAACTCAAATTTTCTTCTAATGCTATTTCAATTATTGAAAAAATATATCGCAACGAATGCGAACAACAAAAATAGCAAAATTGAAGAAAATCTATTTATTATTTTTAAATTAAATTAATTTATTCTGTTATTCTCTTAAGAATTCCCATACAAAAGTTTAAGTTGTCAAAAAGTCTGTATGAAAGTATGAATAACAGATTTGGTATTCGGCAAGCCAAATCTGTTATTAAATGTGTTAAGAAATCTTTTATGATTTATGAACTGTCAAAAATTTGAACATACTGAAAATCTTTTATAAATCGCTTGTTTGGTATTCAGCAAGCCAAAATCTTTTAAGAAATCATAAAAGAATAACAGACAACTTTTCGACACTTTTATCATAAAAGATTTTCAAGAAGCAACAAGAATTGTAAGGAAAAATGGATAACTATTTAAAATAAACAAACGTAACAAAATAGATTAGATTAGATTAAATAATATTATTTATTTCATAAATGTGGTTATGTACAGACGATATAGAAGATATGTACCTACAATATATCTTAAAACGTACTATTCTATGAATTTATATACATAATTTCATAACAAAACAACAAAATAAGTTATATGGAAGAAAAACTAGTTCAAAATATTAATACATATATGAATATTTAACATTTGGAATCAAATATTTAAATACTGCAAATTTAAATTTAAAAAAAAGGCAAATTAGAGAAGAAAGAAAAGAAGAAAAAAGAGTTTATGCATCCATAATCTGTTTACCATGGGAGCAGAGCGTGGAACATCTGCAAATGAAAATGACGTAAACAACATCAGGGATCGTAATCAATGGCAAAGCCTTGGGTCTCGAGTTCGAGAACGCTATGTTGCAAATTTGAATTGAAATTGAACCAAACAAAAAGGCCCTTTTCAGGGCCACTGAAAAATCAATAAGACATATGAATGAAAATTTTAAGTAAAATAGAATTTATTTTTAATTAAGGACAAATAAATACCTATTTAATTTTAATTTATTATTTACTATTTTTCTATTGCCGCAGCAGTGGCCATTTGTGCATTGTGCTGCTGTTAAGGCATTTATGATGGAAATTACCTGATCCATCTCAAATTGCCGCTTTTCCTCTGATGCTCGCAAATTATTAATGAAGTCCTCATCTGTAATTTACCTAACAAAAAAAAAAATACTTATTTAACTTCATATTCATATGGTAGAAAATAGCTTTGGAATATTAGTTGCCCGTTGAAGAATTTCTAATTTTGAAACTTGAAATAAAAAAATATAAGACAAGAATGCATACATCATTATTTATTTTTCATCAGTTTTTGATGATCAAGCTGTTTATTCGGATGGTTGGAAGTTGGAACATCGATGAGTGCAAATATATCTAAGCCCTTCAAGTTTTCCTCAAAGCCATTTTCAGAAAAGAAGTGAAAAAAAATAATAATCTGAAATGGATTTGGTGACTTTTCACAACACTCAAACACTTTTGGGTAGCAGCTTTTTTTTGTTTTTTACCCAATTAAAAAATGGGTTTCTGTTCTGCTTAGAGGGCCTTAATTTGAACTCAAAACCGTTTAAAGCGTCCAAATCCACCAAGAATTGTGGAAATGGCACCCTGATTTATCGGGCAGTTTGAAGAAAATCTCTTCGAATCATAAGATTTTCTTAAACTTCTAAGCTACCCAAAAGCATTTCATTTTCCTTAAACTGCCCGATAAATCAGGGTGTTATTTCCACAATTCTTGGTGGAATTGTTTGGGAGATTTCGAGTTTGAATGCTCTTTACGTGACTTAAAGTCAAAGTCAATAGCGTATCAAAATATAAATTTTAAGAAATTTCATTAGCTTACCTTGGGTTTGACTTGCGGTCTTGCGTTTGCGGCTCTTTTTCGATGTGCCCTCAAGTTCCTCAATCGCTCTGTAATCTAGGAATTCGAAGCCATCGTTTTCGACCACTTTTTCCTCCACATTATTCGGCTCAAATCTGGAGCATCCTACCACGGCAACGTTCCGGTGTCCGTCCACCACCACTCTACCCCAGCAGGCCATGGCTCTCTCCTCTAAAAGGTCAACTCCTTTTTTTTTTTTTTGGAGTTCCACCGTCTGTTTGCGCTTTATCCGCTTTTCGGACCCTCAGCTTGTGGGTTACAGTGTAACGCCAATTGTCAAATACCTGTAGAAATAAAATAAGGTTGATTTAGCATAATTAAAAAATAAGTATTCCACTTACTTTTTTCCATTCCTATTCCTCTACCAAGTGACATGCACCGCCTGCGGAATTGAGGAGGTCGGAGAGACTAACCCAAAGTCCTTGCACCGTATCGTCGCTGGTTTTTGTTTTGGAAAAAAGTGGATGCTCTTCCAAGAAGGGAAGGAGCAATATAACTCCTTTTGCTCAACACTTACTTTTTGCTGCCTTCGCTCTAAAAATAAAATAAGCAGTACGCTTTCAATTAAATATGACCTTTCAGCTACATTAAAACTTTTTGTATTCTACGTATTTCTTGGGCCTGCTGCTTTTCCTTGATCAATTCAAATAAAAATCCTGATTTGCATTTAATTTTAAATAAAGTTTATTTGGAAGTGTGCACAAAAAGAATAAAAAGAAGTAAACTGAAATGTGCTTTAATAATTAGAATTTCGGTTGGAACGGAATCAATGCTAATCTGTGCTTGAGTTTTTACTACCTGCTATAATAAAATACGAAAACGTATTTACCAAGAGTTATTCATTCATTAACCCTATGGTACATATGTAAGTTAAAATGTAAAATCTTTTCTAAAAATGCACAAAAAATAAATTTTCCTAACTACTTAACATATGTTGGTTATACTTTTATAGAAAATGTAATCCATATAATTTAGTATGTCCGAAGCTATTTTTTTAAACAAATGAACAAATTGTCCTTAAATACACTAGTCAAAACAATTAAAGGAACACTTGAAAAAACTCAAAAATGGAGTGGTTTTCTATAAGGCTGTATCTCAGTAGAAAAGAGTCGGATTGAAGTGAAATAAAAAGTTTTTCAAAGGTCATCATTTTTTCTTTTCAAATTATTTTGAGTTAAAAAAGTACCGTTAGTCGTTTTTGCTTGAGCGTAAAAAATGTCCACTCAATTTCAAAATCGAAAAAAAAATAAACTTTGATTTGTCATAAAATGAGCGGAAATTTTTTTTCAATCCAACCAATCTAAGATGCAATTTGAGAATTTTGCTGGCTATAATTCACTGTTTGGTTCAGATCGCTACGATTTTTTTTCTAATAAAAAAATGGGTTTACATGCAAAAACACAATTTTGACTTTGGACCCTAATAACTCTGCTAAATTTTGACTTACAAAAAAACTGAAGACAGATTTGAAAAATTCATTAAATTTTCTACACAAAAACATTTTGAAAAAATAAAAATATTGTTTTTTCAATCTTTTCTATCCTTTTAAAAAAAGGTCCAAAATACGCATTTTTCAACCTTTTCATAAAAACTACCGTTATTTTGTGATTTTCAGTGATACAACTAATCTGAGGCTTAATTATTAAAGCTCATAAATTTTCCTTGATTTTGGTGAAAATTTCACATCAATACGATTAACCGTTTCTCTGTTTCGATCAATCAAACTTACAAAACACTCAATTTTAAGGGAAAAACTTTTTATTTTACTTCAATCCGACTTTTTTCTACTGAGATACAGCCTTATAAAAATCCACTAAATTTTTGAGTTTTTTCAAGTGTTCCTTTAATTGTTTTGACTAGTGTACAATCAACCTTATTTATTTTTTCTAGAATCAAGTTCAAAATATCCACCAAACCTTACAAGTATTCAATCCATTTGGTCTGTTTGAATATTCGATCAGTTTGAGTATACTCAGTCGTTTGAATATACTCAGTCAGTTTGAGTACTCACAGTCAGTTTGAGTACTCAAACTGTTTGAATATGTTCAAGTAGTAAGTTCAAATAAATCATCCGCTCACAAGCCATTTTATTTGTGAGTGAAAAAAACAAAAATGACTTGTGAATATAATATACAGTATTTATCGCTTATAAGAAACACGCTTATAAGAAAACCTCGCTTAGAAGAAACTTGAACAAAAGCACCGTGAACTTTCCCATATATTTTAATGTTGAATTGTGTGTTTATAAGAAACACGTTTATAAGAAATACACTGATAAAAGAAACATTTCTCAAACACAAACTTTTATTTTTCATGTAAAGTTGGTTGGATATAAGAAACTTGCAAACAAATCACGAAATTCAAAAAACATGCACAGACCCTTAAGAAAAATTCAAAACAAACGACGCACAATGGGGCAAAATCACGAAAAATTGGCATTTAATTAACGAAAAGAGGTAGGCACTTGAAATTTGGCACAAATTTTACTGATACCAATGTTAGTTCATAGCCAAAATTTCGAATCGCCACGCCCATTTTAAGGGTTACCACCCATACAAAATTTTAACATTTTCGACAATTTTTCGGAAAATCCTCAAACAGTTTTAATAAAACTTTGTATGTCATCTATAAAATAGTTATAGAAAAGAAATCATAAAAAAGTTATTAAAAATTAGGGTTGCCACTTTTGCAATTTTGTATAGGTCGTATTTGTACTATTATCATTGATATTTTTGTTTAATTATTTTAATTTTTAATATTTTTCAAAGATAAATACAAATATTATTAATAAACGAAATTAAAAAATTAAAAAAACCTGTTGGGAAATTAATAACTTTAATCATAAACCTTCATTAATAGAACATGACGTCACCAACTAAAAATGAGCATTACCTGCAAGGGTGCAAAAAGTAGCAAGAAAATTTTTCATATTCTAAAAGTAGACAAATTACTGAAGAAAATGACATATAAAACTTATTGGCGTTTTACGGCGAACACAACTAAACGACTTAAGCTTTCAGAAGATACAAATAATCACGTTAATTTTAGTTTTTTCTTCATTTTTGAATAAGAATTAAAATAACATAAATTGTTGTTTTGCATAAAACAAAAACGTACAATAACGCTCCTGAGCTTACTGATTTCTCCTCAAAAAGATTCAACTTCATACATCTAATAAATAAAAAATAGTACGCAATTTATTGGAAAAACTCAAAATGATAAAAAGACATCTGAGCTCGTTGCAAATTATAGCTAACTCTATGTTTGTGGCTTTCTCCTAAATACCACATGGTGCAAATAAATTATCTCTCTTTCATTTTTGATTTTCTATTATATTTCGAAGAGAAATAGATCGTTTGTTTAAGACAAGGTTCAACTTCATAATTTTATTAATTGCCAGCTTTTTTGAGTTTTGCCCCATTGTGCGACGGACGCAAATGCCATTTATGTACACATGATGTAATTTGACATTTGAATGAATAAATGAATGAATGATTGAATGAATTTCAGTGCAGTGTTCATTTTGACATTAGATTTGTTATTTTTGTTGGACGATACCGAAATTTTGAACGAAGTATGAGATGGTGATGGTGAAAGAATTGACCAGCAAATCGAAGACGAACAACAAAAGGAGCAAATACCATTGCCAAAACTAACAAGAAATGAAGTTCTGCGTGCTTTTTTCGTTTTGAAAAGTTATTTAGATAGTGATGATGACATCACGCATAACATCGAAGATATTCTTTTCAAGAAGCGCAGAAAGACTTGATTCAAACAACAATTGATATTTTGAAGAATTAGGTAAAGACTTAAATAAGAATGTACAAAAGTACTAAGAAAACTGCGCTGAAAATTTTTTGTTTTCGTGTTTTTTGTTAAATAAAATTTATTTGTTTAGGCTGTGTGCGAATTGGATGAACTGTGGTTAAAAATGAATGAATTTTTAACTACTACTGTCATATTTAACTTGCTCCGCAGCTAGTCAAATTTTATTTAATGCGAAATGTCAAAATTTAACCAAACGTCAAGTTTTAACCCATTTTTAACTGAATTCGCACACGGCCTTACTGATTAATTTTAAGACCGTGTTTCAATTGAGTCAATTATTTAGTCTAGGATAAATGTTTGACACTCCAGGGTATATCCGTATAAGAAACTTGTTTCTTATATCCGTATAAGAAACTTGTTTCTTATATCCGTATTAGAAACTTGTTTCTTATATCCGTATAAGAAACTTGTTTCTTATATCCGTTGTAAGGATATAAGAAAAACTCGGTTAAAAGAAACAAATATTGTGCAAATTTTGAGTTTCTTATAAGCGTTATGTACTGTACTCATTTTGCTTGCTCGAAAACATTTGAATGTGTGTGAGCAAAAAGGCTTGTGAGCAATTTGCTTGTGAATAGGTGTGGAAAACGATCAAGTCTGAGCGATCATTAAGTAATTGTTTGATGTATTTGAATATATTTGAACGTACTCTGATGGCTACCCTAAATTTTGATCTTAAAAAAAAAAAATAATAACAAAAAAAAAATGACCCACGCGAATTCGCTCAAACCTCTAATTTTCAAGTTTGAAGTTCATCGGACCAGTGGTTAAAGCTGTAGTTGCGTTTACAGACAGACAGACGGACGGAATCGCCGGACCCACTTTTTTCGACTTCTCTATCATCGTTATGCGTTATGTCATATTTTATCAAAATCTCAACTTTTTTCTTACGAATCCATACTTGCCATATCTATATTTTATAATATGTTGAAATTAAAAAAAGTATGTTTCATCCTGTTAATCGCTGTCGTGGATTCATAATGGCGCTTTACTCTGTCTCCATAGACAAAGGGTATACCTTATGCCTAATTTTTCTTATTCTTAATTGGAGTCCCCTTAAAAAAAATCATTAAACGTAAACCATGTTATGGGTAGTAGATTTATTCGAAATTTTATAAGGTATGCTAAAAAATAATATCAACTTCTCTAAATCTCGGATTTATTTATTACTCATACAATGATTATGTAAATTTTGAGAAGCCCTGCAGAATCACCCTTTGCCAGAAAATAGTTCTCTCAACCAATACTTGCGACATCTAGCGTTCGTTAGCTCAATCAACTAAAATCAAGTATTTTTTCTGTTGCCTGCAAGATGGCGCCACATGTTTGACCTCTAAACAACCTTTTGACGTTTACTTATCAGGAAATTTTTAGTTTTTACATCAGAAAAGGCGAAATTTCTGTAGGTACATCTTTCTCACCCCTGCATCAGCTTTTCAGCTCTATTCAAAGAGATTTGGAAATTAAAAAGTGAATCGTAGAGTGTCCACCTTCCAGTCAAGACACCGGAAGCAAACCAAATTTTGTCGTCTATTAAAAACAAATTAAATTCATTTGTGAATTTCAATTCTTATTCTCCCTTCAACCAGACAAGTAAGTGTTTAAAAGTTTAATATTCTTTTTCTGTTTCAACAAGTTTCTCATTTTGAACTGAATAGAATCTTTGCGTAAGGAATTTGTGATACTTTGTGTGGTGATTTCATAACGAGAATTTTTCAATTGGAGAAAAAGTGAATTTAAAACCTAGAACTGTGAAGAATTTAGTGAAAGTGTAACATAATTGGGTTTGGGATTACCTACCCTAAGTTCGGATTTTCCAACATGTGATTTTTTGTTTGGTGCATTGCTCAATGAAATCGTTATCATGTGAAATCAACAGTGATTAATACTCGTTAAGTGAGGTTTCATAAGTCATCAATTTGACCTTGAATTTATCCTAGACTTCGAAGTTCTTTTTTGCCTTAAATAGAAGGTTATTGATTTTGCACAAGGAGAATGGTTCAAAACCCAGGCCTTGATACTTTTCATTAAAATGTTTTTAATTGTCACACTAGAAAACAGTTCGCAATCTAAAAATAACCCAATGAAAGTCACGTAAAAGAAGTGACCCTCAATCAGGCATCGCCATTCATAGGTCATTTGTCGAATAGAATCACATGATGACGGAGTCGAGTTGTAAGCATCATTAACTGAAGAAGCACCCCAACCTCCTACTCTTTATCTTTTGCGCCTTACAGAGATTTCGATTTAAATTTTAAATACGCCATTCATGCTAGTGAAAATGATTGATTAATTGCCAATAGTCAATGCGTTCCTATTGTTCGATCGGTGGGTCGCAATTATCTCTGGTAGCCGGAAGGTACGAAAATATCCGTTTTCAGTTTTCAAGCTTCTGTGTATTAATCGAATTTTCATTTGCTCTGACGAGTTTAATAAAACTCCCAAGCATTGGCACTGACCTGACATTGACATCACATCGCACATAATTGCAACGAACTACAAACACAGAACAGAACTATCGACAGAGGCCATCAATACAGTAACGATGGTCTCAATGAAGAATAAGCTGCAAAAGAGCCTATAGATGAGTTATGTCTTTTGACCATTATTCCTTACTTTAGTTCATATTTGTAGTTCTTACCTGCTTACTTTTTCTTTTTGCATCTTTCAACTTTCTTACTTACTTATGTACTTAACCGGCTCCCAATCCATGAAGGATCTCAGCCTGAGACACTGCAGCCTTCCATCGGGAACGGTCCCTCGCATGCACTCTCCAGTCACCAAAATCAAGCGCTTTGGCATCCGCAATCTGCTGTCACTTGGTCCTTGTACCATAGGTTCGCTCTTCCTTGTCGTCTCGAACCTGGAGGCTGCGATGAGAAGACTTTCTTGGCTGGAGCTTTGTGGTCCATTCGCTCGATGTGGCCGAGCCAGTGTAGTCGTCTTTTCTTGGCCTTATGGACTACATCCACATCTTGGTACAGCTCATACAGTTCTCGGTTGAACCTTCTTCTCCATTCGCCATCGTCGCATACGGGACCGTATCGTCCCGTCCAGCACTCGGCGCCGTAGAGTAGGACCGGTAAAATTAAAGTTTTGTATAGCAGATACTTTGTCTTTCGAGTGAGGAGTTTTGCACCCAGTTGTTTTGCCTAACCGAAGCAGCAGCGGATCTCCACTAATGTGTCGTTTGTGGGATTGATGTTTGTTCCAAGGTAGATGAACTCCTTAACTACCTCGAAATTGCTGCTACCAGCAGTGACGTTTTGTCCTAGGCGGTGGACAGATGTTGCTTTGTTTGTGGATAGCATGTACTTTGTTTTGTCCTCATTCACTTCAAGACCAACGAGTTTCGCCTGTTCTTCAATCGCTGTGAAGGCCTCAAGCACAACTCTCTTAGATAGACCGATGATGTCTATGTCGTCCGCACAGCCTAGGAGCTGGGTGGATTTGTTGAAGATAGCGATTTCCGTGCTCACACCTACCTTGCGTACTATCTGCTCCAGGACTAAAGAAATCACATGAAAATGCATCTCCCTGTGTTAACCCTGCGCATGTTTGATGAGCTGTTATGTTACCCATTTGCACACTGCACTGCACATTGTTTAGCGTCATGTGGCACAGCTGGGGATCCTAGAGTAAGACATCGCCATCATAAGCTCTTGGCGGTGGATGCTATCATAAGCAGCTTTAAAGTCGATGACAAGATGGTAGGTTTCGACTTAAAATTCGTTGGTCTTTTCAAGGATTTTCCTCAGTGTGAATATTTGGTCTATCGTTGTTCTACCTGGCCTAAAGCCACACTGGTACGTGGCGGTTATGGTGTTGCAGAACGGTTTAAGACGCTCACACAGTACGTTAGATAGTAGTTTTTGCTTGACATAGGAACGCCGTATTTTGTAGATATGGCATATGGAGCTTCTCCCTCCCACTCCTCCATATTTAAAGAGTTCCGCAAGTATGCCATGCGACCTGGCAGACTTGCTATTTTTAAGCTTTTGAATGGATCTTTCTACCTCTTCTGTGCTGGGGGCTGGGACTGGGTCTTAATTGACTAGTCCAAGACAAGGTTAGGTTAGGTTGAGGGGCTGACAGTTGATCTCGTTATTGTCACACTGATCTATGCAGATTCGTTGTGATACCCGTGAGAATGTCTGTTGTTTGTTAAAACACGGCCAGATCTTTCTTGTAGGGCCGTAGGTGTCAAGAAGGTTCCACTTTTCATCGGCCTTAACAATTAACAATGTTTTTGAGATTTCCTGCTTAAATAACAGGTTGGGGTGCTGACTAGCTGAACTTGGCATATATCAAGCGTTGATCCTAATCTTGCTAATTCATCGGCTTTCTAGTCGCCTGGTATATCGCTGTAGCCAGCAAAGTCTAATTAACATTAGGTGGCTGTGCGCCAAGAACCTTAACCTCTTCGCGGCAGCATGAAACAAGCTTTGATTTTACCTCAATTGCAGTAATCGCTTTTATTGTCGCTTTGCTATCAATGTAAAAAGGTGATATCAGGCCGTGGTATCGTCATCATTAATACCTGTTTAGCAGCTGTTGTCACTGCCAGGACCTCCGCTGGAAGACACTACTGTAGTCTGGAAGCCTAAGCGAGGCGGTGAACTTGAGAGATTGAGAATAGAAGCCTGCCCCTACACCAGTGTCCATCTTAGAGCCATCAGTATAGATAGCTATTGACGATTCACTGAAGTATGGTATGTTATCTTTCCACTCCTCTCTGCTTGGGATGGCAGCCTGGAAGTCAAACTTTACTTTTAATTCTTAACTTATTCTCGACTGTGTGTAAACAAGGGCGAAACGGTTTTTATTTCCGTCAAACATTTTCCCCACAAAACAGACTTTTTTGCTGCCAGCAGCAAATTGCCATTTTATCGCCAGACGAACTGTTATCAGCTTAACGTCTGAATCTGACCAGAATTTTTGGCCAGCACAGTCATATCTATGAAGTAAAAGTATTATTATTTCAAATTATTATTAACAAAAACATTTTTTTTTACAAAATTTTAATAAAAATTTAATAATTATTTTCCTTACTCATTTTGTTCTGATATTTTCCTGCAGAGCGGCAACAGAAATAAAACGACTGCAGACTTGATCGCAGTTTAGCTGTCAGTTTGTTTTTATGAACACACTGAACAGTTTATCTTCATTTATGAACGCAAATCTTGCATTACTGCTGCATGTTGACATTTATGAACTTACCCGATTTTTCATTTTGTTGTTGTTAATACAAAACAGCAGTACAATTAAGTACAATTCAAATATGGATTCTCCAGTCGGTAATATAATCGAGTTCAACTACAGGTCAAGAAGAACAAGAAAGTTACTTAAGGCAAATTGATCAAGCAAGGTAGAGGAAAAACATGAAAATCCTGCTCTTTTTTTCAAGGCGAATATAACGTTGCTTATCGTATGAATCTCATTCCTGGTTAACCTCGCTACTCCATAAACTATATTTGATTTGAAATATTAAAAAATTGGGGGCCTGGTTTACAAATTAACAAGCACAGTGATAAGGTTTTGTTTTGACTGATAAAATCGTCTAGTGTTGTCCCAATTTAAAATAATTTAAATGCACAGTTTTTTTTTCTTTTCACAGTTTAAGTCCTACTTTTGAATCCATTCCAAACAGTTCTGTGGTAAAACGTTGCACAGTCTTTTATTTCTACATTGATCATTTTAAAGTCGTCGTTTTTCTGCAATTATTTGAACCCAGATCCTTTATAATCGTTAAATAAGTAATTTCTTTTGTAAAAGCAAACATTTTTTGTTATTGATCCATTTTTTGTTTGCTTTGTATATTTTATTAGTGGTTTTTATATCCGTTTCTTTATTTATTTTTATTTTTGTCATCTTTTCGAATGGTTGACCAGACTTGCCATTATGTAGTGTAAAAAAGATCGTAAGAGCCGTTTTTGAGAAAATTGAAACTTTTGGCTGAATAAATTGTATGATGGCTACCCTTAGTTTACCCTCACTACCTTCTTAGACATAGAAGGAGCTTTCAACAACGTCTTAACAGAATCTATTCAAGAATCACTAGTTGACCAGGGTGTAGAGGACTACATCCGAAATTGGATTGTATCCATGCTCAGTGATAGAAGAATTCAAGCTACCTTAGGTAACACTTACTTGACCAGGTGCGAAAGCAGGGGAACACCTCAAGGGGGTGTTCTCTCCCCCCTTTGGCTTCTGTGTGAAGGCCGTTGCTTATGCAGATGATTTGGTGATAATGGTATCAGGTAAGTTCACTTCCGTGATTAGTGAGATTACGGAGATGGCACAGCTAAAAGTTAGCAACTGGGCTACAAGCTGTGGCCTGAGTGTCAATCAAAGCAAAACTGAACTGATGCTCTTTACTACCAAAACAAAAGTACCCACCTTCACTCTCCCTCGCCTGAACGGTGAAACTCTTTCCTTGTCTTCCAGCGCCAGATATTTGGGAGTAATACTTGACCCAAAGTTAAACTGGAAACTTAATATCGAAGAAAGGGTCAAGAAAGCCAGCATAGCTTTCTATGCCTGCAGTAAAACTTTTGGCAAGAAGTGGGGCTTGCAATCGAAGATAATCTTGTAGACGTATACAGCCGTGGTCCGTCCAATCTTGACCTATGGTTCGATCGTTTGGTGGCCCGCACTCAGCAAAGCCTACAATATAACTAAACCAGAGAACAGCTAGTGTTGGCTCCACTGGAGCTTTGCGCTCATGTCCATCGGACGCCCTAAACGTTTTTCTTTACCTCTTACCAATAGACCTGCATATCAAATATCTAGTATTTTGCAGCGCGTTGAGACTTAGGGAATCGAATAGTTGGTATTCTAAGCCCCATGGTCATAGTAACATTACTAACCTCATCCCAGCGGACATTTTTTCGACACAAACCTACTACTGCACTCCTACTGTGGACCTCAGTGCGGATTTTAAAGTTATCATTCCATCTCGAACTGAATGGGATGATGACTTAGTGATGAAAGGCTTCGACACAACTATTTTCACTGACGGCTCAAAGGAGGAGTGTGGGGTTGGTGCAGGAATTTTCTCCGAGTCTTTAAATGTCTCCAGGTCTTTGCGACTTCCTGACTTTGCTAGTGTCTTTCAGGCTGAACTACTCGCGATAAGGTTAGGTTAGGTTATGAGGGGTGTGCACAGCGTGAGCTGTTGCATACACGGGGGCCTATTGGTCCATTGTGATCCCCTATAAAAATAGAAGTTAGCATCGATGCTTCTCAAAATCGATTAACGTAGACTGGCTCGTAGACTCGCGATTAAGGAAGCATGCAAATTACTAAAACTTGATCCAAATCAAAACCGCAATACAGCTATTTTTTCGGACATTGAAGCGATTGGCTCGTCCACTTCATCCTCCAAATTAGTACAACAATGCCGAAGTGAGTTAGCGGGCATGAACATTGGACTCAAGGTCACTCTTATCTGGATTCCGGGTCATAGTGGCTTTGAGGGCAATGAACGAGCTGACGCGGTGGATAGGTAAGGATCAGCCCTTCATAGTTCACTCGCGGAAAGAGTCAACATTCCTCTTGGTGCTATGAAGGGCAAGATCTTCTCAATTTTCCTCGCTGAAGGATATGGCCCACCTACAATAAATCCCGTACTAATAATCTTATTTGCAGACCCAAGCGATCTATAGCTCAAGCCAAAAAACAAGGATGGCAAGAGTACTGTCAGTCCATCGAAGATATCAAAGATTCGGCCAGGCTTAGTAGGGTTTTATCGACTGAACATTCGAACCCCTCATTTCTTAAAAAAACAGATGGAATTTGGGCAGCATCTCCATTAGAGCTACTAATGAATGTACACTTCCGAGGTTGTGCAGAAGAACCACCCGAATCTAATCTGACTTTCAACATGCCAACCTCCATAGAGCATGTTAACGCCCTTATAACTAGAGAAAATATAGTCTGGGCTATTAAAACTTTCTCGCCATACAAATCTCCAGGCCCTGATGGAATACTGCTTAAATTGCTGCAAAATCAGCTTGAATTAGTAGTAGGTACCACGGCTTGAGAGTATCTTTAAAGGTTTCCTCTTACTAAACCATGTCCCAGTGTCTTGGAGACAGGTAAGAGTGGTTTTCTTACCTAAAATTGGTAAAAGAGGGCATGAATCTGCTAAAGATTACAGACATATAAGCCTTACATCCTTTTTACTCAAAAACCCTGGAGAAAATCGTAGAATCTCACATAAGGAGCAGTCTGAGTAGTTGTCCCCTATCTAAGTCACAGCATACCTGCACAAGGCATAGGCCTGTAGGGGAGCATGCGGCAAATTTGGGTATACCGTATACCACATAACTCTTTCTGCCGTAGCTGTGAGAACCAGGAAGAAAAAGAAACGGTCCCACACTTTCTATGCCATTGTCCGGCCCTGGCAAGGAAAAGAGCACTCCATTTAGGTAAAGAATTCTTCAACGGTATTGAGGAACTTTCAGAATTCAAGATCAAAGATTTACCTCAATAACACAAAATGGCTTTAACGCCCCCTTATTTCTCGCTCACTAAATGGCACTATGAGATAATAGGCCGTAGGGCAGGAGAATAATGCAACATTATATATAGGACTGTACGTGCGGAACATACATCATCCATTACCCATTAGTTTTGATCTTAATAATTAAATAAAAAAACGACCCACCCAAATTTGCTCAAACCACTGTGTTCCAAATATGTAGTCAATCGAACCAGTGGTTAAGGCTGTAGTTGCGTTTACAGACAGACAGACGAACGTAATCGCCGCACCGACTTTTTCGACTCCTCAATCATCAACGAATACATATATTCTATATTTCGCAAGTAAAAAATGTGTGTAGGAGACAATCACTCGACTTTAACACATTTTTGTTTTGTTTCTACTTTGGGTATTTTTAGAAATGCTAATGAAATGCATCTGTTTTCTTTCAGTGGAAAATTGAAATATTTTTAATTTCAAATTTGAGTATTTAAGTTTCTTCAATAAAAAAAAACATTAGGGAACCGTAGTGGCATTATTATTAAGCGCATAGACAAGAAGACACAATTTTCACCCACAAGAATGTCTCCAAATTCATCTAAAGTCCTAAAGCATATTCCAACTTAGGTAATGATATGATTTGCTCAATCTGATGAGATGAGCATACAGCTTATTTCATCTTATTTCGTGGTGAAACGTGTTTTTGATTCATAATGTCAAGAGGCTTGCTCTATTAGTTTTCAACGTAGAGATCGTTAGATCTTCAGGAAAAGTTTGTGCAGTAATGGTTAGGTTAGGTTAGGTTAGGGGGCTGAAAGTTGATGTCGTTACCGTCACAATTAGATCAATGCAGATCCATTGTGATACCCGTGAGTATTGCTACTCAAGCAAATAAAAACCTAGGTTTTCAGTTAATCAAGCCATTTAGAGGCATTGACGAAGTTCAGAATGTTAGTACCTGGAGTACTACAGAGTTCTTCTTAGAAGAAATAATTGCCGAGCAATTTCTTCCTTTGGTTGGAGTGTGCGGGGCAGTGACATAGACACAAGTGCGAAGTGTCTTCATGCACCTCCTCGTGAATCTTATGATATCCTAACAGATTATGTCCGGTAAATATGCTCGAATTGATTTCTTGTGTAATTGAATAATTCTTTCCGTTCTTTGTTTGTTAAAACAGGGCCAGATCTTTTTTGTAGTACCGCAGGTTTCATCGGCCTTAACAGTTATTCTTTTTTTAGATTTCCTGCTTTAAATAACAGGATAGGGTGCAGTAATGCATTTCCTCGTGTTGGCAACAATAAGTTTCTCAAGAAACGATAAACCAGTTGTTACGAAAAAATTCAGCCATAAAAGTTAAAACACTTATTGAACATTAGTTTGCATATTTTCAGGCGCTATTCTTTAAATTTATACCGAAGAGTTTAAAAGGCGTGTCAGTGGGATTTTGCTAAAATGAAAACAGCCCGGTGGTGGGTGTAATTTCGGGCTTATACGTATACTTACTTACTTACTTATGGTGGCGCTACAGTCCAGGTCGGACCAAGGCCTCACCCAACAAACATTTCCAGCCAGCTCGGTCCCTAGCTAACTGTGTGCTCTACCTGAGTCGCGGTCTTCCTCTTCTGCGACGTCCTTCCGGGTTGGATTCGAAGACTCTATGAGTCGGAGCATTATTTTCCATTCGCTCAACATGACCCAACCTAAGTCTTTGGACCTTAACTTTTCTGGCTAGGGCAGTGTCGCTGTACAGCTCGTACAGTTCTTGGTTGAATCATCGTCTCCATTCTCCATTAATGCAGACAGGACCAAAAATCACTCGAAGAATTTTTCTCTCAAAGCAGCCCAAAGCGTTTTCATCAGTTGTTGTCATGGTCATTGTCTCTTGTTCGGGAGAGGACTTTACTACTCAATTGCCTTCTTAGTCCAAAGAAGCAGCGATTGGCAAGAGTGATTCTTCGTTTGATTTCATCGCTGGTGTTGTTGTCTGAGTTGATAGCGGATCCCAGGTAGACAAAGTCTTTAACTACCTCGAAGTTATATCTGTCTATGTTGACGTTTGCTCCGAGACTTCGATGTTGGCAGTCCTTTCTTGTTGACAGCATTAACTTGGTCTTGCCCTCGTTGACCGCTAGACCCATGTTCCTGGCCTCCGTCTCAAGACTCACAAACGCTCCACTGACATCACGCTGTGTTCTTCCAATTATGTCAATGTCGTCTGCGTATCCTAGTAGCTGGACGGACTTTTGAAAGATTGTGCCTCTGGTGTTGGCGTTGGAGCTTTGCACAATCTTTTCAAGAATGATGTTGATGAAACCGCATGACAACGCATCGCCTTGTCTAAAACCTTTTTTGACATCAAAAGCGTCAATTAGGTTTTTTCCGACCATGATGGAACAGCGTGAGTTTTCCATTGTCATCTTACACTGACGGACGAGTTTTTCTGGGATGCCAAAACTAGAGGGCTTATACGTATATTACTCCAAAATTATCGTCATGCTTCAAAAACGAGATTCCAAAGTTCTATTTAAAATTTACAATTGTCTTGTTCAATAGAATGCCTGTTCACACGTAAAGAAAGTTGGTGAGTACCACCTTACGACTTCACACCATCTTTTTGAAATCATTTTTCAATTGCTAAATAATTGGTATGCATTTATTTTACTCAAAATGGTATTCAGCAGTATAATTTGGCTTATGTTAACAATTGAACCATAATAGTCGCTCTTCAGGAAATCTCTATGAATTGATACTTGACTCAGATATGGCTTATTCCCAGAGACTCCTCCCCAACTTCGGTGCTTCTTGTTTCACTATCAACAAGGTACACATGTCACCTTCGAGAATATCAATTGTAATCAATATCTGTTTTATTTTTCGCTACAACAACGGTCAATAGAATAATCGTTTAATTAGTTCTTTATCCATATTGATAAGAAAAATCCAGTACCCCATCAACACACACGCATACCTACACACAAAAAGAATAAAAACACTCATAAAATCATTGCCTTATATCAAATTCTCATCCCTCTATTACTATGACCTTCATCAATGTCAAAAGCGCTGTGTATTTGGAAATGGTTGCTCAATGCGCAAGTTTAAAAATAAAGCTGTTCCTCTCATCCATTTGAAGAAGACTACGAAAATCGTCATAATGAAACTGAAAGTGAAAGTTATTTTGGTTTAGAAATAAGGAAAAGCTTCTTCAGAATTTCTCTCTCTCTCTCTCTCTCTCTCTCTCTCTCTCTCTCTCTCTCTCTCTCTAAATGACATACTATACACACAAGACACGATTTGGTGGTATACCACTCGTCTATCCACAGCCGGTTAGCATTAAATAATTCCATTGGCACAGTTCTAGTTTTTTGGAAAACTCTAGACGGTAAAGTTGATTTTCGTTGGCATTTCTTATTCTTATTTTGAGTGTAGATTTTTCAAATATTTGTAGAGGTCAACGTCAAGGTTATTACATAGTCTATCCCATCCAGTGGAAAGGGAGTGAAGGTTTTCCCAATTGTTCTTGAGTTTTAAGACGATTAGTGAGAAAATATTCCATAAATTTGTTTAAACAAAATAATTAGTGTTTTTTGTTGACGAGTGTTTTGTTTCTTATCTCGTGGAAAGATAAACTTTGCTCTCCAACAGAGCTGTTGGACTTTAGATTTTGTTTAAATAAAAATTGTCAATAACTTTTGATGATTATTCGATTTTTAGTCAACGTTATTATTGTTTTTTGTCTCTATTCGTAGAAAACATTATTTTGGCTTCAACGACTTGAATAGTCATCGTAAAAAAGTGTGTACATTTCTTACCTCAAAATCCACTATCAAACCTGACCTTCAAGAAAGATCAGCCCACACCCCTGCGCAGACCTGTCTGAGAATCTAGAAAACGTTCAATTAGTCCAAATTTAATGTGATGAATAGATAAATTAAGAAATTAGTTAATTGCCAGATAATATTTAGATCCAGTGATTTGTTGTTCTTTTTGCTCCACATCCACTGATACATATTTTTTCAATTTGCAGATTAGATATCCATCAAAATGACTACCTATTTCAACTACCCATCAAAGGAATTGCAGGAGGAGCTGAGCCGTATTGCCAAGGCCATCGTTGCCCCCGGCAAAGGTATTCTTGCTGCTGATGAATCCGTTTCAACAATGGGCAAGCGTCTACAAGTAAATTTAAATTTTCTATTTAATTCAAATGTTCAACGTTTGTTAACCTTTTTATTGTTTTTTTTTCTTATTTAAGGACATTGGAGTCGAGAACACAGATGAAAACCGTCGTCAATACCGTCAATTGTTGTTCTCCACCGATCCAAAAGTATCTGAAAACATTTCCGGTGTCATTTTGTTCCACGAGACCTTGTACCAGAAGGCCGATGATGGAACTCCATTTGTTGAATTGTTGAAGAAACGTGGAATCATTCCCGGAATTAAGGTTGACAAAGGTGTTGTCCCATTGATGGGATCTGAAGATGAGTGCACCACACAAGGTAAATACAAACAAACAAAATATTAAATTAATTAAAAATTTTCCTAACGTCATAAAAAATCTTGCCATTGTTTACAATACGAAACTTTCATATGCATGCCTTCTGGATAAATCCACGAACTTAAAAACCCTAACCAAAGTACAAAGAATGGCATGTATTAGCACTACGGGGTGATAAGGACTACCCCAACTGCGGGTCTCGAAGCGATCCTAAATCTCACCCTTATAGACTTATTTGTACAAGAATCGGCAGCAAACAGCGCTCTTCGACTTAATAAGACCAATATTTGGAGATTTAGTCAACACGGCCATACCACGATTCTTACAAAATACGTTGGCAACAACGTTTGTGCAGACTACATGACCCCTTATTTAGACATCAAGAAAAACTTTACTACCAGCTTCCCCAAAAGAAAACATTGGGAAAACAGTGTACCCTACACTAATGAATCGAACTTTACCATCATTATTGATGGTTCGAAAATGATTACTGGAGTAGGGGCAGGTTTCTACTCAGAAAATCTTAGCCTTGCCAGTTCATTCAGACTTCCCGACCAAAGCAGTGTCTTCCAAGCCGAGATCTTGGCAGTGAAAAACGCTGCTAATCAAATATCCATGATGGCGATATCACACGCTGATATCACCTATTTCATTGATTTTCATTGATAGCCAGCAATAAAAGCGATCTCTGGCATGCAAATCAAGTCAAAGCTTGCAAAGAGGTAAGGGTTCTTGGTATGCAGCATAACGTAAGACTCTGCTGGGTTCTCGGCCACAGTTGTGTGCCGGGAAACGAAAAAACGGATGAGCTTGCAAGAGGAGGCTCGGTATTTGATCCCTCTCTCATAGACCATAGACCTACTAGAAACCTGCGGTAACACCAGGAAACTCTGGCCTCATTACGACAAGAAAAAATCCGATAAGATTTTACTTCTCAAAAAACCGTCCCTAAGATCCCTCATAAGCGTGATTACGGGACATAACCTACTTGGCTACCACAAAAAGAAGATGGGGCTTATAACAGACGACATATATGTAGAGGCTGCGGCGATGAGGAAGAGCACGAGAACACGGCTCACTTCCTATGCCATTTTCCAGAACTCTGCCGTACTAAATTGAAATTTTTAGGCAACTATTTCTTTAATGAACTAGAAGAACTATCTGAACTCCCAGGCAATTGCCTTCTGAACTTTGTCAAGTCATAGGTTAAATTACTTTTTCAGAAGTTACAATACTTCAGGGTATCACAAGGGATCTACATTGATCTAAGTGTGACGGTAACAAAATCAACTATCAGCCTATACTATATAACCTAACCTAACCTATGTATGCCTTCTGCGAAAAACGGACAAAAACTGTTGAGATATATATAGTACCGCCATGAGCGCCTGTTTAAAAATTGTGGGCTAGGCCATATTTTGTCCATTGCATTTGACCCATATTCTATGGAAAACTCTTATTGTTGTCCTTTCAGTGTTTTTGTTTTTAATTGTTTAGCAAGCAAAGCCTCAACACATCCCCCTAAAAACTTATTTTAACTAATTAAAAAGTCATATAAAGATGTTGGAATTTGGCATTGGCATACATGTTCCTCCTCCCGCGAAGCTATAACATAAACATCCTCTGTTCCTGGGTGCATTCCTATTTGAGACCAACTCTATTTATTCTAGTGTCCGTGGCTTTATGGTTAGGTGCGTTGGCTGCTAAGCAGACCGTTGTGGGTTCGAGTCCTACTCGTGTCCATAGTTTTTATTTCATCTTTCACGGGCACTGCCTCTTGCAAAGAACTGACAAAAGTTCCAAGACGATCAATCTGTCATGAAAAAGTGCTTCTCAACTTTGCCGTTCGGAATCGGCGTTAAATTGTAGGTCCCCTCAATTCTTCACACGCACCCAGAGAATTGTTGATGAGAGTAAGCCACTTAGGCCTTGGCTATGCAAGAGCTGTCGCTGTCATTTAACAATTCATATTTATGTCACTATCTTTCGCTGTTTTACTGAACACATTCATTTTTAGTGAGCAAAACTTGAACACTTCTAATAAATCTAACAACAACATTCTGTCTGCTCGAGATCAAGTTCATACGTAGAACATATTTAAATCCTTAATTTTTCGCAAAGGGCTCATTGAAATCTATCTTTTTTTTCCTGAAAATATGGAAAAGCCTTACTTTAGGTGTTGGCCTAGAGCCAAAAACCTAAAGGCTGCTACTTCTAGCTGGATGTCTCCAGTTTTGTATACCAAGTTAGTTGAGCTCCTCTACCATAAGTGTGTTCCACTATAGCCGTACTCTTCCTCAACTTTCCTTCGCAATTGGACGATTTTCCGGGTTGAAGTACTGTAGTCTTTTTATTCCAATGTCCAGTCATCTTAGTTAACGGACCTTGATTGATGTGCTGCTCTACAAGCAGTACAGATCTTGATTACTTGTGTGGACTTGGGCCTCAATCAACAGTCGCCGGCCAGCTCGGTCCCTAGCTAGCTGTCTCCAGTTTTGCACTCCAAGTTGATTGAAGTCCTCTTCCACTTGTGTGCGCCACCTGAGTCGCGGTCTTCCTCTGCTTCTACGTCCCTCGGGAATAGTGTCGAAGGCTTTCCGGGCCGGAGCATTGGTGTCCATCCGCTCTAAATGACGGAGCCATCTGAGTCTCTGGACCTTGACATTTCTGGCTAGGTCCATGTCGTTGTACAACCCGTAAAGTTCGCTGTTGTATCTTCTTCGCCATTCCCCTTCAATGCACACGGGGCCAAAGATGATCCGAAGAACTTTCCTCTCGAAAGTCTAAAATAAAATTCTTTCCTGGACCATGCCACCACCTACATATATACATATAAACAGCCTAAGGCACATTCTTCCGATTTTGTCAAAGTCAAGGTCTATGCTTCTGCACCATACAGCAGGACTGGTATGATGACGCGTGTCTACTTGCGCTTCCGCATCCTAAAGCCTCCTCTCATCCGCTTGTCGTAAAGTCCAAGTCTCTCAACCACAGATTGAATGATTGCGATGATATAACTGGGAGGGCTTAAGATAGCCCTAAACGGCGAACATGCTCACGCAACATGCTCACGCAACATGCTCACGCAACATGCTCACGCAACATGCTCACGCAACATGCTCATGGTTGCTTTAAACTCGTCGTGTAGGGGATTGTTCGCGCTGTTGGCAAAAACTTTCGATTTTCTCGTGTTCGTGAGTTTCTTTGTTCGACATGTAGGGAAATGTTCGTGAATAAATGTAATTTTTTCTATGAAATAACCATAAGCGCAACGACTTGCTTCTCTTATTGACACATCCTCACACTTCGAAGAATCAACACAAAATTATGTTCGCCTGTTCTCGCCGCATGTTGCACGTATTTCGAAACACCCTACAATACTTGATTGTTTTAACTTTTTTTGTTGGCTGTGGTACCAAAAAGAGACATTGCTCGGAATCGAAATTCCAAAAAAAATTATTATCAAATAGTTTTGACGGCTGTCTTGATCGTTTCGATCAGTAACAATCTATAAAGATCAAATCAGTTAAGTGGCACGCGACTCTCAATTGACAGAAATAGCACTCGCATTTCCTATCCCTTCCTTTATTCAGCTCAACAATAAATTTAATTGAAATAAGAGAAACAAAAACACAAATAATATAAAAACTCTCTTCCAGGTCTCGACGACTTGGCTGCTCGTTGTGCCCAATACAAAAAGGACGGTTGTGATTTCGCCAAGTGGCGTTGTGTCTTGAAGATCGGCAAGAACACTCCAAGCTACCAAGCTATTTTGGAGAACGCTAACGTCTTGGCTCGTTACGCTTCCATCTGCCAATCGCAACGTATTGTCCCAATTGTTGAACCTGAAGTCCTTCCCGATGGTGATCATGATTTGGAACGCGCCCAAAAAGTCACCGAAACTGTTTTGGCTGCATGCTACAAAGCTTTGAACGACCACCATGTTTACTTGGAAGGTACATTGTTGAAGCCAAACATGGTTACCGCTGGTCAATCATGCGCTAAGAAATACACACCAGACCAGGTAGCTCTTGCTACTGTTCAAGCCCTTCGCAGGACTGTTCCAGCAGCCGTTCCCGGTAAGTGACGACATGAATTACAATTAACATTGATGAATTTTTATAATATGGTTTTGTAATTGTTCTAGGAATCACCTTCTTGTCTGGTGGTCAATCTGAGGAAGAGGCATCCGTTCATTTGAACGCTATCAACAATGTTCCATTGTTGAAACCATGGGCACTCACCTTCTCGTATGGTCGTGCTCTCCAAGCTTCCGTGCTCCGTGCCTGGGCTGGTAAGAAGGAAAACATTGGCGCCGGACAAGCTGAGCTTTTGAAACGTGCTAAGGTAAGTGTTAAGGTTTTTTTGCTATCGATCATGCTGCAGAGGGATTGCACATGAAACATCCTGGAATTAATTCATTGTCATTGGAAAATTAGGGAAGATAAACAAGCCTTCACATGAAAGGGAAAGGTATTAACTTATATTTTTTACGAAAAGATTTAAATGCCTAAAAAAAATTATATCTTCATAAGATGGAAACATTGAGGTTATGACTTCAACAATTGATTTATTTTTTAATTGCATGCTCTAAGTTTTGTTTTGTGAATTTACTTGTATGATTCATTTGTTTTCTAATTTAATTTGTTTCATTTTTTTTAAATTAAACACATAACTGGTTAATGATGAATAGAAAAATCGCAATTTAGTTTTTTGATTAATTAACCTTAGAAAGCCCCGAAAGTAACATTTTTATGTTTGAGTTTTAACAACTAATCTGGTAGTAAGTAACGTAGGTAATGAACCAACCTTCGTAACTAACACTCGTTCTCCGATCATAGATACATCCAATTAACCCTTATTGAAGAGTCCCCAAAACCGATCCAATTCCGGAATTATCGGAAAACAGATTGGCCAAAATATAGGACAACCCTAAAAAGTCTGATTAAACCAGAACTTTCTGATCCTCCCTTGTGCGCTCTCGAACTTGATCAAAAAGTCGATGAGCTTACAGCAGCCCTCAACAAAGCCATGGAAACTGCCTGCCCCCTCACTACAGTGCGAGGAAAGAAGAAACCATACAGGTGGGCTGCTGAACTAGATATACTCAGGAAAGGTTGTAGAAGGCTTTTCAATCGTGCAAAAAAGTCTAGACACCCCGAAGATTGGGATTCCTATAAGGAATCCCTCAAAAAGTATAAACAAGAATTGAGAATAGCCAAAAGATCCTCATGGAGATCCTTCTGTAGCTCAATAGAAGAGTCCTCGGAGGCATCGCGGCTAAGGAAGATTCTCTCGACAAATCCAACCATGCCTAGTTGTCTCAAAAACTCAGATGGTACATGGACTAACTCTTGCGAAGAAACGCTAAACCTGCTATCGGACAGCCACTGCCCAGATAGCTCCAAATCCGTTAATACAACAAACCGTCCTGGGTCGGGTATTAACTTAACTTTTCCTCAAGGTCTTGTTGCAAAAGAAAAATTGACATGGGCTCTGAATAGTTTCGAACCTTATAAATCTCCAGGTCCAGATCAAATCATACCAGCTGAGCTACAACACACCATCGATATAACTCTGCCCATCATTGAGATGATGTTCAAAAGTTGTCTAGATGTGGCCTATATACCTCAGCGATGGAGGGAGGTAAAAGTAGTATTCATTCCCAAGGCGGGCAAATGCTCGCATGTCAACCCTAAAGATCTAAGACCTATTAGTCTATCATCTTTCATTCTCAAAACGCTGGAACGATTGATTGATATCCATATAAGTAATAGCATTGATAGGGGACTATCGATGTCTCAGCATGCTTACTGCAAAGGGAAATCGGTAGAAACAGCCTTGCATACTCTGGTAAGAACTATCGAATACTCCCTAGAGCAAAAGGAGTATACTATGGTTGCCTTCCTGGATATTGAAGGTGCTTTCAACAACGTTGACACATCTGCTATCACTTCTGCTATGACGACCCTAAACGTCGAATACTCACTCTGTGAGCTGATCAATCTAATGCTTAATAGCAGGATCATCAACTCTGAGATGGGGGATTTTTGTACGAAAAGGTCTGTCAGTAGAGGCACTCCGCAAGGTGGTGTTCTAACCCCTCTCCTGTGGAACATAGTAGTTAACGAATTGCTAATATCCCTCGAGAGGGAAGGCTACAGAGTGATTGCGTATGCCGATGATGTTGCTATCGCCGTCACAGGAAAACATCCTAATACACTGAGAGACCTCCTCCAAAACGCACTTAATATGCTCACTAGATGGGCTGATCGTTGTGGACTTAGTATTAATCCTCAAAAAACGGACCTTGTCCTTTTTACACGGAAATACAAGATCCCAGTAATTGTACCCCCTTCAATAAAAGGTGTACCACTAATTTTTACCAATGAAGCCAAATATCTTGGTCTGATATTAGACAAAAAGTTAAGTTGGAAACCTAATATTCAGGAAAGAGTTAAGAAAGCCACAGTAGCTCTTTTCTCTTGCAAGAAAGCCATAGGAAGCAAATGGGGTTTTCAACCTCGCATAACCTACTGGCTATACACATCGGTCATTCGACCAATTCTCATGTACGGGGTTGCAGTATGGTGGACTGCACTGGAGAAAGTCACTTACTGCGACAAACTCAGCAGAGTCCAACGCACTGCATGTCTCTGCATAAGCGGGGCATTGAGAACCACACCCTCAGCAGCGTTAGACACTCTCCTCCATCTGACACCCCTCGAAATTTTCAGCAAACAAGTGGCAGCGAGTACAGCTATAAGACTCAACGCCTTATCTCAATGGACCAACAATAATGTGGGACATTCCATCATTTTGAACTTATTCGGTTCTATACCAAAGTACATAGACTACACCATTCCAAATATCCATTCCATCCAGAGATGAATGGGAAGACAAAAAACTTCTGGATGACAAAAGCATTCATTTTTATACAGATGGATCCAAAACAAGTGATGGAGTTGGTAGTGGTGTGTACTCAGAAAAGCTTAATCTAAGCATCTCATTCCGCCTTCCCAATCATTGTAGCGTCTTCCAAGCGGAAATTTTGGCGATCAAAGAGGTTCTATCTTGGCTGAGAGAAAACGTGATATCAACTTCTGATATCCGCATCTTCTCTGACAGTCAGGCTGCTATTAAATCTCTCGACGGTGCCTTAACCAACTCTCAAACGGCCCTCGATTGTCGAGCATCTCTTATGGAGATGGCGCAGCAATTTAACATTGACCTCTGTTGGGTGCCGGGCCACAGAGACATCACAGGAAATTGTAGAGCCGATGAACTCGCTAAAAATGGAACCGTCATACCTATTTCACCTGAAAGGGAAAAGATAGGTATACCGATAGCTACATGTAAACTTTTGCTAAAAGAAACAGCCTTAAGGATAAGAAGGTCTAGGTGGTACAATTTACCAACGTGCGCAGCCACAAAACTCATATGGCCGTCTCTGGACCTAAAGAGCTCTAAAGACTTGTTATCTCAAAGCAGACTTCACATTAGCTCCCTAATAGGTGTCCTTACGGGACACTGTCTTATAGGCAGACGCACAATACGACTTGTTGAAGCCTCAAATGACTTATGCAGGAGATGTATGAACGAGGAAGAAGAGGAAACAATCTCTCACCTTCTCTGCACATGCCCTGCTCTTTCCCTAAGATGCAAACTTAATCTGGGAGAATAATTTTATGATAATCCCAGTGAACTAGCTAGTAAGGATATCAAATATCTTCTTCGCTTTATAAAAAGCTCAAAATGGTTCGACTAGTAATAAGTAATTCTCTAGATTCATGTGGTATCACAATGGGCCTTTTCCTTTGGCCTAAGTGTGCGGATCCTGTATTCGCAACCACCTTAACCTAACCTATCGCTATGAAAGTTTAAGGGCCCACTGCGGGTACTCAAGCGAAAGGGTCTTAATATTTTAATTTTTAAAACGTGAGCTTGGCTTGATTTAACTATCACACTGACACTATCAACATGTTGACCAACATTAACATGTTTACATTGCATGATTGGACAAAACCGCCAAATTTTGGATGTTTTTTTCTTTTGTTTTTATATTCATTTTTCCATTATATGTAAATACATATTTTAACAACTTATAAATCAATATTAATTTGTATGAAATAGTTAAGTACATTAATTTGTTAAGGAACATGTACTAACCAATTCATAAGCTGTTAGACTCTTAACACAAGTAAGAAAGCCATACTTTTAAATATTCAATCAAAAAGATGTCTTTTTCCCATAGACTTCCACATGACAGTTCAAAACCTTAATTAAATGAAATCCATTGGTAATCTACTCTCTCCATTGATCCCAGCTAAGCATAATGAACCCTTTTTGCCCGAAAAAGAACGCATGTCGTGTTTCCTGATAGTATTCACAAAAAGCACAATAAACAGTAGAAAGAAAAAGCTAACTTAAGGAACGTGCACAATGAGGTCAATACATTCAAATTCATTAATCGTTAATCTGTTCGAAAGGTCAAAGACAGACTCACCAGTTGCATTTTAATGGCAACATCGACTGTGGCAGCTTACAACAATCAATCTTGGTTAAGCTGAAGCTGTATCGATAGTAAGGACAAAAGAAAAAAATGTTTAATGTCACTGGTAATGTCCACTATTACTAAGTACATCAATCTTTATGTTCAATCGATTTTGTTTGTTATGGTTGGCTATTGTAGTTCATGTCACTCTATTTAGGATATTGAACTCATTCAAGGTTTCTTTTTTTGGGATGTTTTGAGAATTTTCCATGAACACCAACAACCAAACTTTATTCGTTCAGACCTCAGAGTCTACAAATCCTTGTCATTCCTTTTTTTGCTTCCTTTAAATATAAAGCTGTCATAATGCCAGTTTAAGGAACAGATTGCACCGCTAAGTGCCTGGGTACCTAGTCTTCTTAACTGAATTTCAATCAAATGAAAATAATTCATCCTCTCGTATAACTTACAGACTATTGAAAAATAACACTTTTTCATTATAACCTCATTTCCTAGCTGTCAGCAGTTTGAATTTATCACGAACCAAATGATGTGGATGTGCAAGCACCAACCGAATGCAATATCATGTTTGTTTTTGAACGCCCTGGAGCTCGTTTTTCTTTTTTTCTCACCATGTTCTTGTTCAGGAAGGACTTTACTCTTCGTAGAATGCATATTAAATTACATTCTAGAAGAAGATTTACACAGTTTCGTCGTCGTTCTCGTTTTATTTTATTTGCATCCCTTTTTACTAGTCCTCTTGTATATTTTATTTTTTCAATGCAAGCAATTTCTTCTTGCAGCTCGTTTTTTTTTCTGTCGATCCATTTCTATTGTTTGCAATCAGGAATGCAATATTCTATCCCCAAGCATCCTTTTAGTTTGGTAACAGAACAGCTACTTAGCTATACCACGACCGACACGCCAACAAAGCTTGAATGTATTTTATCTTTAAAGTGCCAGAGCCAAAGTAATTGTTGTTTGGTTGGTGGGTTGGTCGAAGATTTATTTTCTTGCTGGTGAAAGAGGATATCGAAATGAATATCATTAAATGTAGATATTGTTTTGTTTTTCGACCATCAGGACTTTGTTTCTTCTTTGGATTGTGGGATTTTAATTTACTAGCTGGGGCTTAGGGAAAAGCTTGGTACGTGCAGGGAATCAAAAGAATTCAAGAAACCTAATACAGATCTAAATGGAATTGTTGTTGGAAACTATAGGGATTTCCATTTCATTTCCCTTCGTATATATATATAAAGTGTACCTTGAGGTATGTATTTATATTTGTACCCCAGGACTACTCCTGCCATGTGTAACGTTCTGTTCTTATCGACGATAGAGTATACTTTGTTTTGTGTTTTTAGAAAATTCACTTGTAGTCCAAAAACTTTCGCCTCATCTTCAATCACTGTTTGAGGCCTCAAGCAAAGCTTTTTTGGAGCGGACAATGATTGTCATTCATTTGCGATTCGATGTCCACCTAGCCGAGCAGTTGGATCGATTTGGTAAAGATAGCGTTTTTCTTGGTGTGCATCCGCTATAAATGACCCAGCCATCTGTGTCTCTGGACCTTGACCCTTCTGGCTGGGTCCGTGTCGTTGTACAACCCGTAAAGTTCGCTGCTGAATCTTCTTCTCCATTATATCAATATCAACGGCGTATGCGAGAATTTGGACAGACTCTGGTGTTGACGGTGGAGTTTTGCACTATCTTCTCAAGAACGATGTTAAAGTAATCGTATTACAGTGCATTACCTTGTCGGAATACTTCAAGGATCTGCCGCAAAATTTGTTTGATGGTTGCCTTTCCTGGCCTGAAGCCACATTGATTAGGACCAATCAGATTGTTGACGAAAGGCTTCAGACGATCACATACTACGGCATAGAGGATCTTGTAAGCGATGTTAAGCAGACTTATTCCTCTGTAGTTGGTGCAGTTTAGAGGATCTCCCTTTTTCAGGATCGGGCATGCATTTTTCCGACCATATCTTACAGATGAATTGGTACATGCTCCTATCTAGACCAACTGCTCCAGCGGCTTTGTTCGATTTCAACCGTGATATTGCCGTTTTCACTTCTTCTAGGTTGGGTTTACTGAATTGTTGGTTTTCATCGTGTCCGGTATACAGTCTACAGAAGTGGTCTTTCCAAATCCCTAGCATCGACTGCGGTTCTACTATGATGTTCCCTTGTTTATCTCTGCAGGCATCGGTTCTTGTTCGATGACCTTAAGGCAGCTGTTTATCTCAAGATCCTCGATCTGACGCTTCTCATGCTCCCTCTTTTTTCTACTGAGAAGCCGGCGTTCCCCTCTCTTCTCTTGCTCGTAGAGCTCACGAGCAGCTCTTATCCTTCTATGCAGCGCCGCTTTGTATGCCTCCTGCTTGGCTGCATGCGCCTGCCTACAGTCTTCGTCAAACTAGGGATTTAGTTTCGTTGGCTATGTGAAACCTAGCACATTAGAAGCGGCATATCTATGTAACTGCTTTCTGGCAATGTTGCCACTGGTCCTCGTTGGCGTCAAAGGACTCCTTAAGAGGTTACTTGACACTCGATCAGAGAAAGATCTGGCTATCTCTTGCCGTCCGACGTCGAATTTTCTTGCAGCATTTCCTTGTTTTGGCCGTTGTCGGGTTATTCGTAGCACCATATCGCTACGACCGACGATGTAGTGTTTGAGTCGATGTTGACTCCTCAGAAAGTTCGAAAATCTAGAATGCTGTACAAATGCCTTCCGTCGATCGCAGTGTGATCAATCTGGTTGACGGTTGATTGATCAGGAGGTCTGCATGTTCTTTTAAGGGTGCTGAGATGTGGGAACCAGGTGCTTGCTACCACAACATTTCGCCCCGCAGCAAAATCGATCAGCCTGAATCCGTTGTCAGAAGTGGTGTCGTGCAGGCTGTGCTTTCCGACTGTTTCACCACTGATGTCCTCTTTTCCCAGCTTTGCGTTAAAATCGCCGAGGATAATTTCAATGTCCTAGCTAGGACATTACTCTAACGTTTTGTCAAGGAGCTTGTAGAACTCGTCTTTGCTGTCGTCTTTTTTATCTTCTGTGGGGGCATGCGCGCATATATTGTTGAAACTTCAGACAGATAATAATCGGCGAAGGATGTTTGCCTTCCGATTTTTGAGTTGAAATTCGCAAGTACGATTTTCTATGTCATAAATCGAACAGTCGAGTCGCCGAAGGCACCATCCAAAAGATCGTAATTCGAAATCGATCGACTCATGCTCAACTCTTAATAATATTTCAACCAAACAGCAGGAGAGTATGCAATTGTTGTGAAATATCAAATTGCGTAATATGCTTTCTTCATTTAATTAAGAAATGGCAATTAACTTCAAGGAACGTTCTCTAAAATTCAATCTCATCAGATTTTAATTATCAGCAGCTAACAACAATCCACTATACGTTGCGACGACACGACGAACGAAGAGAACTCTCCAAAGTCATTATTTCTTCGGTTCTTTGTTTTGTCACTCAAATGCTTTTTCGCCCACGACAATCATTGATTGCTTTACCTACATACATGCATCCATTGGAATAGAATTCTGAAGTTGATTGCATTGTTTGCAGAACCTCGAAATACACTCACAATCACTAGGATGAGGCCACATATTTATTAATCGATTTTCGCTCTTTATACCTGCTGGAAATTTCTTACCCATAAAAATTTACAACATTTGAGTAGGTAGATATTTTCTTAAAAGGAAGTCATAAAATTAAGGGGTTAATTAGAAAAGGCTGTTGGAATTTCCCTACATCAATTAAAGAGCTACTTAAAAAGAGTATGAAAAAGTGCGTCACTTGGATGAGGCCACATGAAAAATCTTATAAAATATCAAAAAAATGAAAGAAATGTTTACAGTTTTTGGTTTTCAAACATTTATTTATTAAGATTTTCTCCATTAATAATGAGTATGCCCCCAATTTTTCGATTTGACCTCTATTAGACGGTTTGGAATGGAATCATAAAGTTTTTTTTAAATAGTCAAGCGAAATCTCGTCCCACACATCACGGATAGCTTCAATTAAGGTGTCCTTGTCTTCAAATTGTCTACCGCCTTCATAAACTTTTTGAGATAGCCATGACCATACGTTTTCGATTATGTTCAAGTCCGGTGAATAGGGCGGCCATGGCAAAAGCTCTACGTCTTCTGATAAAATCCAGCTTTTTGCAACCCTGGAAGTATGGGGCATTGTCTTGTTGGAAAATCCAAGGCAGAGGTCCAAAAATATTTTTCATCTTTGGAAATGACCGTTCCAACAATCATTTGTAGCTGTTTCCGTTCATTGTTGTAGAAAGAAACTCCAACTCGTTTTTGCCATAGTAGGTGATAGCCCCCCACACCATGACACCTGATGTATGGCTGTGATGTCTTCCCAAAATTAGTTCCTCTTTTCTTAAATCATGGAAATAAAAGTTATAACCATCGGGGCCGTCAAGGTTAAACTTTTTTTCATCCGAAAAGACAACGCGTTTTTATTGACTGCTCCAAGCGACATGTTCTGTTGCAAAGTTTATTCGCAGCTCCTTGTGTACTTGCTTTAGAACAGGTTCCTTTTTGAGTTTTCTTCTCTGGATAGTACCATCTTTTTTTATTATCCTTCGGACTGTCGAAATACCGGCTGATACTCCGCTTTTGGACCTTATTTTAGTAGCTGGTTGAGTGGAATATGAAGCAATACGTAGGACTAACCGCTTTTCTCGGGATGTTGTTGCCTGGAATGTGCGTCCTTTTTGTTTTTTGAGCATCAGCAAGATAGTTGTTTACTACTTGTCTTACTTCTGTACAGCTTCCTTGCTATTTCTCGGAGTGAGAGTCCCATTTCCTTGAATGCATCGATTTGTCCTCTTTCTGCCACTGTCAACGTCTTTCCGGAACCCATTTGTAATTGAAATTAAATAAAAAGAGTTATTTATAAAATGTTCTTAAATATTGCAACCAAAATTTTGAAAAAAAAATCGCTGATGTGAACTTCTACAACGAAATATTCGCAATGGCCTCATCCTAGTGACACACTTTTTTATATCCTTTTCAAGTAGCTCATTCATTGATCTAGGGAAATTCCAACGGTCTTTTCTAATTAACCCTATAATTTTATCACTTTATTTTAAGAAAATATGTACCTACTCTCTTGTAGTAAAATTTTCCGGGTTAAACAAATTCCAACAGCTATACAGAGCGAAAATCGGTTGAATAATATGTGGCCTCATCCTAGTGATTGGCAGTGTATGTAGGGAACAGAAAACAAAAACCTATTGGAGCAATGCATTTTTAATCGAATCCAATCACGTATTTGATTGCTTTGGTCTTATGGTCTGATTGCTGAAGCTAAGATACTCATTACCTCAAGGAGTAGAGTATGAAATTTCTTGATATGTGTTTACCAGAATATTTCCATTCGCTTTTCCCGGCAAGACAGCCATACAACTGAGGACATAGCATATAAAGGTACCTCCATAATATTAAAAGCAATATTTGATTCAGTTCAGGGGTTGATGCATTAGGATTTAAACAGGGCGCTAACATTGAACCTCAGCATTTATGGAATAACGTAGTTTTAGTAGTTTAATCATAACATTTTGTTTGTCTCAAAGGGTTTGTTTAAAGCTAACATAAATGTGAACATTCCATTAATATGTTATTTTGTGTACGAATGTAGAAACCATTTCTACAAAATTCACTCCTGACTTTGATGTAAAATTCTCTCCAGGTTAAATTCTATTTGAGACTTGACACAGGAATTTCTGTAACGTAATTGCATGTGAATTGAACACTACATTTTTAATTGGTTTCTCAAGGATTGAAACTGGTGTATTCCTTGTTTTAAGTTTTGCTTACATTTTCATACATTTTTATGCTCTTCATTCTAATCCCTCATACTAAGCACTTCAATATTACTGTTAACTAAGTGGTAATTCAACATACATATACTTTGAGATAACTTTGTTTGTTTTGATAAATAGGCCAATGGACTAGCTTGTCAAGGTAAATACGTAGCTGGATCCATTCCTTCTTTTGCTGCCAACACCAGTTTGTTCATTGAAAAGCACGCATACTAAACATAACATTTGAAACACAGAACAAGAAGGAAAAATCAACTGCGACAGAAAAAAAAAATACCAAAACAAAGACTGAAGAAAATGAAAAATAGAGTAAAAGCCAAAAAAGATCAAAACACACGCCGCAATCACAACCAACACAACACACTTTAATTTCTTCTTTCTTAAATTTTTTCCTTATGAAAGCTCGCTAAATTTTATTTTTTAAACTACCTTTTGCTTCCTCTTTTATGTGCACTTTCGTTTTACTGCATTTTTAGTTACTTTTAAATAAAATTTTGTTTTGTTTTCATTTGTGTATTTTGTTTTATTTTATTTTTATTTTCTTGTTATTTGTTTTTTTTCCTAAATATGTGCAAATAATATTTTGTTTTCTTTCTATTGCTTTTTCTATTTTCTATTTCTTTTCTATTTGTATAGTTTATGTCATCATATTACAGTTTTTTAGGGTTCCGTAAATAGAGTGTAAGCGAAACCCTTATAACATCACTTCGTTTTCTGTTCATTCGTCTTTCACAAGCGATTTCTTCGAATCTGCTAGGCTGATTGCAATATTTAAGTATTCAGTAGTAATCTACAAAATGTTATCATGTTTTTAATATAAATAGTTTCGAAGTTATTAAAGAGAAAAGATAAAAAAATACAAAAATGACCATTCTCACCCCTGATCTCCGAAACTACTGTACCTAAAATTATGAAAAAGATACTGATATAGGTCTCAACCTGTAATCTACAGAGAAGTCTGTACTGTTACATATGACACAGATATGTCTCAATATTTGGGGTAACTTTTTAATTTTTGACTCAACTTTACAATTTATTTCCTCCAAAACTGTTATACCTATTGAGTTAAAAGTTGGCTAATATATCAACGTGTTAAGTAGAAATACAATCATATTTTTTTATATTTTTAAGAGAAATAGTTTTGTAGTTATTTAAGAAAATATGGAAAAATAGGCAAAAATGTCAAAAAGAGGGCACCCCCCCCCCCCCTAATCTCCGAAACTACTTGACCTAAGATTCTGATTTTTTTTTTAGATATAGGTCTATAACATGAATATTACCGGAAAAATAATAAGAAGTCACAGTTATTTATGTAACATGCAAAATTTTTCAATATACTAATTTCCAATTTCATTAAATTTTAAAACCATTTTTTTGAACAGGTGGTAGCCCTATTGACTTCAAATTAAGTACAATCATTCATTAATTGCCTGCAATGACAAACATATTTTTTTTTGTATTATTTTAAGGCAAATAGTTTTGAAATTATTCAAGAAAACACAACAAAAAAGGTCGAAAATGCAAAAAACTAAACTTTACCCCCTCCTCATCACCAGAATGAGTGGGTCTGGAATTTCCAAAAAAATTTCAAAAAATAGTTCCATATGTATAGATTACAGAAAAAAAAAAACTGCAGTAATAATGTAGAAATAACGATATTTTTTCAAGGCAAATGGTTTTGAAGTTATTCAAAAAAAAACCCAAAAAAAAGGACTATGAAAAACACACAATTTTACCCACTCCTCATTACCCCCTAACATCACTTCGTTTTCTGTTCATTCGTCTTTCACAAGCGATTTCTTCAAATCTGCTAGGCCGATTGCAATGAAATTTTTTACACATATTTTAGTATTCAGTAGTAATCTAAAAATGTTGTTTTCATGTTTTTAAGATAAATAGTTTCGAAGTTATTAAAGAAAGTGGAAAAAACACGAAAAAAGTTCCTTATTCCTTTCTTACTGTGGTGTTTTGTTTTTAGGGTTATTATTATTACACAGGTGAAAACGAAATCCTATAAGATCAGTTCATTTTCCTCTTATTCGTTTTTCACACGCGATTTCTTAGAATCTCCTAAGCTGATTGCAATTAAATTTGGTACACATTTTCTAGAGTATAGGTACAAGTGATCCGAAAATGTTGCTACCAGATTTTTAAGATACACAGTTTCGAAGTCATTGAAGGAAACAGGCAGAAAGACTATTCAAATTATTTTCCAAGAAAATGTTTGGTTTCATATCTTAATCCTTGTTTAAAATTTCCTTCAAACCTAAAAAAAGTAGGGTCGGATAATCTAGTACGGAACCCACCTCGAGCGAGTTTATCTCGCACTTTTCCACTTTTTTACTTCAAATTCAACCTTTTACAAACCAAATTCACCCAATATTAACTTCCGAAAATTGTTACAATCATTGCATGAATATGTATACAGAATTACCCACTGCAGCTGGAGGAGAAGATTTGAAATAGTAAAGGGTCCGCCAAATAACTTTTTTTTTTTTTGAAAATGCTATAAAAAACTACTGAATATTTTCTCAAATTTCTTTTTTTATTTGAAAGTACAATCCTTCCGGTTAATAATGGAAAATAATTTAATTCAAATGGCTGTCTCGGCTGGCCATGCAGTAGCCTACATGATCGGTCCAATTTTTAAGCACATTATCGATTGTGTGCAGCTGTATTTCACCAATGGCTTCAATTGTCTATGGCTTGTCGGTGTAACACTTATCTTTTACGGCACCCCACAAATAATAGTCCAACGGTGTCAAATCGTAGCTCCGAGGTGGACAAACGACATCAGCTCTGCGGCTGATAATGCGATCTTCAAAAACAGGGCGCAGAACATCGAGTGTAGCTTCGGCTGTGTATCACGTAGCGCGCGCCGTCCTGTTGAAACTAAATGTTGCCAATATCCTCCTCTTCAATTTTTTTGAACAGAAATTCGTTCAACATGGCCCGATAACGATCGCCATTGACCGTAACGGCCACTCCTGGCTCATTTTCGAAGAAAGCACACTTTCTGCCACAGCAGCAATATTCTCGAGTGTACGCACTGTTTTTGGCTTTTCACGTTTTGGTTTATCGATGAGGATGCCAGTTTCTTTCACTTTTTTCACAAGATAACGAACATACGGAGCTGACGGTGCTTCTCTTCTTCCAAAATCCGTACGCAATTTTTGCACACATTCTGCAACATTACCATGATTTTCTAAGTAATGTCGCAATATTTCCCAGCGTTGTTCAAGCGTATACACAACCATAATTCGTTCAGCGGAAAAATAAAACCATTGTATTTCTATTTAGCTAGTACCCGCGAGATGACAATCGATTGTAGTGCCATCTTGAGTTCTGGCGCAGTGCTATTTTTTTTTTTTTACATAAGTTTGGTATTGGGAAAAAATAGCTTTGCGCCAGAACTCAAGATGGCACTACAATCGATTGTCATCTCGCGGGTACTAGCTAAATAGAAATACAATGAATAAAACTAATTATCTGTCAAATCAGACATGAGCTAAGTGTTACACCATTCACGAAATAAGCAGTTGATAACTCGAAAATGTCTTTTTGTTCAAGCAAACTGTAGCGTCTGTAGGCAAATTGTTCATGCATGCTTGTTAAGCTTTCAGTCGACGACTGTGTTACCAGATTAACGTTATATCGAAAGAATAATCTTTGTGTCAAAATCAGAACAATTGTTTGGACAGATAGATGAGAAGAGATAGGCTCTGTTCATATATAACGCGAAGGCGGAAGTTTATAGACTACTCTCTCTTACCTCTCTTACTTCTTACTTGCCTTAATCGTTGCAGGTAAGGTACCTAACCTATGTAAGTTTGTGTCTGTGTTTAAACAAACAAAAATAAAGCACAATAATTCTTTGAAATTTGGCTCTTGACAATCATAAACATATAGTTCCGCATTTTAAAAAGCTAAATCATGCTATTCTTGGAAGTTGGTCATTCTTAAGAGTTTTAAACGTTCTCCTGTCAATATATTTCCCACGTTTGCGTCTTGTGTAAACAGGATTATACTATGTTCCCACTGAGCCCGAAATTTAACCACTACTGTCATATTTTAACCTGCTCCGCAGCTAGTCTACTTTTAACACACTTTATTCAATACGAAGTGTCAAAATTCAACCAAACGGCAAGTTTTAACCACTTTTTAACGCAATTCGCACACGTCCTTAACAGCAAACATTGGCTGTCAGTTTCGGCAGCTCTGTTTGTTTACTTTATTCAAAAACTGGTCTTAACTGATATTAATTCCAATAGGTATGTGGTTTTTCTTAGAACAAAAAAAAATGATCTGTGAACTGAACGAACGAACGTGGGTTCGAATCCTGCTCGTGCCCATAAAGTTTGTATTTCATCTTTCACGGGTACTGCCTCTTGCGAAGAACTGACAACACTTCCAAAAGTATCAAAATGTCATGAAAAAGTGCCTCACAACTTTGCTGTTCGGAATCGGCGTTAAATTGTAGGTTCCCTCAATTCTTCATACGCACTCAGAGAATTGTTCATGAGTGTAGTCACTTAGATCTTGGCTTTTCAAGAGCTGTCGCGCCACTCTATTTATTTATCTTTTTAAACAAATTTCTAAAACAATGAAAATTTTTATCATGAAGAAGAGCGAAGAATTGATTTCCTTCGAATCCCTTTTTGTAGACGAATTTACACAGATTTTCGCTCATACTACACATACTACGAGTTTGACTTTTCGGGGTTTTCTATAGTTATTATTTATTAACAAAACGGTTTTATGCAAGTCTTTTTGGTTTATATAATTTATTATAAAGGCAAACAAATTGTAACAAAAATATCACCCAGTGAATTCTGGTTGAATGTAACAAATTCTGGTTGAATTTAATTCAAAGAAGAAAAAAGCACATTGGAGAATTTAGATTGGCAAATCTTTCTTTCCGGCTTGATAAAAAAAAAAGAAGACATAGCACCAATTCATTGGCTATTCAGGCTGCTTGCCACCGCCAATCTAGATTCCTGGACCTGGGCATTCTGCAATTGTTTTGGCGTATGATTCGGACAAAGACACCATTCTGTTCATTCCTAGTTTTTTTTCAGATATGTAATACTGATTCTATTGAATCCTAGAGTGTTAGAATTTTTTGGCTTCGTTCGAGGATGGAGAATTGTTATTCATAAATAAACAATTTCTTTTAACATCTGCCAGGCAACACTATGTGTGCCTCAAATATGAGATTGCTAATTTCCTTCATGCCAAAAAGAATTGAATTTTAGTACCAAAACGTTTCACACGAGTGAACTGTGTGACTAAACGTTACTATAACACAGGAAGACCGTTTGATTATTCCAAACATACAATTCTGTTCTACACAAACTTTGTATTTTTATATGGGACGGGGACGTTCAGGATTTTGAAACCCAAAAAAATGCAAGTTCTACATACAATGGAGGCGCAAAAATAGAACTTTATTTAGAACCTAAATTTATGTTCCGAAAGAGCAAATATATGAATATTAAAAACGCACCTACACGTGGAAGAGTGCACTTCTTTTTAATGTTTCAGTGTTTGATTTTTTTTTTAAATCTGTCTAAAAGGTTATTACTTCAATCAATTACTTCTTTCAATTAGTCGTTGGTAGTTTTCTAGGATTTACGTTAAATTTCCATAATCAATCCAATCCAAATCCAATTTATATTTACGAAATCAAAAGAGGGCTTACAGTATTGGTCGCTAAGAGCTTCATCAACAAGATACTTCAAAAAGCTCCGTCCGTTATTTTTTGAAGAAACTGTTTGAAGAGATTTTATGTATTTAGCATTTGCATTTTTACCTCCAAATAAATGTATCGAAACAAAAATTAGATAAGTAGTATATATGTATGTATGTTTAACTCTCTAAAATATTTGCAGTCCTTGCACTTGAATTGCTCCTATAATATTTATTTTTTTATATCTAAGTAAAAAAATGCGATAACACTGCAATAAAAATCCGGTTCTGGTTGCTTTTGAAGCAAAATGCTTATCATAATTTTTGTTTCTGTTTCTTCGCTTGAAAGTTATTTACTTCACTTAACTCTTTCTTTTTTTTTTATCTGTGGAATGTTTAAACATAAATACATTAAACCATTGACGCAAATGAAATTATTATTATTATCTCTTTTGTTTTTTTCTGGCATAAAACCTTAAACTTGAATCTAACCAACTAAACAAATAGCCGAATTTGTAAATTCCTCAGTTTGTTCACGTGTTATAAAATACATAAGTTTGTTTTGGGTTTTATGAGACGAGAAAAAAGTCTGTATAATACTAATATTTAGATAGAATGGACGAGATCATAAATACTTATATGTTTTTGAAAAAAAAAAATGGTTTTTTAGATTGCTATCTATTTATCTTCTTATATATAAAAATGAATCGCAAAACGAGCTTATGGAAAACTGGAAAATTTCAAAATGGGTTTTCGAAAGGAACTCGGAAAACTCATTGGATTTCAAAGGGAAAATTGCATGTAGTGCAGTGGTTTTCAAATGGAAAACTGAAAAATTTGTGATGGGGAACTAGAAAGCAAGAAAAAGTAAAAAAAAAATTGATTAAACAAAAATCTCAAAAACACTCTTTCAAATGAAATGCATTACTTTTGAAATGGTAAAATGGAAAGTTTGTGCTGGGGAACTGGGAGAAGTCCTGGAAAGCAAGTATAATTAAAAAAAAAAAAAACGCATTGCAAAAACATAATAATGGAAAACTCCTGAAGAGCAAGACAACCCCAAGTCATTTCCATGGATTTTAAAAAATGGGAAAATTTCCTTAAGAGATTAGACCGTAGTACTCGCGGCTCCAATTTGAAAATCCATTAAGTTTGAAGTCGATTCAAAAAGGTTTTGATTATGCTATAGAAGTTAAATGCTTAAGTGCCAAAATTAAAAATGTAGCTACTGAGAAATACAAAATGTTAAACAATTATAGGAAGTATCTATAGCACTTACCAGTTTACAAAAAAAAAACGACATTCCAGGACTAGCCGATTGTTAAATTTAAATAAAAATAAATACTATTAAGAAAGAATAAAAAGAATCGATTTATCCACTGACCTCATCTACAAAAAAAAATAATTAAAAAGAGTGGTGCGATAGTATTGAAGGGCAAGGCCTTAGTGGCTTACAGTCATCAACAACTCCTTGAATACGTGTGAAGAATTGAGGGGACCTTCAATTTAACGCCGATTTCGAACGGCAAAGTTGAGAAGCATTTTTTATATTACAGATTTATATCTACTCTTGGAAGTGTTGTTTGTTCTTCGCAAAAGGAAGTATCTGTGAATGATGAAATAAAAACTATGGGCACGAGTAGGATTCGAATCCACGCATTCTGCGTAGTAGCCAACCCACATAACCAAAACGCCACGGGCACCACCACCACGATCAACAATCTTAAAATAAAGGGGGATAGGTGAACATAAGGCTTACAAAAATAAACTTATAAACAACGGTTGCTAAGAAACTTATCTAAATGTTAAGAAAACAAAAATGTTTTCTTTTGACTGTGTATAACCAAATAGTTGCAAATTACAGTTTTTCAGTTTTTATTGATAATTCAAATGACCGCATTTCAAAAATATAAGAAAATAAAAAGAGGATTTTTTTGCGTAAGGAAAATGCAAAACATTGGATATTGCTGTGATCTCAATCGCGATCTCAAGAACTGAACAACTTTTAACAAAAAAAAAAAAATAATATAATAAGCACCCTAATAGGTGTCCTCACAGGACACTGTCTAATAAGCAGACACGCAAAAGCCCTTAACGACTTCTGCAGGAGCTGTATATGGATGAAGAAGAGGAGGTAACATTCTCTCACCTTCTCTGTTCATGCTCTGCTATTTACCTAAAACGCAATCTCAACCTGAGAGAATATTTATATGACTATGAAATATCATCTTTGCTTTTGGAAAAAGCTTTGAGTGGAAGTAATCGCGAGATTCATGTGTTATCATTATCACAATGTCTTTTCTCTGGCCTGTATGTGCAGGTCCTGTACCCCCAACCTTTTTAAACCTAACCTAACCTAATTTAATATTTTCTAATCTAACACGGTTAGATTAGGTTGGGTTTAAGCGGCTGAAATTCGTAACACTTAAGCCGCGTGGGTACTTCCTACTCATTGAACCATTTGCAGCTTTTTACAAAGCAAAAAATACTTTTAGTGTCTGTGCTGGTCAATTCACCTGTGTCATTGTGGTAAGGCTCTCCTAGTTGATTTTTCCTTTTCATGGCATGCGCAGGGCATGAACAAAGCAGCTTCTGCCCAAAATCATTTGAGAAGACGCCAAGAACCGTAAAGCATGACGTCCGATAAAGCAATGTCTAGTGATGACACCTACTAAAGAGCTTATATGCAGCTTTTCCAGAGATATTAGACCCTTTGTTCTTTTAGGGTTTATGTTGGGACAGATATGTTTGGTGACCATGCAAGTGGGAAAGCTATTCCATCGTAGGTTTGTACTTATGATTGCGTTCTGCCTTGCATGAGTTTACATGTAGTGATAGGTATGCCAACCTTTACCCAATAGGGCAAGAGAAGCAAAAAGTTCCATTTTTGCAAGTTCATCAGCTTTACAATTTCCATGAATATCACCTTGACCAGGTACCTAAGAGAGGTTAAAGTTAAACTGCTGTATCATCTCCATAAGAGATGATCCACAGTTAAGGGCTGCTAGACACAGAGTCAATTAATTTGAGGGCGGCTTGACTGTCTAAAAAGATGCGGATATCAGAAGTTGATATCATGTTACCTTTTAGCCTTCTTTGAGTGTTAAAATTTCCGCCTGGAGAGGTTTAGATTAAGCTTTTTTTAGTACTCACCGCGTGCCGCCGCCTACACCTCCCATTGGATCCATGAGTATAAAAGTGTATGTATGCATTTATCTTCCAGGATCAGACTTCCCTTCCAATCTGGGGTGGAATCGTGTAAGCTGATTTTTGATAGTTGACAGTCAAATTCAGGCAAAAAAGTATAGAAAATTGACTGTCAACTATCAACTATCAGCTTACACGATTCCACCCCTGTTCTTGATGGGACTTGAGAGGTTTTTTCAAACTTCAATATTGAATTGAATGAATTCAAAATTGTGGATTTGCCAAAATTGTTATTTTTCCACTGAGATGATGCTGAGAGACGAATGGCTTTCCTCGCAGCAGTTTTCTTGCTAAAAATATCGAGGTTTGTTAGATAGAGTATGATATCAAGTGCCGCCGAAGGTGTGGTGAAACTTCCCACTTATGCAAAAGTCACACCAAGCGTTGCAATTGCACAGTTTATTCTAGTTACTTGCCTTATCCAAGGCAGTCTTCCATACTGCGACCCTATAGATAGGTTCGAATAACCTATGTGTACGGCCGTTAGAGGTTGAAGGCTCCATTTCCACCCCACGGTCTTTTTGCATTAGAAGAGAGCTACTGTAGCTTTTTTCACTCTTTCTTCTTTCTTGGTTTTCCAACTCAGTTTTTTATCTAGTACAAGCATAAAGTATTTTGCTTCATCAGCAAAAGTCAAGGTATGTATGATGGTATGTGGAATTTTGTATCTCCTTGTGAAGAGGACTAGATCTGTTTTCTGGGGGTAAACCCATAAACCACAATGATCAGCCCATCTAGTGAGCTTATTTAGTGCATTTTGTAGGAGGACTCGCAGTTACCCGTAGCTTAGTGGTTAGGTGCGTTGGCTGCTAAGCAGAACGTCGTGGGTTCGAGTCCTACTCGTGTCCATAAAAGTTTTTATTTCATCTTTCACGGGTACTACCTCTTGCGAAGAATTGACAAAACTACCAAGAGTATCAATCTGTCACGAAAAAGTGCTTCTCAAATTTGCCGTTCGGAATGGGCGTTAAATTGTAGGTCCCCTCAATTCTTCACACGCACTCATAGAATTGTTGATGAGAGTAAGCCACTTAGGCCTTGGCTCTTCAAGAGCTGTCGCGCCACTCTATTTATTTCTTATATTACTCTAAGTGTGTTAGGATGCTTTCCTGTGACGGCAATAGCAGATAATCTCTCTCTCTTGTGAAGTTAGTAGTTCTTTGACCACCAGATTCCATAGAAGAGAAGAGAGAAGTCGGCCCTGAGGGGTTCCTCTTTTGACAAATCTTGTTGCTAAAAAATCTACCAGTTTTGAATTAATAATCCTGGTATTTAGCATTAGATTTATGAATTCACCACGTGAGTCAACCACATTAAGGCAGCTGAAAGTGGATATACTATTTCTGATGTATTTTCTTTTGTCATCAAATTGCCAATTAAATAACTCTCACGTATAAAGTGCTTTGTTTTTTTGTATCGCTGACAACCTCTTGATGAATAGGCACTTATGCGGTTTCGCCAAAAATTCCGCAAGATGTCTGGGTTTCTTAGAACGGTGCCCGTCTGATCTGGCTACTCGAGTACAAATCCCATCTTTGGGCTCCAGCTTAAAAATTAAGCCTCTTGGATGGTATACAAAAAAGAGCTCTAAGAATGATTGGCTATTACTTGGTTAGATCACCGACGTTTCGTGTCTCTATCCGTTCTATCGTTACTTCTTATGGTGCTCCATTCCTCCTCTTTAACAATTCACCCGTAATACTCGCACTGCGAGGGATGTCCATCAGTTTACCTTCGAGCTCAAGTATAGAGAATCGTTCTTTAGCCGTACTACGCGAATGTGGTACTTTTCCAATTACTGCGTCAGGAACTCAAGACCAATGTACACTGACAACTCCTTTCCAACTCCACCCTACATTCCTAATGCCCTCAATGTATCTCTGGCATAGTAAAGGAATAAAAAACCCCTGAATGAGCAAATTATAAAAAAAAAATATTGAAATACATATTAGATTTAAATTCAAAAAATAGGGTTTAATGTAATCCACTATATCCACCCAACAAGACTTATATGTTCTTAAACAAGTAAAATTTAACTAAAAGTCCTAAAACGCGAAAAATCTGTACACGTTTAGAAAATCAACAATTTCTTTAAAATGTGTCTTAAAATAGAAAGCACACACTCTTTACTTCCACTCTCAGTTTAAGTCAATAGAAATGGCTTGACTTAAAAAGGCAAATAAGGTATAATTTATTTTTAGGGTAACTGCACCAGTCTCCGGGCAGGCCCCAGTGTCCGGACGATTTTGCCTTTATGGGGAATAAAAGAGAAACTAAACACAGAATTTGCAAAAAAAAAAAACAACAAAACACAGAATCAATAACATTTTCCACACATACATAAGAAGTTTCAAACCGATCGAATGTATAACGGAAAAGTTATGGGTAATTTAAGCAGCAGCCGCTGCTGTTCTGTTGTTTTATTAGCAAAAAAATAGTGGCAGACCTAGGAAAAAAATGCTGGGAATAGTTGATCTTGTGCGATCTTGTAATCAAATGGAGTCTGTTTCAAAGTAATTATAATGAACTTCCAATAACTAAAGAAAAAAAAATTGAGTTTTGCATTTTTTAATCGATTTTTTTAAGTGTCCGGGCACTGGCACAAAAAATAGCGAAAATCTAGTCTCCGGACAGCTCCACGGCTTTATTTAATTTTTTTATTTATGTTCAAATTCTTTTTGAAACCCTTTATTTTCTTGTCAAAAGTACTGGTTTATATCCAGAATAAACATTTTCCATTATCATCCCTCTTATGGATTAAAAATGAAGAAAAAAAACTCTAAAACTTATATTATCAGTTTTTATTCTCTGTCACACAAATACAACATTTTGAAATCAAAATGGTTTAAATCGATCGTGCGATATCTACAGTACCGAAACCTAAACATGAGAATAATAAAACCAGTTTATTCCCTCCACCTTGAGAATAAAATTTTTCTTCACTGGTATGCATATGCATACAAAAAACACAAAAAGAAACCAACCAAAACCACCCCTATCGAACAAGTGCCTGGAAACCGGTTTAGAAAAAAGAAACAAAAACTAGTTAACCTTGAAACAAGTAACTAGGTATTTTGGATGCATTAAATTGCCATGGTTTAGTTGTGTAGCGTAGATAGAGATTACATGAATAATCTTTTTTTTTTATTGAAGATGAATGCAAGCAACTTAAAAGCAAGCCTTGCACGACATTAGATCGAAGAAATTAGGTGTCAGTCAAGCAGCAATCAAGTTTGACGAAGTAGGTTCAAAGTCGTCCGGAGACTCTGTTTTGATCGTCCGGCGACTGGTACCGATTTTGGTTTCTTTATATTTCGTCTAAAATAACAATAACTGGGCAATATTTTTTAAATGAATTAGATGCCAAACAACCAGGAAATAATATTATCAACGCATACAGTGAATTGCTATATACTCAACACTTAAAAGAAAAACGATATTGAGTTTTTAAGTGGAAATTTCCGGAGACTCCATTTAAGATCGTCCGGAGACTAGAACAATTGTCCGGAGACTCCAGAAAATCGCCCTGTTTTAGAATTCATCCTATTAAATCAATGTTTAAATTCAATTCATTCGTACACCAAACTACTGAGAAATATCTTTAGTCTTAGCAAAATATTAAGATTTGAATGAAACAGTAATAAAAATAAAGCTATTACCATTGAAAGTAAAAAAAAAAAAGTTATTTGTTCGGAGACTGGTACAGTTAAGGTCCGTACATATGAGCTGCGACCTGCGTCTGCGAATTATTCTTTCAAAGCTTTTTCTTAAGTAAATATCAACCTATTCTTTTTTTAATTGATTAATAAAATGAATAAATGACCGTATTTACATATTTCAATATAGAAAACTGCATAAAACTAGTTAAAAGTGCACAAAGACACATTTTATGTTTTCTATGCGACCAACAGCTACGAACTGCGAATTTTCAAATGAGAATTCGCAATCCACAAATACGAAACGCTTTCCACAAAGCTACGAATAAATAATTCGCTCGGATTTCAAAAAATCAAAAATCAAAAGTCAAATAAATAAATATTTTCTGTATGTCTGGTTTGATTTTTATGACAGTTCGCAGCTCTGCGACTACTCATATGAATGAAATAGCAAATACAACAACCATTCTCAGTTCGCAGACGCAGGTCGTATCTCCATATGAATGGACCTTTACCCTATAATGAAAATTAAATAGATTTGGCGTCAAAAATCTTCGTCTAACTTTTTTTTGAATAATTCTTTTTATCTTAAGCTGTTGTGTATGCGGGTTATTTGTCAATTGCTTTTCTATTGACACGTTTTATATTGCATGTACTCCATGTACTCATGTAGATATTAAGACTGTTTATTTTTTACCTCCTGCCCCTTTTTTTTAGTCTCGTTGCGTTGTCGAGTTCAATGCCTTTAATGCTTTTACAAAAATTAAGCAAATTCATGTTTTTTATTTCCCTCCATTTAGTAATCATCATTTTGTTAACCACGTAAACAGTTTTTCTTTTCTTGGTTCTCCTTGCATTAATTGCAATCAAAATTCAACCTCTGTACATCTCGTGAGAGCAGGTGAATGTCCTTTCAGGTGCAAGGGATGAACTGAAAACCAAGCAAATGAAAAGAAAAAATCCAAACGCAGACAGTTCATGTTGCAAAAAGAGGTTAGATGTAAAATCAGAGTTTTAATTCCTCCCTCAAGTGATAGAGCGAAGAGTACCAGCAACAAATATTTAAGTAGGTACAAGTGTATGTCGTTTGTACCTGCTGCTTCTTCGTCAATCTTATTTAATATTCATGGAAAGTCTGTATAAAAATCATGTCACATAAGTGCTTCCTAGTTTTCTTCTTCGTTTAAGGTGGAAGTCAAAATTCCCCGAAGGCAAACGGGAACATGCTCACATTTTCAAATGCACTCTGTGTTCTGTGTTATATGGTCAATATTGCCGTATATTTCTTATATTTATTTCTTTCATCTTTACTTTATGAAATTTTGAATTTGGTCTAGGCCAGTAGAGGTGCTCCTCAGTGTAAAAAGATTTTATTTTACGACTCCAGTAGTGTGAGCATTCATGACTAAATATCTGTGTTACTCAAGAGAAGAGCATAAAATGCTTTTGTATCGTTTTCAGGATGTTGGGTAAAGAGTCATTCAGATTAGTTGCAATAGAGCGTTAAGGCTCGTCCCAAGGGGAATACGTTTTTGTTTTTTGTCTTTAAAGGGTGTTTCGCGTTAAAGATCATGCATATTTTTGCGAGGTCAAATAGGTGCGTCATGTGTTTCTATTTCCTTATTTGATATGGCGCTACAACCGGCTCGGAGTAAGGCCTTTCTTGTTGAAAGTGCTCATTAAACTTTGAACTTATGCACGTCCTTTTCAAGGCTTACAATTTCACAACTGACATTACGCTGTGTTCTTTCAATCATTTCAATGTCGTTGGCGGCGCGTGGTGCATTCAGAGGGTTTGACGGAATTTAATAAAAAATTGTGAAGGAGTTTGAGTTGTGAGCAGCTTTTTCAAGAACACTGTCGAAGAAGTTGCATAATCTTGTTTTTTGCGTTTTCGGACATGAAACTCTTCCGTTTTCACTTGGCAAAAGGTCTGGTAGGTGTCTCTTAATTAATTATTTTGTACCTACCTTAGCAAAGACCCAATGAAAATGTTTAGAAATAATAACTTTCTGCAGGAAACAATGATCTTATTGTGCACACATTAAATTATTCCGAAGGAATATTGCTGATTTGGTTGCTACTTCTAGATTCTTGTGTGTTCAATGTTCAGTTCATGTACCTACACTCAAAATATACTAAAAATACACATGCGTGTTTGAATATTAAGAGCTTAAGTGTATTCTTGAAAGGAAAATTAATGCATACCCCGAAGAGATTTGGTTATAAAATTTATTGAGGCTTGAAAATCGTTCAACTGTGTGGTGTAAATTTAATTAATATTCAAAAGTTGATAGAGAATGTTTCGGTTATGTCAGTTATCACACTTTTTTTTCCAATGACAATGAATTACTATCTAAATTTATAAGAAAACATTAAGAGATTGTAATCTAAACTAATTTGTATTTTGTTTCGTTAATTTTTCAGGGTAACGGTGAGGCAGCAACTGGCAAATATGTTGCTGGCAGTGTTGTCGGTGCTGGCGCTGATGCAGCTTTGTTCGTTGCCAACCACGCCTACTAAATTCGTTAACTACCTTAAATTATTACAAGCAAAAAGCTAAGTTATTAAAAAAAGGCAATTTCAAAACTAAAATGATTTTTATTATTGTGGAATTATCTAGTTATTAAGCATCAACAAAAAAAAATAATAAAATAAATCAACAAACAAACCAAACAAAAAATCTATCAATAAAAAAGGCACAACGAAGATCTTAATATTCTTCTGACAAAACAAAAAAGTAAATAACTAAACCCCCTCCCACCAAAATAACTAACAACTTATTAAAAAACAACAAAAAAATACGACGTCATTTTTACAAAGAAAGAACATTATGTGCATCAACTATATTCAGACCAAATTATTACTGAATTTTCAACCGAGGGGCCGGTGCAGTTGAAAAGTTGCAATAACAATGAAAACACAAAATATACACAAAAAAAAAACGTAGTGAATTATCATATTATTAAGTAGAATCCTGATTTTGGTATCTTTAAAAATAAGGGTATCCAATTAATTGCAAAAATATAGTACATTATTTTCATCAACGCTTGGATGTGTGTTTGTTCGAATAAATGATTTTGCAGAACTATTATTTATGAGACATAAATAGGTAAACTTTGTTACTTGTACGAAATTTTAATTAATTGTTAAAACATGATACATTACAAAAATAGAAAAAAAACCTAGTTTGGCATGTGAAACAATTTATTATTGAATAAAGTATTTCACAAATATAAGGAGTGGTTGTTTTTATTAGATTGTATTTTAAAAATTAGCTGACCCGGCAAACTTCGTACTACCTACTACTACTACAAAAATATATATAAGAAAAAACAATACCTATAAAAGCAGTTAGAAAAATTTTAATTTTAAATTATCAAAGACTTTAACTCAGAAGAAACCAAATGAAGAAGAGTTTTAGCCAAAAGGTTTTTAATTTTAAATGGAAGACATCCACCTGTGGTATTGAGGACCCTGAGCGCACCGTAGGTTTTACCGATTGCATACGACAGATGATCCTCCCAAGTTAGGGTTTGATTGAACGCGATGCCTAAGTTGACATTGACATTGACATTTCACAGTTGTTACGTAAGGAAGCCTTGAGCAACCTAATTCTACGCAAGGAAAGCAAGAAGTATCAATAGCATTTTTACTTATAACGATGGCTGGCTTGATTTTTTTTTTGGATTAAGTCTAAGCTGATTATTTTTGGCCCAACTGAATACTTTCACCAGTTTTAAATTTAATCGATGCGTGGCATCCTCGACCATACCAATTGGATAACTTAAATATACATTTGGACATCGTCCGCGTACATAAGTACCTTAAAAAATTGTAGAACCTCCGGAAGATCGTAAATGAACAGCGAAAAGAGCAGTGGTCCGAGAATTGACCCCTGTGGAACACCGGAATTTTTTGGGAGAAAATCAGAGAGCTTAGAATTGAAAGATACAGCTTGCGTTCTTCCAGATAGATACTTATTAATAAGATTTAACGCAGTTCTATCAAAATTTTAGTTTTCGCTCAGTTTTTTCAACAAGATGGCATGTAATACAGAGTCAAAAGGCTTTGAAAAATCAAGTAACACCAGCGTAGTAGCATTTTCTCTATCTATCTCCTGACGCACATCATCTACTACTTTTAAAAGTGCTGTCGAGCAACTATGATGTGGTCTAAAAAAAAAACCCGCTTGAATGGGTGAGAGTAGCTTGTTAAGAGAAATATAGGGCGGTATTCGACAACATGCGAAGAGAAGTTCTTGGGGATAGGAATAATCTTAGAAGATTTCCACATTATAGGGTAGGAAGAGATGGTTAAGATGGAGTTGAAAATATGAGTAAGGAAAGGGATAATGTGTGGTAAAATAATTTAAATTTTTTTTGGATGCATGTTATCTAATCCTATAGCTTCTAATTTGATTGCCTGAACCACTTTGACAATCTCAAATTCATTTACCCTGCAGAAACGATAACACTGGTCAACAGCATTTTTGTCACAAGGATGAGACATATCATTTCTAGTAGATTTTTTGATGCTGAAACTGAATCCGGACACAGAATTGTTCTAGCACGTCAGGTTTTCGAGATATGCTTATCTCAAAGTTCAAAAAACACGGTTTTTGAAGTAAATTTTTGAGGACAGAAAATTTTTAAGACATTTGTAACTACAGCATTCTTTAGAAATACTCTTTATCTTTCAAACCCATCTTAGTTTGTTTCGCTACTAGTCTTTTTTCTCAAAAAATTAAATTTTAGCTACGAAACTTCGATATTACCTATGTTATATTCTGCGTTATGAAAATAAAATGGTATATCTTGAGAAAAAAAAATCGTACCGAAACAAACTTAAATGGATTTGAAAAATAAAGATTAGTTCTAATGAATGCTGTAGTTACAAATGTCTATTAAAATTTTCTGTCCTCAAAAAATTTCTTCAAAAACCGTGTTTTTCGAACTTTGAGATAAGCACATCTTGAAAACCTGACGTGCTAGAAAAATTCTGTGTCCGGATTCATTTTCAGTATCAAAAAATCTACTAGAAATGATGTGTCTCATCCTTGTGACAATCAAAAAATGAAATTTTGTTGACCAGTGTAATCAATTGAACGATCAAATGCAGATCTATTAAGGTGATTTGCATTTGTTAAAATATAGCTAATTTTGCTTATATAAAAACGTCGTTTAGTTATCGATTTAAATATTTTTATCTGAGTTATACTTTTTTCAGAATCCTTCAAAATTGTCAATTATTCCTTCGGGTAAGGATGATTTGACACTGACATTAGGAGGTTTTGACAGAGAGATAGGAGCATTTAAGAAATCCCTTTTCCGCAAATACCTATCGAAATTATGAAAGTTTGTGTAAAGTTTTATAGAGAAATAAATACAATCTTCTGAGGGTTTGAAAAAAAAAGTTGCACTACTACTTTTTTTTGCAATAAAACGTGTCTAACTCGTATTTTCTGATAAGCTTGAGCTTAGGCAACAACTTCGTCTCATAAAACAAGCAAACGAAGCTTTCCCAGCTAGTTTGTTTACATTCCATGATTTTGGATATGTCAATTGCTCCTACTAAAATATTGTTAAAACCTCCTTTCAATCTGCTTTTGGACAAAATTCTAAAAAACACTTATAAAAGCGCGCAGAAAATAGTTTTTCTACCGATAAGTTTCTGTCAAATGCAGATGCAAACCAACATTGCAATAATTGAAGTATCGAAAGCTTAGCATTAAAAAAATTGCACTTGGATTACTAACCATCATCCCGACCTTAACCTACCCCGCTACCCCACCCCAACGCGCTACCCGCTACCTCACTACCCACTACCCGCTATCCGTCACCCCGCTACTCCACCGACCACAACCCTGACCAGTGACAATCAGCCCTATCGTCGTATCCAATCGTAACAAAATTCTATCCGATTTGTACGAGATATACGAATTTTTTATCGTCCTAAGTGTTCCGATTGTTAAATCGTACATATATGTAGGTACCTCAGAAAAAAATTCAAATTTGAGTTGAAATGTCAAACTCAGAGTAACGCATCACGATTTCATGCGGCGAAAAGAAAAATTCATCTAACGCTTTGAGATGCATAGTTGTTTTATGCGTCTCCGATTGTTGCGACAGCTAAATTGTGTCGGAACATTTGCGGAACGACATGCGTTATTACACGTCAATATTTCCTTAACAAAACGGATACCATGAACAAAATAATTGTTACGATCGGAACTTTTCTACGATCGTAAGTTTCTCCGAACGGATACGACGATAGGGCTGCATATCTCGTTCTTAAGAAGATCAGAACAAAAACATAAAATGTAAAAAAAGAGCCAAGTTCTCTTATGTGCGAACAACACTGTGTAAACAGTTAGCCACCAAAAGTAATGAGATCTAAAAGAACGCCAAGTTCTGGCATGTAAAAGTGTTATATTTAATATTTTAAATCATAGAAAATAATACAACAATATTAAAAGAAAATAGAAAATAGTTCGGATGAAAATTTACAAGTTCACTGTTCAAGTTTTAAAATGTTATTAATCACGCTTCAAACAAAAACTTGCCAAGTGAACTTGTAAATTTTCATCCGAACTATTTTCTATTTTCTTTTAATATTGTTGTATTATTTTCTATGATTTAAAATATTAAATATAACACTTTTACATGCCAGAACTTGGCGTTCTTTTAGATCTCATTACTTTTGGTGGCTAACTGTTTACACAGTGTTGTTCGCACATAAGAGAACTTGGCTCTTTTTTTACATTTTATGTTTTTGTTCTGATTTCACATCTTTTTGCAAAGTTTTTTTTTTATGGAAGCATTATGCAAACTTTAACAATATAATTGCTCTGCCAATTAATAAATAAATAATATGTAGGTTAGGTTCGACTGGCTGTCTAGATATCACATTCAGACGTCAAGGGTCCATTGTGAAACCCATAACTCATGGACTTTTATGTAGTTAAGCAAACCATAATTCTAATTTTCAACATCCTATGACCATTTTAAGAAAGTGGGTGGCAGCCATGCCCCTTTAATGAAACTGCAATTTTGTACTTATATTTTCTCTTATACTCACCCGAAACCCTATCAGAATTTCGAATTTAAACATTTTCGACCATTTTAACAAAGTGGGCGGATACCACGCCCCTAAATGGAAATAGATTTTTTTCTAATTTTTTTATGTTTTTCAACCAAAACCTTACAAGAATTCCAAATTTCAACATCCTACGACCGTTTAACGATAGTGGGCGGAAACCACGCCCCTAAATGAAACCAAAATATTTTCCTTATATTTTTCCTTATATTCAACCGAAACCCTGTAATAATTCCGAATTTTAAGATCCTACGACCAGTTTTAGAAAGTGGGCGGATACCACGCCCCCTGAATGAGCAAATTGAAATTTTCGATTTTTTCCTTTGTATGCACCCGAAAACCTACCACCGTACCAAATTTTAAGATTCTGCCATTGTTAGAAGTGCTTCATAATTTTGATGATCAGTGAGTCAGTGAGTCAGTGAGTCAGTCAGTGAGTCAGTCAGTGAGTCAATTACGGTTTTTGAAATTTTTGTTGTTCAATATCTCAGGAAGTAGCGGTTCAACAAAATAATTTTTTTTACAGGGCCTTTGTGCCCATGAAGTTAATACGTAATTCAAATTTGAAGCTTCTAACTCTATGGGTTCAAAAGTTATGGGGGGTTAAAAATGTGCTTGAGTTCGATCCTGTAAAAAGGGGGTAGTGCTAGAACTTGGCTGGGCACTACCGTGCCCTTTGATAGTGCAAAACTTCACCGTCAACACCAGAGGCACTATCTTTCAAAAATCTGTTCAACTTCTCGTGTACGCCGCCGATGATATCGATATAATAGGTGATGTCAATGGCACCCATTTGTGAGAATTGAGACAGAAGCGGCAAAATGGGTTTAGCGATAAATGAGGGAAAAACGAATATATACACTCCGCTTCAACTGAATAAGTACACAATTTTTCTGAAGTTTGTTGTGCATTTTCTCCTAACTTTGAACGTTAATGCATCATTTGATGTTGCTTTCCAATAGCTTATGATGTTGAGAAAACAAATCAAAAAGAATAATTTAAAAAGGACCACTATTTTTTCCCTGGCTCTCATGCAAAGCTTTCCAGATTGAAAAACTCATACACCGGGAGCCCTCAATCCTAAAAGTGCACTTACACGGATTTCAAAATTTCTTATATTAAAAGATAGTTTATAGAAACACCAACAAATTAAGCCCGGTATGACGAGGCCTATCCTGGCACCATTTTTTTTGCATTTTTTTGCATTATTAATAATTTGCACTTATCGCGGATTTTAATTTTAAATAGCGCATATTATTGGAAATTTAATGTGCTTTCAGGAAAAATTGGTATGACAGCTGCCATCCTGGCACCAATGTCTGTCATACCTATTTTAAAAACATATGAGTGACAAAATTTTAAAATAGGTATGACAGACATTGGTGCCAGGATGGCAGCTGTCATACCATTTTTTCCTGAAAGCACATTAAATTTCCAATAATCTGCGCTAGTTAAAATTAAAATCCGCGATAAGTGCAAATTATCAATAATTATTAATAATGCAAAAAATTGCAAAAAAATACTGGTGCCAGGATAGGCCTCGTCATACCGGGCTTAATTTGTTGGTATTTCTTTAAACTATCTTTTAATATAAAAAATTTTGAAATCCGTGTAAGTGCACTTTCAGGATTGAGGGCTCCCCGCCTATCAGTTTTTTTTGCGTGAACTAAATAAGCACACGATCTTTCACTCTCATTATCTTCATTGGTTCTTGGAGTCTTAAGTTAATTGGTAAACCAAATCAAAAGTTGAAGTGTTATTAGTGACATTTAGCCGTTTAATTAAAATTTTTAAAAATATGGTTAGATCAGAAACTTTAATAGTGTTATTTGATATTTGATATTTATTGAAAATAAGACAGCTGTACATTAAGCAAAACTTATTAAAAGTACAGGAAATAATACAATACAAGAATTTAATATAAATTGATAAAGTGTTGGACGAGTTAAAATTGATTCGTTAAAAGAATAAAGACTGACCGTACGTGCTATAGCTACCAACATTGATCGGAGTCTATTCGTACCTCAGAAACAAAAGTTCGTACGAGAAAACATGAAAGGTGGTAAAAAAAACGGCAACATTCGAAGTTGATCGACGAACAATTTTGAGATGTGCTTCCAGTTCATGTTCCTCCGTGGTAAAAATTAAACAAAAAGTTGGTGTAACTGCAGGTGTTTCAACAGTCCACAGAGTACCAAACAGCGCAGATCATTTAAAATGATTGCAACTCCAAAAGAAACCACCACTAAATGAGCAACGAAAAGATATTCGCTTAAGTTTTTCTAGACTCGATGTGAATGATGTGGCACAAAGAGGTTTTTTCGGATGAGAAGAGTTTCAATTTTCATGTCCCTGATGGTTTTAATTATTACTTTCAAGATTTGAGAAAAGATGAAGAGCGCGGCATTATGGTGGAGAAGGTGGAGTTATGATATTGGGAGCAGTTAGCTACTATGGGACTATTGAGCTCGAGTTTTAAACGTCAAAAAGGAGGAAATTACCTACAAAAGAATATTGGAAAGAAAGTTTTTTTTCATTTTCGGATATTTTTGGACCCTATAAATGGATTTTCCTACAGGGCAACGACCCCATCCAAATGTCGTGCACTGTCAAAAGTGGAATACAGGACTAGAATGTTGAATTGCTTTAACGTTCGCCCTATTTAGCTGACCCGAACCGTATTGAAAATGAATGGGGATGGTTGGTACGTAAAGTTTATGAGTCAGGCCGTCAGTCTGAGGACAGAGAATCCCTTATTCCAGCCATTAAGTTACCATGGAGAGAAATTTCGCTGGACTACTTAAAGAGTTTATATACGATTCCATGCCAGCCCGAATTTATGAAGTAATCAAGAATAAAGGTGGCAGTGCCCAATACTAGAAATAACCAATAAAAAAAATATTTAAAGAAAATCTTGTTCATTTCTTTCTGTTTGATTTAATTTGCATTTTTAAAAGTTGTGCTTATTCAGTTCACGCAAAAAAAAACTGAGTTTTTCAATCTGGAAAGGTTTGCATGAGAGCCAGGGAAAAAATAGTGGTCCTTTTTAAATTATTCTTTTTGATTTGTTTTCTCAACATCATAAGCTATCGGTTAGCATCATCAATTGATGCATTAACGTTCAAAGTGTAGTAGTAAGCACATATTTATGTTAAGGTATTGCACGCTACCGTATTGCTATAATGATTATCGTTACTTTTCCCCTTAAGACATTATTGTACACATATTGAGTCAAACCTAATTGAACGCTTTTATATTCAAACAACCGATAGTCATCTACACATGTATTAGTTATTGTTACTCTTCCCGTAAGACATTGTTATACACATATTGAGTCAAACCCAAACCGAATACTTTTATATTTGAACAACCGATAGTCATCTACACATGCATTAGTTTCTTTTATTTTGCTTTGTCTCTCTTACTGTTTTGTATGTATTAGTGTGTAACTAGTTTTAAGAACGAAAATAAGAAAGAAAGAGATTCATTCTATACGCATCATCCGAACGAAGTGGACGTGTTGTGAAAACGGCTTAATAAAAATCTTTAAATAAAATAAACGTGTTTTGGTTATTTTCTTGATTGTTCCAATTAACATTTATATTCCCTGCTACAAATATCAGAAGTGGGATCCAAGATCCAATAAAGTTTAAAAAAAAAACGAAACTCAAAAAACAGATTGTTAAATTTTTTTTTTCTCTATCTCTGCCTCTGCTGTGAAAAGTTCTAGAATCCATTCTCGCCTAATAACGCGTCGCACATTTTCTTGTCAAGTAACGCGTCGTATATTTTTTTCTCTCTTTTCCCTTGCTGTGAAATTTTTTTTTCGGTGGTTGTTTTCTGTTTGCACACTTTTCGCTTTTCGGTAAAATGGAAGATATAGTCCATGCATCAGACTACACAGCTGCCCAGCTGCGCGAGTGGCTACAACGGTTAGGAAAACAGAGCAGTGGAAAGAAGGCGACGTTGGCTGTTCGTCTCAGCGAAATCCCATTGCAACAACGTGGAGAAGCGCCGAAGAAAAATGCTCCCGAGAAAGAATCACATGATGACGACGACGACGACGACGGCGACGAGGAGGAACGTGTTCCTAATGAAAACGAAACACATGAAGAAACTGAGCATACATTAACGGATCGTCAAAAACAGATTGACCACGAGTTACTACAACGAGAGGTGGCTATTTTGAAAAGAGAAAGAGATGTAGCAAGAAGGGAAAACGAGCTGTTAAGAAAGATGATGAGCTTGACAACGGGAGTGGCAACGGAGATGACTACAGCTAGAGTGGAAACGGGAGAGACAACGGATGGTGCTATAGAACTGACAACAGGAGCGACAACAGCAACAGCAACAGGATCGACAGCAGCGATGGAAACGGGACCGATGGGAGTAACAACAGAAACGACAACAAGCAACATTCAACCGTACACGGCATACAAAGACCTCGTCCCAGACTACAACGGTGGTGCTAATATTGACGTTTGGTTGACACAGTTAAAAAATGTGCAACAAATGTACCATGTAGGCGAAGACATGCTGCGCACACTTTTCGTGTCGAAATTAAAAGGGAAAGCGGAGGAGTGGTTGCACGCACAGCCAAATTTCTTGTGCGAGAGTGTCGAAACCCTTTCCCAGTCGTTGAGGGAAATTTTCGGGGTGAAAGAAAATAGAATGGCGACAAGAAAAAAGTTTGAAGCAAGAAAATGGGCGTTGTCGGAGACGTTTGGAGAGTACTATAGCGACAAGTTGAGACTGGCTGCGGGTCTGGAGATGGAAGAAGAAGAGCTGGTAGAGTACATTATTGATGGTTTCACCGATGAAGACATGAGGCTATACGCATACGTCGGCGCATTTACTACCAAAGCGGCCTTGTACAAAGCCTACAATAAAGTACTACAACGACCGAAACGGAACGAGACGGGATCGGCAACTGAAGCGACAACAGGATCGGCAAGAAGAACGTCGAGAGTAACAACAGGATCGAGTAAGATGACAATGAGATGCTATAACTGTAATTCGATGGGACATATAGTAGCAGCCTGTCTAGAACGGAAATCACTTGTCCATCAGCTCACAGTAAAGACAGAAGATGATGATTATGTAAGAAGATTATGTTTTGTTTTTTTCAAAAAATAGTGAAAAATTTTCTCTAGATTGCCTCATAGATTCCGGTAGTCCTGTCAGCCTTATTAGAAAGTCAATAACACCACAACACATTAAACTGATCGAACTTAAAAGTATAAAAGAACAAAATTATTTTGGAATTAATAAAAGTAAACTGAAAATTTATGGAATGTTGTCTGGTGTAGTTATTTATAAAGATATCGAGATAATTATAGATTTGTTAGTGGTAGATGACGGCACGACTGGATATGAGGTAATCTTGGGACGAGATTTTTTAAATAATGGAAGGTTCAAATTTTTTTCTGAATTAGAAAATTGCAAAAATGAAAGTATGTTAATTGACAACAGATCGAATTTTGAAAGAGAATTAATGTCTATTAATATTGAAGAAACTGATAGCGAAAATTTAAATTTAGAAGTGGATGAGCTAAATGATTGTCGGTATAAAAAACAATTAAACGAGTTATATTTGAATAGTTATATGTATGCCGAACGCCCCGCCGAACCTTTGGTAAAAACTAAAATGAAATTATCATTAAATGATGTGAAACCTTTTCATTGTCGTCCAAGAAGGTTATCTTATGCTGAGAAAGGAGAACTCAGTTCGTTGCTAGATGAATATTTAGACAAAGGCTATATTAGGGAAAGCGAGTCCGAGTACGTTTCACCTATAGTCTTAGTAAAGAAGAAAACTGGAGAGCTCAGAATGTGTGTAGATTTTAGAACTTTAAATAAGGTAACGTCAAAAGATAGCTACCCCATACCGATAATTGACGATTTGTTAGACAGAATGGCGGGTAAAACTATTTTTTCAAAGTTGGATTTGAAGAATGGGTTCTTCCACGTATATATGCACGAAGATTCGGTTAAGTTTACTTCGTTTATTACACCGTTAGGCCAATACGAATTTTTAAGAATGCCTTTTGGACTCAAAAACGCGCCATCAACGTTTCAAAGACATATAAACAAAATATTTGCAGACATGATAAGAAACGATAAGGTGATAGTCTATTTGGATGATTTAATGATAGCTACGAATTCCTATGACGAACATTTTTTGATTCTTGAGGAAGTTTTTAAGAGAATGGTAGAAAATAAACTGGAGCTTAGAATAGACAAATGTAAGTTTCTTCAAAGTAAAATTAAATATTTGGGTTTTACAATTACTGGTGAAGGTATTCAGGCTGATGATAGGGGTATCGAAGCGATACAAAACTTTCCGGTTCCACAAAGTGCTCACACAGTACAGAGTTTCTTGGGCTTATGCTCATACTTCCGTAGGTTCGTTAAGGATTTCTCGACTATTGCAAAACCTTTATACGATTTGATTAGAAAAGATAGAAAATTTAATTTCGGTCCAGAGCAATTGGAAGCTTTTGAGCTACTAAAAACTAAATTGATAGAAATGCCAGTACTGGCAATTTATAACCCAAAAGACGAGACAGAGTTGCATTGCGACGCCAGTGCCCTAGGGTTTGGAGCAATTCTATTACAGAGAAAAGAAGACAAAAAGTTGCATCCAGTCTTCTATTATTCCAAAAGAACGACAGACGCTGAATCAAAATTTCATAGCTTCGAGTTGGAGACGCTCGCAATTATAAATGCCCTGAGTAGGTTTAGAATTTATCTTCAAGGCAGAAAGTTTAAAATAGTTACAGATTGCAATTCTCTAACCCTTACTTTAAACAAGAAAGAACTCAACCCAAGAATTGCTCGTTGGGCATTGGAATTACAAAATTACGATTATACGTTGGAGCACAGGGCGGGCACTCGCATGCAACATGTTGATGCATTAAGTAGGACGACGAATATTTTAACGTTGGAAACTAATACTTTTGAAGAAAATTTAATTATATGTCAAGGAAAAGATGAAAAAATAGTTAAGTTGAAAAGAATGTTAGAGAATGCAGAACATGGTTTATATGAAATGAGAAACGGAGTGGTATATAAAAAGAAAAATGATGGTAATGTAGTATTTCTAGTGCCAGAACAAATGGAAGATCACGTGATGTATAGATACCATGATGAAGTCGGTCATGTAGGAACAGACAAAGTAATCGAGTTAATATCAAAAAGTTATTGGTTCCCTAAAATGAGAGAAAAGATAGGTACGCATATACAAAACTGTCTTAAGTGTATTTCTTTTTCCGCTAAACAAGGTCGAGAAGAAGGCTTTCTCCATATTATACCGAAAGGAAAAGTTCCGTTCGAAGTAATACACATAGATCACTATGGACCGGTGGATAATTCAAGACAGGTAAAGAAATATATACTGGTAGTAATAGATGCTTTTACAAAGTTCGTGAGACTGTACCCTACTAAGACAACAAACACTAAAGAAGTAATGCAAGCGTTGGTTGATTACTTTAGGGCATATAGTAAGCCAAAATGCGTAGTGTCAGACAGAGGAAGTTGCTTCACAGCAAATGAATTTAAAGAGTTTCTATCTGAAAGGGATATTCAGCATGTAAAAATTGCAACAGGATCGCCTCAAGCAAACGGACAGGTAGAGAGAGTCAATAGGAGTTTAGGGCCAATGATAGCAAAACTTGTCAAACCAGAAGAGGGTATGTATTGGGATCACATATTAGAAAAGGTAGAGTATTCACTAAATAATACAGTAAATCGAACGATAAAAGAACATCCGAGCGTGATGTTGTTTGGGGTAAATCAGAGAGGTAAGCCAATAGACAGAATCGTTGAAAGTTTAAGCGAAGTTGAAGACGGGATAGGAAAACGGGATTTAACTGAGATAAGACAGAAAGCGGTGATAGAACAAGAAAAGTCTCAGACGTACAACAAAAATTATGTGGACAAGAAAAGGTGTAATCCTACATCCTACGAAACAGGAGACTACGTGATGATAAAAAATTTTGACTCACATCCCGGCGCATCCAAGAAATTGATCCCGAAATTTAGAGGACCGTATCGGGTTGCTAAAGTCCTACGAAATGACAGATATCTGCTCGAAGATGTAGACAATTTTCAACAGTCACGATTACCATATCAAGGGGTGTGGGCGGTCGGCAATATGAAACCTTGGTTAGGTGAAAAATGTAAAACAAAGTAGAGATCAGGTGATCTCAAAGGTCAGGATGGCCGAAAGTAGTAAGCACATATTTATGTTAAGGTATTGCACGCTACCGTATTGCTATAATGATTATCGTTACTTTTCCCCTTAAGACATTATTGTACACATATTGAGTCAAACCTAATTGAACGCTTTTATATTCAAACAACCGATAGTCATCTACACATGTATTAGTTATTGTTACTCTTCCCGTAAGACATTGTTATACACATATTGAGTCAAACCCAAACCGAATACTTTTATATTTGAACAACCGATAGTCATCTACACATGCATTAGTTTCTTTTATTTTGCTTTGTCTCTCTTACTGTTTTGTATGTATTAGTGTGTAACTAGTTTTAAGAACGAAAATAAGAAAGAAAGAGATTCATTCTATACGCATCATCCGAACGAAGTGGACGTGTTGTGAAAACGGCTTAATAAAAATCTTTAAATAAAATAAACGTGTTTTGGTTATTTTCTTGATTGTTCCAATTAACATTTATATTCCCTGCTACAAAAGTTAGGAAAAAATGCAGAACAAACTTCAGAAAAATTGTGTGCTTATTCAGTTGAAGCGGAGTGTATGCTGTCTTCGAGGAAGGACACCCAACACCAACGGCTCGGACAGAACGTCACAACAGGCGCATACAACTTCGAGGTAGAGGAGTTTGTCTAAATAGGCTCCGCTATTAACACGGGCAATAACACTAGCTGCAGCGCCGAGATAAGACGAAGAATAACTCTTGCTAATCGCTGTTTCTTTGGGCTAAGAAAGCAATTGAGTGGAAAAGCCCTCTCTCGAGGAACTAAGGTAAAACTGTACAACACCCTCATCATCCCAGTCCTGCTATATGGTGCAGAAGCATGGACCTTGATAAAATTGGATGAAAATGCCTTAGGCTGAGAAGAAAGTTCTTCGGGTCATCTTTGGCCCCGTGTGGCGAAGAAGAAACAACAGCGAATTTTGTACAACGACATGAACCTAGCCACAAGGGTAAAGGTCCAAAGGCTCAGATGGCTCGGTCATTTAGAGTGGATGGACACCAAAGCTCTGGCCCGGAAAGCCTTCGACACTATTCCCGAGGGACGCAGAAGGAGAAGAAGACCGCGACTCAGGTGGTGCACACAAGTGGAAGAGGACCTCAATCAATTTGGAGTGCAAAACTGGAGACAGCTAGCTAGGGACCGAGCTGGCTGGCGGAGACTTTTGACTGAGGTCCAAGTCCACAAGGGACTGTAGCGCCACCTTAAGTAAGTAAGTAATAATGTATGTGTGATTCTTCGGACGAATCTGTTTTTAAAACGGAAGAGTTCTCTTCTCAGAAGCATTCCGTCTGTAAAAGTCAATCCAATGAAAAAACGACGGAACTAACCTTCATCTCGAAAGTGTTACAGCAGTGGCATTTGAGTGTCATATCATAATCATACTTAAGCCTGAGATACTGGCAGCACTCACGCTATTATTGAGTCAATAAGCTATTTCCGGTATAGATGAGATAGAGATACATTTGCAATGTCTGTAACTGACTTTCACAAAAGCAACTCAAGCTGTTGGAAAATTACCTAATTTTCTTATCGACTTCAAGCCCAAAAGTCACGATTTGTTGTGCATTGCACAAGAAGGAAAAGTGTTTGCAAGTTGTGAATTTTGATCCTAGCTACATTTGCTGGTCCATATAAGTTACCCATACCTATAATATAAAACTATATACGCCTTGCATTTCGTAGGTTTTTTTTCACCGTATAACGCTACCTTTGTTGTATTATAATTTTTATTTAATAATTGTACTCCTTTATTATCAAATCTGCCTTTCAAAATTATTATTAAATTGTATACTTTGATTTAAAATACTTTAATTTCAAATACTTACCATGCTTTCCAAAAATTTTCAAACTTAATTTATTTCAAATTATTTGCAATCAAAACAATTAAATTTCTTGTTTTCAATTTTGCCTTGAAAATTCACATCGTGTTATGTCAGATAAATTAATAAGTAGAAGAGAAATTTCGTTCTCATCAGTCTTGGATTTCATACTTCAACAGTTACTTTTGCAATATTGATTCACAACGTCCTTAATAACTGAAGTAACAACACCAAAACGAGTTCGGTTGATTTGTTTGCCATTTTCCTTTTTACATTATTTTATAATTATTTTTAATTTTCATAATTCATCATTAAATTTCATTTTCATTCTTTTCTTGTTCTTGATTTTACTTATTTTTTTAATTTTCTGGTTTCTAATAATTTTCATTTCTGTTACATTTTCTCGATTGAATAAATATTAACTTTAAAGCTTACTGCACAAATTTTAAAAAACCATTTGTTCTTTTTTTAAAGTCCTCGCCTGGACTCTTTGTGGCTTTCCTTCCTCTTTTTTGTTTCAATTACTTTTCCTTTACTACGTTGCCAATTCAACGTTTGCTGTAGTTGTAGTCCCCGGACAGCACAAACGTGGTTGAGAAACTAGTAAAGCTGCGATTTTACCGTGTGGTTTGACTGACTGTCCCTACAACCAGCCCTGAGAATCTCTCACGCTTCAACCGTTATTTTTCTTACTTCTGATATTATAAGGGACCCTTTCTCACAAATACAAAACAAATAAAATTGTCTTTAATATTGAAATTTCGTTGAATATATTTTTCTGCGGTTTTCTTTGCTTCAAAAGAGAGGTTCCACCATGGAAAAACCTTAATTAGTATGTCTGAACGTCGATTGTCGAAACTCTCCCTTTAAAATTTTGAGCATTTTTTATCATTCTTTTAAGTTTTCTTGTGAATTTTAGTTTTTTTCTTAAATCATTAAATTGTGTTTTGTTTTTACCAGATAACTATTAAAAAAAAACACGAAGAAATTGCCTCTCGAATTTTTCCAAAACTCACTCTAACTCGATCAACTTCTATTTCCCCCGACTAAGGGAGAGTCGACCTACCTAAGTTCCTGCATTTATTTACTATTTATATTTTTAAACTACTGAATATACATATTAACAAAACCAAATTATCTTCTACATTGATAAGAAGGTTTAGTAATATCTTTGCTTCTTTGCTAAGTACGTAGACTCCGCAAGAGCAACTGCCTAACGAATATAAGATATAACCACTACGCCACGGGTCTTAAAATACATGTACGTACATTGTACATATCATAGGCCTATAAACCTACATATTATATTAAACAAATTTTTGCGAATATAAAAATTGTTTCAAATGTTTCAAAAGAAAAAGTATGTGTTTAACTTTGGTTTCGTTTATTATTTACAATTATCATTTATACAGTTTTTTATTATCTAAAAATGAAGGTAAGTCGCAAACTTTATGTTATTTCTGCTAAAGTAAACATTTCATCAGCCACTGTTTATTTTATGTCACTCGTTACTTCAAAAACATAGCTCTGTATTTACCGATTGTTTTCTGAAAATAGAAAAACTAACATAACTTGAGAGATCTTTTTAGTATAAAAGGAGCGAAATTGAAATTTAAGAACACAAAAAGTTTTCAGTCGAACTATAAACATGGCAGCAAAACTAACCCTAACTCTGGCTCTTGTAGTGCTGATGGCAGCTATTGTTGCCTCCCAGGGACCAAGAGGCCAACCAGGAAGAGGACCACCACCACGTGGACCACCAGGATCAGGTGGACCACCAGGATCAGGTGGACGACAAAGACCAGGTGGACCACCAGGATCAGGTGGCCAACAAGGACCAGGTGGACCACCAGGATCAGGTGGACCACCAGGATCAGGTGGACCACCAGGATCAGGTGGACCACCAGGATCAGGTGGACCACCAGGATCAGGTGGACCACCAGGATCAGGTGGACCACCAGGATCAGGTGGACCACCAGGATCAGGTGGACCACCAGCTGGACAACGTACAACAACACCAGGAACAACAACAACATCAACAACAGAAGCATCAACAACAACAACAACATCATCAACACCAGCACCAACAATAGAAGCATCAACAACAACAACAACAACAACTGAAGCTCCGGCAACAACAACAACAACAGAAGCATCTACTTAAACTGCAGCACAATGCGAAGTACACTTCAGTTGATTTTTAATTTAAATAAAAATTAAACTTTATTTTGTAAATATCAAATTATCTATGAATGAAAACAATATGATCAGCATAATAAAACGATTTGCAAAATGAAAAAAAAATGTCTTTTTACTGCAGTCTAGAAAGTTGAAATTCTAGAATTCCGAAATCTCGCAGAGTCAGTTTGTTTTTTTGTAAAACAAATTACGAGTCTTCCTGACAGAATTGCTTAGAAAAACAAACAAAACCGCTTGTTGTATTTTGGAATGGATGTAGCGACTTATCAAGAGTTCTGACCGCCCTAGCCTTATTATGAGGACGCGCCCCCGCTTGGTGTGTTAAGGCCGATCTAAAAAGTACTATAACAGTTTTCAGAACGATCTGAACGTTGTCCTTTAATCTACATGACATTCGACCTTAGGGTGGCAAACCATTTTAAGCTGACAGTACTTAAAGGAAAATTACCTCACGCATGGCAAGACCAAAATCATGACAAGTGACTGTTGGCTACTAAGTAGAAAACCAAATCCATGCCGTGTTTGGTCGCATGACTTGTATTGGCTAAGTTTCTATAGACAACTTAGTTGGCATTGCCATTGACCATGAGCGAGGTCATCTAGTGTGTGAAGTTGCTTTTTTGTCCAAATCTCACCAAATGTTCAGTAATGAAAGGATCAAATTTAGATATAAGCTCAATACAGCCAAGAAAATTTCCGTTCAGTGCAGATCCAATAATTTCATTTTGACCGTGAAATGGAAGCCCACGAGAAGCTAAAAACTTAATTGTTTCTATTACCCGTAGTAATACATTTTGCCAATAAGTTAATTCTTCATTATATTGTTTGACTATTTGGGTATCCAACCGGATGTTCCTCCACATAATTTGCAAGGACCACAAAATACGTGACCTGTGGATTCTGAGTATACTAACCAGCTTCTCTTATCTCTTCATATTTTCGCCATTTTTAGATAGAAACCTTTTTTGATTTTGATACTGCCTTTTTGATCTAAACAAATCTAATTCTTGGTTTTTTTTTTTTTTTTTTTTTTTTTTTTTTTTTTTTTTTTTTTTTTTTTTTTTTTTTTTTTTTTTTTTTTTTTTTTTTTTTTTTTTTTTTTTTTTTTTTTTTTTTTTTTTTTTTTTTTTTTTTTTTTTTTTTTTGCTCGGCAAAAATCCTCATTCAAACCCTCCAAGTGGGTGCCAGGCGGGCAATGATCACTACAGAGTCCTGTGCGTTTTTGGCAGGATGGTGAATAGCTAAGGTTGAGTTGGGTCGCTGAATTGTTGTAACTCCTCAATAGTGCAACGTTCGGAAACCTAATTCAACCATAGTTTAGAGGTTCCTAATTTCAGTGGTGGTGTGAGCGTACTTTGTACGAAAACCGTGCCGAAGAATGAAAGGCTGGGGGATAAACCAGTCATTAACGAGCTCTTTCGGATGCTGTGGCAAGGTCCGTCATATTTCTTGCCTTGCCCCGGTAAGCGGCTCTGCCGGGGCTGACCGTCTTTCCGCCTCACTCGTGGGAACAAAAATGAAACCAAACAAACAATCAAATAGAAAAAAAATACAAAACATAAATAGAGCCAGGGCTGACAATGCGGTCACATCTCCTGGAAAGGCTGTCGAGCCAAATCAGAGGTGTGAGCGGGTTGTTAGCCCTGTGGTTGCCAATAGCAGCGGGAGTCCTCCTTCCTCTACTAGCCGCAACCTCTACTTAAAGGAATTACCCGTCAGTGGAACAGCTGTGACGCTCGGCTGTCCCAAGGGCGGCAATTCCAAACCCCACATCTTCCCCGCCCCTGCTAGGACGTCGCAAGCGACCCCAAGAAGGGACACCCCATCCGGAGAGACAAAATCTGCGACGCGTGGAATTGAATCGAAGGGTGAGGGCGTACCCCGATTGGTATCGGTAGCGACCAATTCTGGTGGTGGACCCACATCTGTGTCACACGGACATAGCTCTGGGCCGGCCAACAAGAAGTCCTGGAAGTCACAAGTCAGTCGAGACCAGCGCAATGCTGAAAGGATTCGGGCCGCAGTCAGTGTCATACCGGCGGCGGAAAGAACCCCTGAGCAAGCGCGGAAACTCGAATGGGCTAGTGGCGTCCTCAGCAGAATTACCAAATCGACCGGCAGCGACTCAACGTCAAAGCGCAATAGGTCTCTCGAGGGCGACAAGCCTGAACCGAAGAGGCAGAAAGTGCTTTCCAGCAGCACAACAGCCTTCAATAAAGATCTGTCTTTCAGCGACGCGCTCAAAGGCAAGATCATAGCCGCGGTCATTGACAGAAGTCATGCAGATGGTAACATCTTTCATGATCAATGGGCAGACGTCAAGGCTCACCTCGGTTTCAGATTTTTATCTGTCATCGAGGAGAATCCGGGGCCTCTCCCAGACACAGCCGATGCAGGATGGTACCAAAATCGTATCAAACTCATCGCCTGTGGTGATCAGAGATCTTTCGATCTGTACAGGACTGCTGTTAATGGCTTGCCAGAAGTCTGGCCGGCTGCCAAGCTCGAAGTTGTTACAAGGGAGAATATCCCTTGCCGACCGAGAGCACGTATAATGGTCCCAGCTCTACACAACTGCCCGGACATGATTATGAAATTAATCAAAACTAGCAATCCAAACCTGCCTACTCACGACTGGAAAGTCCCAAAGGTTGAGAAGGAGACAGTGGGTCGCTATAGATCAGCTCTCTTGGTGATCAATAGGGAATCATTGGCTCCACTGGCCGCGACCGAAGGCGTGATTAGGTATGGTTTCGATGAAATCACTGTCCGAATTTATAAAAAAGATGAAGACTCGCTCAACGCACCCCCCATAGAAGCCCCTTCAGCGGAAGGAAACGCTTCACCACCCCCAGAAATGGAAGTCGATGCAACACCTCAAGTGGAACCATCGACCTCAGCACCCCCAAACAAGCCATCCGACGTGGAGGCTCACACGATAGTCGACAGTATTTCCGACATGGAAACTGAAGACGCCATCTTAGGCAACACTCTGAGCGAGGAAGACCTACTTCATTCCTCCTCTGACGATGATAACGCCAACAAAACAGTGGTGGAGGTTGATCCGACTAAAAGTAGCAATGCTGCGATTAGTTCAGATTAATCTCCAACACGCCATCATGGCCACAGACAACCTGTTACTCCGACTGCATAGTAACAATGAAGACATCGCCTTCATACAGGAGCCGTGGGTCTCTAACTCCAGCATCAAAGGCCTCAAGACTCCTGGATATAAACTACTGTATGCATCGGAGAAAGGTGAACCTAGGTCATGCATGCTAGTAAAAAATGACTTAAATGTATTTTTACTCCCCCATTACAGCGACAAAGACACCACAACAGCTGTTCTAACAACGGATAAAGCCACCTATTGACTTATATCCTCGTATCTTGGTCACGACAGCCCTGCTCCGGGAGACACCTTGAGGAAGGCAATTGCGGACGCGCAAACGAGGAAAGTTGGCCTACTAATTGGATCGGATGCTAACGCCCATCACACGGTATGGGGTAGCTCAGATATTAATGAGAGAGGTGAGTCCTTATTTGATTACCTTTTAAGTACTAACCTACTCATAAGTAATATTGGTAATGAACCCACTTTTGTTACCAAGAATAGGAAAGAGGTACTCGATATTACACTAACCTCCGACTTTATCCACAATCTGATTTCAAACTGGCATGTCTCAAAGGAGAATTCCTTCTCTGACCACAGATATATTCAGTTTGAGCTCAATGATGTGGCAAATATATCTACGGGTTTTCGCAATCATCGTAATACTAACTGGGAACGATATAGGGAGGTACTAGCACAACTGCTTGATCACAACCTTCTTAAAAGTCCCTCCACTAAAGATGAACTAGACCTTTCTGTGAATCATCTCACCGACGCCTTCAACGAATCAATGAGAGCTGCTTGCCCTATAACCATTCCAAAGGGTAAAAAGAAACCTCATTGGTGGCACAAAGAACTAGAACCATTCAGGAAGAGCTGTCGAAAGCTCTTCAATAGATCTAAGTACACTAGATCTCCTTCTGACTGGGACTCATACAAACAAGCTCTAAAGCAATATAAGAAAGAATTAAGAAAGAGTAAGAGGTCTTCTTGGAGAAACTTCTGTGGAAAAGTAGAAAATACTTCAGAAGCCTCAAGACTCAGGAAAATTCTCTCAAAAAGTCCAACAATACCCAGTGCTTTAAAGACTGATGCAGGTACGTGGACTACCACAGATGAAGAATCTCTTAATCTGTTATTAGACACCCACTTTCCAGGTACCTCTAATATACTCAGCGACTTAACATCAGAGTCTCAAGCTTCTACAAGCGATTTAGTGGATCTAATAACGCGGGAAAAATTGCAATGGGCCGTAGATAGCTTTGACCCATATAAATCTCCAGGACCAGACGGAATCATTCCGGCCGAATTACAAAAATGCTCAGATATGATCATTCCACCATTGGAAATCATTCTGACAGGCTGTGTAAGGTTGAAATATATTCCCAAGGCCTGGAGAATGGCAAAAGTAGTCTTCATTCCTAAAGCAGGGAAACCCTCCCACGTTAACCCTAAAGATCTTCGACCAATTAGCCTATCATCCTTCCTTCTTAAAACTTTGGAAAGACTGATTGAAATTTACATTAGACATAGCTTGAAACCATGTCTCATTTCCACAGCTCAACATGCGTACTCTAAGGGAAAATCAGTAGAAACAGCACTTCATACGCTGGTACGTAGTATTGAATATTCCCTCAAATACAAAGAATATAATCTTGTTGCTTTCCTAGATATTGAAGGAGCTTTCAATAACGTCAGTTACCAGGCGATCACAACAGCAATGGACAAGCTGAAATTAAAGAAATCACTCAGTGATCTCATAAGTCACATGCTCAAAAGCAGGACAATAACTTCCAGCATGAGAAGTTTTACTACCACCAGATCGGTAAATCGAGGTACCCCCCAAGGTGGGGTCCTTTCACCTCTTTTATGGAATATGGTAGTAAACGACCTACTAACATCATTGGAAGCTGAGGGTTTCAGGGTGATTGCCTATGCTGACGATGTTGCAATATCTGTATCTGGAAAACATCCCCAAGTTCTCTCGGAACTCCTACAAAATGCCTTAAATAGGCTAACAAAATGGGCTAATCAATGTGGCTTGGACGTCAATCCACATAAAACAGAACTAGTACTCTTTACGAGAAGGTACAAAATTCCTCAGTTTAGCCCACCCAAGATTAAAGGAATACCATTAAGCTTTTCCGACCAAGCTAAATATTTAGGCCTCATTTTAGACAAAAAACTAAAGTGGAAGGCAAATATTGATGAAAGAGTAAAAAAGGCTACCGTAGCGCTTTTCACTTGTAAAAAGGCCATAGGATCAAAATGGGGCTTCTCCCCAAAGATAACCCACTGGCTATACACTTCAGTAATCAGACCGATACTCATCTATGGAGTTGTCGTATGGTGGACCGCACTGGACAAGATGGTAAATCTAAATAAGCTCATCAAAGTTCAACGGTCAGCAGGTATGTGCATCACAGGAGCACTTCGCTCAACACCAACCGCAGCCCTGGAAGTGCTTTTAAACCTTACACATCTCGACATCTTCTCCAAAATGGTGGCAGCCAACACATGTGTGAGGCTTAGAGCCACCTCTCAATGGAACAGTAACAATACTGGTCATACTACTATTCTAGACAATTTCAGATCTATCCCAGATCGCTTAGATTATACCACCCCAAAAATGGTGTTCGGTAAAAGCTTCCATGTCTCCATCCCTTCAAGATCCTCCTGGGAAGAAGAAAGACCCCTGGAAGACAACGCGGTACACTTCTATACAGACGGTTCAAAGACCGACTGCGGAGTTGGAAGTGGTATCTATTCAGAACAACTGAATCTCAGTCTATCATACAGACTTCCCGATCAATGTAGTGTATTCCAGGCAGAAGTAATGGCGATTAAAGAGGCACTATCCTGGCTCAAAGAAAACGTTATATCTTGCAAGGATATACGAATCTTCTCGGACAGCCAAGCCGCTCTCAAATCTCTCGCGTCTGTCTCCATAAACTCTCAAATAGTCCACGATTGTCGATCATCTCTGAATGAGATGACGGAACAGTTTAATATTCACCTCATTTGGGTGCCGGGCCACAGAGACATTCCGGGAAATTGCAAAGCCGACGAGCTCGCCAAAAACGGAACACTTCTGCCCAATGTTAGACAAAAACACAACATAGGAATACCACTCGCTACATGCAAATATCTTCTCAAACAATATGCTCTAGAATCAACCAATGCTAGATGGTCACAGGGTACCACCTGCCTAGCAACCAAGCAAATATGGCCAAGCATAGACTTAAAACGGTCAAAAGGCTTGATATCCCTGAGCAGACAAAATATAAGCTCTACAATTGGAGTAATAACAGGACACTGCCTCATAGGCAGACATGCTCTGAGGCTAGGGGTCTACACAAATGACTTCTGTAGAAGCTGCATGGACGAGGAGGAAGAGGAAACAGTCCAACACCTTCTATGTACATGTCCAGCACTCTCCATTAGAAGGAACAGCTTTCTAGGTAATCACTTCTTCGATAATACCAGTGAACTGGCAACAATCGACACAAAATGTCTCTCTAACTTCATTAGAAGCACGAATTGGTTTGTTTAAGCTCATTACTCTCCCATGAGTGTTTTGTGGTATCACAACGGACCCTTGAGGTCTAAGTGAGTCAACAACATCTGGACAGCCACTCAAACCTAACCTAACCTAATTCTTCGTTTTGCTGCAGTCCATTTTTAACAACATAATCTCGAAATTCTTCATTTACTTGCCACAGTGTATGGTCACTTGATGGAATAGACGACTTTTCTTCTATTAGAATTACGTCTTCATCGTCGGCGTCGTCGATACTGTAGGGTTTGAGTTGGATGGAGAAACGTAATAGTCCACCGTAGAGGAACAAGGACAAGAAATCGCTGGTGATAGTGCAGCATTCGTCAACGTTTCGTTCTTTTCTGCAGAGTTCGTAAAAAATGTTTCTAGTTTACGAGTATGTTTTAAAATGTTTTCTATTTGCTTTTGCGTTTTTTCTGTATTCTGCTCCACTTGGCTTTTTTACTATTGAACTTCTCACATTACCGCTCATAGTCTTAAAAAAAATACGGAAACACCAAGGAAAGGACAATAAATATCAATCACCAAAATGAATATAATAAGCGCGTGATCATCAATTAAGCACGGCAAAGAATACTAACTATTAACCACACTGGGGAGTCCCCGCACATCTTTGATGTGCTTCATTGCACGCGGCAAGCTGCGCTGATTGCCTAGTGCGAGTTTTGTTTAATTCGCCTCACAGAAGTTAATAATAAACATTACAATAATAAGAAAAGAAGACAAATTAAAGTCAAGAGCAAAACTAAAGAAAATAAGTGAACAGAAAGTAGCAAAACCAACCATCAATCAGGTACAAGAAAACCAACCGGAATAATTATTTGGTTTGATCTATACAGGTATGGAACGTCTATTAAGCTGGCAAACCAATATGGTCACAAACGATTGGGACCTTTACCATAATAATGTGTTCTTTATGTGTTAATTATGTGTGCAGTTCTGGATTTTTGTGCTGATCAATTTTTGTGTGTATATAAAATTATGCCACCTTAATATTAAGCTAGCCCAACTTCTACATTTCCCAACAGAATTCAATGAAACCTAGACCATAATTATGTGTAATTTATGAGTTAATTATGTGTGCAGTTCGCGATTTTGGGGCTGATCAATTTTTGTGTATATATAAAATTATGTCATCTTCATATTAAGCTAGCACAACTTCTTCATTTTCCAGCAGAATTCAATGAAACCTAGACCATTATTATCTTCTATTTAAGTGTTAATTATTTATGTGTGCAGTTCACGACTTTTGTGCTGATCAATTTGTATGCATATATAAAATTATGTCAGCTTCATATGTACACTCGGGCGTATACGTGTTTTTTTTTTTACGCTTCTTGTTTATATCTTTGTAACGTAATTAATTTTAACCATTCTTCTTTAGGAACCAATATCATAAATTTTGTATCTTCACTATCACTTGTAACAGAATTATCGTCAAGAGAATTGTCATTTTTTGAACTGTCGAGAGTTCAGTCACTTTCTGTAGTAGATAGTCCACTTTTCATCATTATCTCCGCTCTGACATTGTATCTATTACAACAAACGACAGTATGCAGAGCTGACACTTTTGGTTTGTTGGGTCATTAATCAGAAATTGTTTGCCAAATTTCCGCTTTAACCGAAGCAACTTTTCCATCGGGCCCAATTACATCCTGACTGTAATTTAATATTGTTTCTTTTATTGAAAATCTATCGATAACGATGGGTCTGCCACGTTTAGGAGGCATGATACAAAAATATTATTATTAATGCACATAAACTTTACACTTCAGAGATTTTCGCCAACTGAGGTTAAGATAAGTAGCGATTCCTGGTCACGTTCTTCAAAAAAGTTTAAATACATTCTAATACAAGCTAATTTTTTCCCCCCATACAAACACAGAAAAATCAGTTGGCCAATTTATCCCTTAAACTTCATCGGTCATCATTCTTCTTAGTTCTTAGCCTTTTATATTCCATGTTTCATCATTAATTGAAAGTAAATTCATTTTTTGTGATGACTTATGAACGTATGAAAAATGGGACACAGAAAATGCTCAATACTCTGCGCAAACCTAGGAAGTAAGTATAAAGTAACTTGCCTTATGGTTCATTTTGCATAAATAATAAAATTCATTCAAAGGAGAGCAGACTCGTATTTGTGTAGTCGTATTTGTATAGTCGTATTTGTATAGTCGTATTCGTATACGAGACAAATCATATAATGGTCTGTGTACTGCATCTTGTTCTGGTGTCGTTTCGTTTGCGTATCACGTATGTCGTATCGTTCTTGTGTTATCTCTATCTGCCTGTCGTGTCGTGTTCTCGTTTTATAGTTAGTTTTGTTTCTTGCACAAACCCTTCTGTTCATTCTTTAAGGCATTCAATTTTGTTCATCATATTCATTATATCTGTTTATGAAGATCGTATTCAATCTGTTAGCGCAAACTTTTGCGATAGAGTTTTGTTTGTATGCAATGAAAATATGTATTTGTAAGAAAGTCTCTTTCGTTGCAATTATGTAGCTACAATTTTCTAATGTAGAGCCATATTCAAGTAAATCAACAACATCAACGACTTTGATTGGTTTCATGTATCTTTAATGAATGTCTTCATACAAAGCCTACTGCAAACATTTCTTAAGTAAATCCTGGGGTGGAATCGTGTAAGATGATAGTTGACTATCAAATTTTTGACTATCAAATTTGATAGTCAACAACTTTCCATCTGTTTAAGGTTATCATTCTGAAATCAATTTTTTTTCTTGGATTCTTGGCATCACTCTGTTTAGTTCATGTTTAAACCCAATTGTTGTTGTTGTTTTACATGCTTTAAAATTTTGTGAGACACAAACAAGGAAATAAAAAAAAGAGACGGGAATATGAATATTCTATCTATGTGTCCTTTTTTTGATTCTTATCCAGTCAGCTGACTGTGTGTCAAGAAGTTTGTTTTGTAAATTCACATTTTTTTTTCTTTAACTGGGGCGATGAGAATTTTGTTGAAGTCAATAACACAAAATAATAACTTTATTTGTTATTTCTGTCTTTTGTGGAAATATTGGAGAGGCCAATGAATGAGTGCAATCGTAATGTGTTGTGAATGTTTTCAGAGGATAAATAAAGTTTGTTTCTTGTTTCATGAAAAATAATTTCTCATTCTTGTGACCAAAATAAAGGTGTGGATTTAATATTTTAAGCAGGTGGCCATGGTTCAGAGGATAGAGTAGTGGATTGCTAAGCCGAACGCTACGGGTTCAAACCCCAGCTTCAGCAGCATTCTTTTTCTACAAAAATCGCCAGCTTATCTGAGGCCACCTGTGCGATAACATGAGACAATACAAATCTAAGTCTCCTCCTCTGAGCCACGTAGGTTTCTGTTATGTGTGCTTTCTTTCTATGTGTCTATCTGTCTCTATCTGTTGTATTAATGTATTGTTCTGTCCCAGCCGATGGTCTCAGTCACCAGTGCTGCTATGTGTCTGTAGTTCGTTACATTTATGTGCGAAGTACTGTGAAATGTAATGTAATGTAATGTAATATTTTAATTTCATCTTGGTTTTAATTTTCGTTGTTTTGCAATTGCAAAACATTTGCAAAAAATACACCAAAATTGTTCAGTTGTATCAAATTGACACCTAAATAGGTGTCAGCTGAAAAAGTCAAAAAAGATGACTGTCACTTTTGACTATCAGCTTACACAGACGAATTTTCTTGAATTTGACTGTCAACTATCAAAAATCAGCTTACGCGATTCCACCCCTGGATTCTAACTTGCGGTTGGATCGTTCGATCAGTTCGAATAAGATTAACGCTTTCTTTGTGCGTTTACTGAATTAACGATTGTGCAAGTATAACACAGTACGAATAAAATTTTTACACTAATTTAGTCGTTGATGTTAGATTGACAGTTATTATATTATTAACTCAAGTATTTATGTTGTATGGTGTTGACCTTAACGTAACATTAACTCAAGTATTCAACTACTCTTGAATTAATTGATTCCAAAACGATTACCGAGGAGTCGGTGGGACTCGGCTTACTCATCGTCGTAAGTAACAAAAACTGTACTTTTAGGGTTGTTAAAAATAACAATAACAATTGATACAAAAAAAGCCTAAGGTTCTCAAAAAAAAGTTAAAAGAAGCGTAAAAAATATATAAAAAAAACACGTATACGCCCGAGTGTACATATGAAGCTGACATAATTTTATATATGCATACAAATTGATCAGCACAAAAGTCGCGAATTGCACACATAATTAACACTTAAATAGAAGATAATAATGGTCTAGGTTTCATTGAATTCTGCTGGAAAATGAAGAAGTTGTGCTAGCTTAATATGAAGATGGCATAATTTTATATATACACAAAAATTGATCAGCCCCAAAATCGCGAACTGCACACATAATTAACACATAAAGAACACATTATTACAAATTATGGTAAAGGTCCCAATCTTTTGTGCCCATATTGGTTTGCCAGCTTAATAGACGTAGGTATGGAGGGAGGTTGACGTCTACGGATGATGTTAAAGAGCGTAATAAGAGTTCGGAGCCTAAGTAAGTTGTCAAAGGAGATGCCATAGATACATTTTGGGAGAGCTGAGCCTGAGAGATATGATCGTAGCGTCTAAGACCAAAAATATAGCGATCAACGTTATTGAACACAATATTCATCGTTCTTTGACTAATACTATCAAGTTTACAAAAAATTTCACAGCCGTATGCAAGAATGGGGGTGCCGTGAAATAACGCCGAGCGAAATATCGCCGAATTCTGAAATTCGGCCTTATTTCACTTAACCAAAGTGAAATAAGGTCGAATTTTTGGAGTCGGTCTTATTTCACCTTATCCAGTTTTAATTTTTTTAGATTCGCCTTAAACAAAATTTTGTTTTCCCCAAAAATTATTTTATCAAAAAAATAATAGTTAATAGCTCAGTCAAGTTAAGAGAAGTCACATAAAGTGAAAGTTTCAGTATTGATGGTGTTGGGTGTCCTTCCTCGAAGACAGCATATTCTTCGTTTTTCCCTAATTTACCCCTATAAACCCATTCTTGCCGTTTCTATATCAATTCTCACAAAGGCGCCATTGACATCACGCTGTGTTCTTCCCATTATAACAATATCATCGGCGTACGCGAGAAGTTGAACAGATTTTTGGAAGATAGTGCCTCTGGTGTTGACGGTGTAGTTTTGCACTATTTTCTCAAGAACGATGTTAAAGAAATATAACACTGTTCAAGAAATAAATTCCAAAGTCTCAATATTTGTTTGCAAATTCTTTACGTTTTATTGCTTTTTTCGTGGGACTCTTCCATGTAAGCCATGGTTAAGCAGCACCCGAAGACGGTCGTCTCTCAAAAGTGAACAGTGGGTAACAGTACCTATCTAACAAACATTGATAAAGCTTACTTTTGATAAATACACCCGTAGCATTGTTAGACACTGTTGCATTCAGCAACAAATTTACCTTCTTGTGTTCAGTGTTCTTTTGAGCCCAACACGTTATTTCATCATGACTGGTTTTCTTACAATACGAACACCTCTTTTGACAATTTTCAAATTCTTGCAACTTGGGATATTTGCCATAAAGTGGCCTTCATTTCTGCATTCAAAGCATTTTGTTTTTCAGTTTATAAGCGATTTATATAAGGATACGATGAAAATTAATATAATTCTCAGAGTTAGCCACTTTTTTTAAGTTGAGCCATAATGTCTCTTTCACTTGAAACGCTTGAATGATGGATGATCGAAGGTCGGACCAACTACAGTGCTGATACACGTGTTTATCGAACCAAAATTTTGGCTCGACCCTTTAAAAATGAGCGTACACGAGATAATAACATCAGAATCCTTAAGAACACCACGTTCAATTCTCGAGTCAATGTCAGAGTACCATTTTAAAATGTCCACTCTCGAATGATCGGGATCAAATACAGGAAATACAATACCATTTTTTCGCTTCGTACGATGAGCATTTTGAAAAAAATTTGACAAAGCATCAGCAGTAATGAGCCTTGTATGCCCTATTTTTATTTCGATTATTAAGTACGATTTTTGTCGATTTTGTTGTTTTTGAGTCGTTTTTTATTAAGTAATGGAGTACTTAATTGAAATTATGCTCCAATAGTGCTCTAGAAACAGTTTTTGTCTACCCACTGGCACCTTAATCATTTCGACAGGACAATCAATCGCTTCACAATACCATTTGAAGAAAACGCAGTTTTAGTCCCGAACACTCTTAAGAAAAAGCGATTTTCGCAATTTGTTGTTTATAGAAAATGTGCACGACTCGGTCGTACGAACTTGCTCCTGTATTCCCAATTATAAATCATAAACAAAACATAAAATAAAAAATAAAAAAAATTCATAAATAAAAATTTAAATAGAAATATGTATGTACCTCAAAAATGGATTCAATCTTATAAAAATTGATGTCATATGATTTCTTAAGAAACTGTTGTTTTTTCAAATTTTTTTAATTTATTAAAAAAAAATTAAAATTCGAAACTGTACTTCGTAAATACATTTTATTCCAAAAATTTAAATGCCAAACAAATTTAAACCTTATTTTTGATTTATTGAATTTTTTTTTTTGAACATCGTCGGAGCCGTTTTTTTTTTTAATTAATTTTTTATATATAAAATTTTTCAAAAATGTCTTAAAATTAGTTTGGGTATGCAGTATTCAAGACTATGTAAATATATATTTTATGAGTAAATTTCGATTTTTAATATAGATCCGTTTTTAAGATAAACAATTTTGAAAAAAAAGTTTAAAATATTTTTTTCAAATCCAAAAAAAATTTTGAAATTTTTTTGAATACAAAATATTATTTGGGCAATATATACGTACTTTAAAAAAAAATATAATACGCTGATCGGACTTTTATTTTTCGAGAAAATCTAATAACAAAAAAACGGTTCTTTGGGAGGTACATAAAATACATGAGTGTTTAAAAAAATTAAATTCGAGGAAGTTTAAAAAAATCGTAGGAACCGTTTTGGAGAAAATTTAAAGTTTTGGTTTTTTGCCATAAAAATCGTATGGTGGCTACCCTAAATTTTGATCTTAAAAAAAATGAAAAAAACTGGGATATGAGTTTTTGCTCAAATTTCTTATTTCAAGTTTGAAGTCAATCGGACCAGTGGTTAAGGCTGAAGGTGCCTGTAAACTTCCAGACAGACAGACGGACGGAATCGCCGGACCCACTTTTTTCGACTTCTCTATCATCGTAATGTCATATCTCATCACCATCTCATTTTTTTTTACGAATTCAATTACAGTACATTCTCGATTAACGCAACTCTCGATTCACGCAACTCCTCGATTTTCGCAACAGCTGAATTTTTAACATTGTTGACGCAGTAATCGCAACTCTTCCCCCAAAATTGACTCGATAAGTGCAACTTTTGTTCTTATTCTCATATCTCTATTTTCTCAGATTCTTGACGGCAGTTATTTTACCGCTACTTTTGAGTGATGGTATGATGAAGTTGTAGGCATATACATCATTATATATCTTTTCATTGCAAGATTTTCTTGTTGGTTGAATAAAAGTTGTGCAGTGATCGGTCGGTTGTTTAAAAAAAAAATGGGTGTAACTTTTTTTTCTGAATTTTGCTTTAGATCTCAAATTGAGCGTAAAAATTTTTTACTCGGTTATTGCAACAACCTCGGTCAGTGCAACCACCCTTGTTTTAATTAGTTGCGATAATCGAGAACGAACTGTACATATTGAATTGCCATATATTCTATATGTCGCAAGTAAAAAGCAACGACATCACACAAAAAGTTTCATCCCCTATTTTCACCCCCTTCAGCATTAAATTTCTTAAACTCTGATTTTCGTATTTATTTATGTTTAAACATGAGTTTCAAGCTTCTAGCACAGATACATAATAAATTTATTATTTATTATAAGTTTATTATCTGTGCCTCTAGCTTTATCAAAAATTACGTAACCGCGATACAAACTTTGACCTAGTAGGTATTTTTTTAGTTAAAAAGTAGCCTTTGTTCTTTCTCAGGCCTTAAACTATCTTTGTATCAAATTTCATATAGATCCATTCGGTAGGTTAGACGTTACTAAGATTTTAGTACCTACCCATCTATTTTCATAGTAAATTCTGCGTTTAATGTCACTTTTTGTTAATACTTTGATTTTATTCCCATATATTTTCATATCGGGCTCTATATGTATACTGAACCATTCTAAAGGAGATAACAACAAAAATTATGTCAATTGTTTATAAAAAATTTTACAAATTATTTCTTACCGGTCTATTATCATGAATTTCCTATTCCTACTCATATAAATACATACGTGGTGGCCAAAACTAAAGCACGTAATCGGCACACTTTGAAAATATCCGAATAAAATAAAAAAATATTCAAGAATGTTGAAAAGTGTTTACTAGGTTAAATTAACAATATATCAGTCTTTATAAAACAGTTTTTTATTTCATTATAACTTATAAATTTGTAAAAAAAAATAACCAACCAAATATTTATTTTATGAAAACTGATTTGACAAAACTAAGGCACATGTACCCTATTATGAAATAACTGTATTGGGTTTGATAAATTTTGCCGTTATTTTGAATAAACATCAGGCTCAATTGTTCTTTGTTTTCTTTCTTGAGCGTCATCATAACAAAAAGTTATTTTATTTTTCGTTCCTGCGATCATACCACATTCATTGCTTTAAAAAGTTTTAAAATGGCTCGCAATAAATATTCAAACGAAGAAAAAGTAAAAATAGTGACAGACTACAAAAATGGTGAAACGATTACATTAATTGCTAAAAAGTATAAAATAAATCATTCGGTTATTTCGAGAATAATTTCACGCTTCCGAGATCGCGGGACGGTTCAAACAGTTCATACTGGTGGAAGACCACGTAAAATATCCTCTCGTGAAGACAAACAAATAATAAGGACAATTAAAAAAGATCCCTTTATTTCGTGTGAGGCTATAAAAACAGAATTAGGCCTAGAGATATCAAGCCGCACGATCCGGAGAAGAGCCGTCGACGGTGGTTTTCGAGCATATAAACCAATTAAAAAACCGTTTATTTCCTTGAAAAATAGACGTGCAAGGCTTGAGTTTGCAAAGGCGCATTTGGACTGGAATGCAGCGAAATGGCGAACAGTGCTATTTTCCGATGAGTCTGAATTCAACCTTAAAGGATCAGATGGGTATCGTACTGTGAGAAGGCCAAAAGGCGAACGTCTTAATCCCTGCTTCACAAAAAGCACAGTCAAGCACGGTGGAGGTAATGTTATTGTCTGGGGTTGCTTTTCTGGTCAAGGAGTCGGACCAATCTGCAGAATTAGCGGTATAATGGATCGTTTCGTTTACTTGGATATTCTTCAAAATGTCATGCTCCCTTACGCCGAGGAAAACATGCCGTTGAGGTGGATATTCCAACACGATAACGATCCAAAACATACCGCTAAAATTGTAAAGAGTTGGTTTGGAGAAACTAACATAACAGTGATGAAGTGGCCAGCACAATCCCCTGATCTCAACCCCATAGAAAATCTATGGGGAATCGTAGATCAGAGGATTGATCGCTCAAACTGTAGAAATGTAACCACTCTTTTCCAACAAGCCGAAAGAGCCTGGAAAAATATACCCAGTCAATATATGTATTGACAACCTCATAAGCTCCATGCCTCGTCGATGTGCTGCGGTGATAAAAAATAGAGGATACGCCACAAAATATTCATTTTTGAGCCCTCAGATTTAATTTTTGAACCGTTATTTCGAATTGTGCTTTAGTTTTGTCAAATAAGTTTTCATAAAATAAATATTTGGTTGGTTATTTTATAATTAATTTAAAAGTTATAATGAAATAAAAAACTGTTTTATAAAGACTGAAACATTGTTAATTTTACCTAGTAAGCATTTTTGAACATTCACGAATATTTTTATATTTTATTGGAATATTTTCAAAGTATGCCGATTTCGTGCTTTAGTTTTGGCCACCACTGTACATATGTAGACTGTTTTTCCTTGAAATCATGAAAATATGTATATATGTGCTGATTTTTAATTGTTTATATTAATTATTTTCATTATATTGGCCTTGTCTTAGTTTTTTCACTCCCGTTAAAAAACCTAAACGATTCCGCGTCCAATGAGACCAATTTTATGTCAATACCATGAGTGGTTCGTGAGATAATCGAGCAGAAAAATCGTAATGGACATACGCACATACGCATATGCGAAAAAAAATATTTTTAGTCACGAGAAGGCTTCGAATCGAAGACACATAATATTAAGCAAATATTTGCGAACCCAAATTTTTTTTTCTTCAAATGCTTCAAAAGAAAAAGTAGGTATGTACCTTTGTTTCGTTTCGTTTATTATTCAACCACAATTATTTTTTATACATTAATGTAATTTCTGCTTAAGTAAACATTTCATCAGCCATTATTTATTTTTTGTCATGCGTTACTTCAAAAACATAGCTCTGTATTTACAGATTGTTTTCTGAAAATAGAAAAACAAACATAATTTTAGAGATCTTTTTAGTATAAAAGGAGCGAAATTAAATTTTAAAAACACAAAAAGTTTTCAGTCAAACTATAAACATGGCAGCAAAACTAACCCTAACTCTGGCTCTTGTAGTAGTGATGGCAGCTATTGTTGCCTCCCAGGGACCAAGTGGCCCACCAGGAGGAGGACCAGGTGGACCAGGAGGACAAGGTGGACCAGGAAGACCAGGTAGACCACCAGGACCAAGTGGAGCAGGAGGACCAGGTGGACCACGAGGAGGACCACCAGGATCAGGAGGACCACCAGGATCAGGTGGACCACCACCACAAGGTAGACCACCAGGTCCAGGTGGACCACCAAGAGGACCAGGTGGATCACAAGGAGGACCACCAGGACCAGGTGGACCACCACCACAAGGTCCAGGTGGACCACCAGGATCAGGTGGACCACGTACAACAACGCGAGCACCAACAACAACAACAACACCAGCTACCTCATCATCAACATCACCTACAACAACAACAACACAAGCTACCTCATCATCAACATCATCTACAACAACAACAACATCAACACCAGCTCCCTGATCATCAACATCACCAACAACAACAGCAGAAGCTTCCGTATAACATCTACATCAACAACAAAGGCAACTGAAGCTCCTTAAACTACAGCACAATGAGAAGTACCTACATTTCAGTTGATGTATTTTGACCTAAGGACGAAAACAATTTTTTAACCCAAGTGGAAATGGCTCAGAGGAATCAGTAGTTGACTTCTAAGCCAAACGCTGCGGGTTCAATCCCCAGCTTCGGCAGCATTCTTTTTCTACGAAAATAGCCAGCTTATCTGAGGCCACATGGGAACATGAGACAATATATGTAAAATCTATGTCTTCTCCTCTGTGCCAAGTAGATTTCCGTTATGTGTGCTTTCTTTCTATCTGATTCTCTGTAAATTCAATGTTTAATCAATGTTCAATTTTGTTAATATCAAATTACATAACGAATAAAAACAAAGTCTAGAAACTTGAATTTATTATTACATATTATTATACATATTAATATTATTGTTAATATTATAACAACAAATAGCATTATTGAATGAATATTTTAACGATTATTATTATTTCTGAATTTTGTTCCATGTTTATTTTCCTCCGTTTTTGGGAGGAGATTTAAGGGACAAAGCCGGTGCTGGGTGAAATTACGATGGGAGTTGTTGTACATCTTCGTTTGCCAGATCAGCATACTTATTTATTTTTGTGCTGATTGTTCTCTGGTTGTTATTATTAAGTGGGATAGCGATGTCGTATATTTTGCTGTTATTTTCGACTTTGTTAAATAGCTTTATTTTTTTTTTTATTTATTTATCAGGTCTATTTGCCAATAAGGTTCGATCTGTTACAAACGTCCTATCCCAGTACAGCCGCACTTCTAAGTTTTCCAGCGCTGGGGGTGGTTCGTACTTGTAGTACGGCGCGTGCCGTACGCCCTACGCAGTGGCGAGGGCAGAAAAAAATTATAATAGGTACTAAGAAATTTGTGGTTATGATATACCTAGGTATACAATATTTATAAAGTAAAATCCAAGCGCCTTGGTACTTTTGCCACAATGTTTATTACACGGCCTGCACGACACCACTTCCGACAACGGATTCAGGCTGATCGATTTTGCTGCGGGGCGAAATGTTGTGGTAGCAAGCACCTGGTTCCAACATCTCATCATCCATAAAGGCACATGGAGATCTCCTGATCAATCAACCGTCAACCAGATTGATCACATTGCGATCGACGGGAGGCACTTGTCCAGCATTCTAGATGTTCGAACTTTCCGAGGAGCCAACATCGACTCGGACCACTACCTCGTCGTAGCCAAGGTAGTGTTACGAATATCCCGGCAACGGCCAAAACAAAGAAATGCTGCAAGAAAATTCGCCGTCGGACGGCTACAATCGCAAGAAATCGCCAGATCCTTCTCTGATCGAGTGCCAACATCAAGTATCGAAGACCAGTGTCAACATTGCCAGAATGCAGTTAGAAATGCCGCCTCTAATGTGCTGGGTTTCACACAGCCACCAAAAAGAAACCCCTGGTTTGACGAAGAATGCAGGCAGGCCCATGCAGCCAAGCAGGATGCATACAAAGCGGCGCTGCAAAGAAGGACAAGAGCTGCTCGTGAGCTCTACGAGCAAAAGAGCATGAGAAGCGTCAGATCGAAGATGTTGAGAGAGCTAACAGCAGGAATGAAGTTCGGAGGTTTTATCGGAAGGTAAAACAGCTGGCTCAAGGTCATCGAGCAAGAACCGATACCTGCAGAGACCAACAAGGGAACATCATAGTAGAACCGCAGTCAGTGCTGGGGATTTGGAAAGACCACTTCTGTAGACTGTATAACGGCGACGACGAACAGAACCCCGCTGTCAGACAGGAGCCTTTTATCATACACGATGACAGCCAACAATTCTGTGAACCCGACCTAGAAGAAGTGAAAACAGCTATATCACGGCTGAAATATAACAAAGCCGCTGGAGCAGATGGTCTAGCTGCCGAGCTGTTCAAAGCCGCAGGCGACGAGCTAGATAGGAGCATGCACCAAATCATCTGTAAGATATGGTCGGAGGAATGCATGCCCGATGAATGGAACCTCAGCATTGTTTGCCCGATCCTGAAAAAGGGAGATCCTCTAAACTGCGCCAACTACAGAGGAATCAGTCTGCTTAAAATCGCCTACAAGATCCTCTCTGCCGTAATATTTGAACGTCTGAAGCCTTTCGTCAACAATCTGATTGGTCCTTATCAATGTGGCTTCAGGCCAGGAAAGTCTACCATCGACCAAATTTTCACGTTGCGGCAGATCCTAGAAAAAACCTATGCAATGCAAATCGATACCCACCACCTATTCATTGATTTTAAGGCCGCGTATGACAGCATCTACAGAGACGAACTCTATAAAGCCATGTCTAGTTTTGGCATCCCTGCCAAGCTCGTTCGCTTGTGCAAAATGACGATGGAGAACTCACGCTGCTCTATCAAGGTTGGCAATGAGCTTACGGAATCATCCGACGTCAAAAAAGGATTCAGACAAGGCGATGCACTGTCGTGCGATTTCTTTAACATCGTTCTTGAGAAGATAGTCCAAAACTCCACCGTCAACACCAGAGGCACTTTCTTCTATAAATCTGTTCAACTTCTCGCGTACACCGACGATATTGATATAAAGGGAAGAACACAGCGTGATGTCAATGGCGCCTTTATGAGAATTGAGACAGAAGCGGCAAAAATGGGCTTAGCGGTAAATGAGGGAAAAACGAAGTACATGCTGTCTTCGAGTAAGGACACCCAACATCGACGGCTCGGACAGAACGTCACAATAGACGCATACAACTTCGAGGTAGTTAAGGAGTTTGTCTACCTAGGCTCCGCTATCAACACGGGCAATAACACCAGCGCTGAGATAAGACGAAGAATTACTCTTGCTAATCGCTGTTTCTTTGGGCTAAGAAAGCAACTGAGTGGAAAAGCCCTATCTCGAGCAACTAAGGTAAAACTGTACAACACCCTCATCATCCCTGTCCTGCTGTATGGTGCAGAAGCATGGACCCAAACAAAATCGGATGAATGTGCCTTAGGCTGTTTCGAGAGGAAAATTCTTCGGGTCATCTTTGGCCCCGTGTGCATTGATGGGGAATGGAGAAGGAGATACAACAGCGAACTTTACGGGTTGTACAACGACGTGAACCTAGCCAGAAGGGTCAAGGTCCAGAGACTCAGATGGCTCGGTCATTTAGAGCGCATGGACACCAATGCTCCGGCCCGGAAAGCCTTCGACACTATTCCCGAGGGACGCAGAAGGAGAGGAAGACCGCGACTCAGGTGGCGCACACAAGTGGAAGAGGACCTCAATCAACTTGGAGTGCAAAACTGGAGACAGCTAGCTAGGGACCGAGCTGACTGGCGAAGACTGTTGATTGAGGCCCAAGTCCACACCGGACTGTAGCGCCACCTTAAGTAAGTAAGTAAGTAAGTTTATTACATTACATCGTACATCCTATATGATGTACGACGTAGATGTTAAGTAACATCAAGCCGTTCAGCCGCTCTTCGCCGGTTTTTCTTCGCAGATAAGTCTTTAATCTGCGCAGACATGAGAAAGACGCACCGATTTGCATATAGCGATGAACTGTTTTATTTATATAAAGAAGCATCGCAAACATTTAAGGTGTCTATAAAGTTTTTGGGCCGTTTTTCATTTGACAAACTAAAGCAATGTCTGCAACAATAGTTCGTTTAACATTGACAACTATAAAGAATTTATAAGAAATAAGAATTTATATTTTTACCTGCGCCACATTCTCATTTCAGGTAGAAAATCATCCAAATTAATATTCTCTTATATCATTCACATGTCATTCATTAGCAAATACCTCAACAGTTCTTTTCATGACTTTTTCATCAAGTTTGCAACATTTTTCTGGTAAAATATTTTGAATTTTGGAAATTAATTCACGATGGTCGAGGAACCGATTTTTAGCTGAACCAAACTGTCCAAAAAAGGAACAAAGGCAGACCGACGAAAATATTCTTCCGGACCACCCCCCAAATAATTGCTTCGTATTGTCTGTTTGGCAATAATTCGTGGGACTACCAATTGTAAATCCATTTTATCAGAAATTTCCTTAGCTGCAGTAAATGTGCTACCAAATCTTGTTTCGGAATTATGTCGCATTGCAACAATTTGTTCGTATTTCCTAGTTGCCGTTGTCGATCCCATCATTCTTAGGCTGAACTCACACCAAAACCAAATCCAACAAAAGGTTTTGTTTTGTCTTTGTTGCCTTCGACCTGCAACCGACGAGGGAACAAATCGTTTTGTCGTGTCGGTTTCGGTATGTGTTCCCCTATAAGAGCAATGAACTTGTGTGTTGTATCCGGGGAAAACAAACAAAAAGTTTTGTTTGATTTGGTGTGTGTTCAGCATACAGCCACAGTTTATTGTTATTTCATTGAAAAAATTAGATTTTTTTGCAAACATTTCCTTACATGCGCACAACGAAACCGACGAAAATGAGAAAATCGAAAAACTTTGGCAACAGCGAACCATCTAGGTACCTATTATGACGAATTTAAGGCGAGCACGAGCATGTTCGTCGTTTAGGTATGTTTGATTTGGTGTGGCTATGATGAAGGTTTTGTTTATTTTGAAGATTTTGTTCGCAACCCCCGTTAGATTCGAAACGACCGATGCAATGTATTTGCAAGCAGAAAAGTGAATTTTTGTATATTTTCGTCGCAGCTCCCGTTATTTTATTATCCTAGCAAATTTATTAAAAATTTTCGTTTAACGTAGTTTGAGAATTTGAGTTGGAAATTAATTGTGTTCCATTTCTGTTTTTTTTTTCTTTTGAACAATACACGGTTAGAAATTTTGGGTTAGATTTTAATATTTTGAGGGTTACATATATGACAACACCAGAAAAATATTAAAATCTAATAAACTTCAAATATTAAAAGAAGAAAAGTAATAAAGAAAATATTAAAAGTTAATACTGACGAGATATTAAAAATTAATACTTTTTGTATTAAAAAGTAATACGCCTTTTATTAAATTTTAAATAAATGTTGTATTAGATTTTAATAAAAGTTTATTAGAATTGTTAATATTAAATTATTAAAAGCTAATCAAAGTGGTATTTAATATTAATACAATTTTGTATTAAAAATTAATAAATTGTTTTTATTAAAAACAAATATAACTTTGTATTAAAAATCAATACAATTTTGTATTAAAAATAAATAGAATTTTGTATTAAAAATTAATAAAAGTTTTTATTAAATATTAATAAAATGTTATATTAACATTTAATAAAATGTTCTATTTTAAATAAATGATTTTTTTTTTAATTAAAAATTAATAAATTTTCATTTCCATTTTCATCGATCCACCAATAGATTAGAAAATGGTTGGCCATACTCTAAGAAGCTGTGAAACAAACGATGTACCATAATAAAACTCACAATTTTTATTTTTGTTTTCAAATATTTATTGTATGTATCAGTTTATTGAATTTAAATTAATTTACAATATGTACAATATCTATATACGAATAGATTTCGAGAAAACACTATTAATAAACTATTTTTGGATTTCTGATGACAAACCTGGAATGTATGTGTCCCCTTTGATTGTCCTGTTGTGATTACCAGGGGGCATAAAATCCGCAGTTGTTTAAAAACAAATCTCCCTTCCCTGGGTACTCGAATAAAATCTGAAAAAAAAAATATTTTCATTAAAATGAATGGTTTTTTGATTAAATATTACTTACCAAATTTGTATGACCCGAACTTTACACGTGCGTTCTCCATAGTGACTTTTTTGGAATGACGCTACACTACAGCAGATGTCAAACACCAAAATTTATATCAAGTATTTTTTTTTTTAATAAAATTTTATTAAATTTCAATACAAGGGTATAAAAATGTAATACAAGAGGGTTTGTTTTTAATAAAATTGTGTAACTTTTTAATACATGGGTATTAGAATTTAATACAAACGAGTATTACATCTTAATACAATAGGACTGTAATACAAACGGGTATTACATTCTAATGCAAGGATATTAAAATGAAATACAAACCGGTATTATATTTTAATGCAAGGGTACTTACATGTAATACAACAGGGATTGTTTTTAATAAAATTGTGTTACTTTTTTAGTACATGGGTATTAGAATTTAATACAAACAAGTATTACATCTTAATACAATAGGAATATAATACAAATGGGTATTACATTCTAATGCAAGGGTATTAAAATATAATACAAACGGGTATTACAAACGAGTATTAAATATTGGTTTTAATTCCAGATGTATTCAATTCTAATCTTTTTGTATTACAAGTAGTAACTTTAAGACAAAAATATTAAAATTTAATACAAAATAAATTAAAAATGGAAAAATTAATACAAAAATATTAAAATTTAATACAAAATATATTAAAATTAAATGTAATACTTTAAGAATATTAAAAAGTAATATTTTGTGTATTGCATACAGTTGTAATACAGGACCTGTATTAAAAAATATCCCAAAATTTTTAACCGTGTAATGGATATTTGTTTACTGCACATATTCTCATATTTCGGGGGGTGTTTTAACCCCCCCCCCTCCCTGCGTTCTCCCCTGGCCCGACGTGCCGTACGCCCCGCGTGCCGTACGTTTTGAGGAATTCAGGAGGACTAGAAGTACTACAACTAGATACTACTTCTCAAAGCAAACGGCTCTTGCACACAAAATTCCTGGGTCCACGGAAATCAATCGATCTTATCACACAAAATCCTTATCCGCAGCATTCAAAAAATGTCAAAAAAAAAAATTGCTTAATATATATCCGCGCAAATTATTTGCATACGTCGATAAAACTTGTTGAGTATTGTAAATCATCCCAGTTTGCTCTCAGCTCTCACCGAGTAAGGTTTAAAATAAATATATTAAAATAATGAATTAAACCCTTGTTTCATTTAATTATTTTAACATGGTAGCAGAACATGGTTGATTAGTTGGTTTAATAGCTTAGTTAAAGTTAAATAAAATTAAAGTATTGGTTCAATAATATGAAAATAAAAAAATAATTATAGAGATGAAATATAACATAAAGTAAGCTACCATGTGTTCAAATTTGTGCTAGTGTTATACTATGAGTAAAATAAAAATTCATTTAAATGAAGAGCTGAAAAGAATAAGAAAACTGTTTGCAGACGAGTTTGTGAAAGTGCAATTAATTAAAAACATTATTGAAAACTCTGAAAAACTTGAACTTGAACTTGAAGTTGAACAAGAAGAAATGGCATCGTATGTTAAGGTAGACGATGTTGTGATTCCCATTTTCGATGGGTCCGAATATATAAGCTGGAAAAGGAGAATATTTAAATTTTTGGAGTTTAAAGAATGTAAGGAGCAAGCAATCAGAGCGAGATTAGAGACAGACGATGTGGCGGCAAGGAGTAAGAAAGACATAAAGGCTACGAATTATATATATAGCTCGATATCAAATCGTCAATTAGAATACATCAGCAGCCTGAAAACAAGCTATGAAATTATGCAAAAATTCGACCAAATGTATTCTAAAGAATCTACAGCTTTACAAATAGTTTGTCGTAGCAAATTAGAAAATGTTAAATTGAACAATTATGAAAATATAACATTATTTTTCGATGACTTTGAAAAAGCCGCCAACGCATTAATGACAAGTGGAGGTAAATTAGATGAGTAAGACAAGCTGCGCTATATGTTGAAAGCACTTCCTCAGGAGTATTCATATATCGGAGATCTGATTGATGTGCTACAAGAAAAAGAAAGAACTTGTGACTATGTTCAATCGAAAATTCTGTGGCCACAAGCCATAACCGCTTAAGTCTATTTTTCATACTTTTCAGGAGAGCAGTTTAAAGTTTCAAAAATTCACTGGGATTAGGAAACTTGTTATACTTTAGTTTTTTGAATGCAAAAAAATAGAAGGGGTACTCTTTTATCCTGTGTGAAGGGTAAATAACTATTCGATTTTTTGTTTAAGAGTTATTTAAGAAAATAACACTTAAGCTCTTATGGCTTATTGCGAATTAAAAAAAAAATTGCATATCTGCAGTTAAGTTGTTTTGCTATGTATATTTTTTTCAAACAAATTTCTTAAATTGAGTTAGGCTGTTATGGTACTTTAAAGTTTAATTACTTATTTGTCTATATGCAGTTAGGCCGTTTTGCCTTCAGTGAAATGTCGCGATAAAAGAGTTTATGCCAGGTTGGGGGTTGTACGTCGGGGTGACTTCCCGACTACATTGAAAAAAATCAAGTTGCGAAGCAACAACAGGCCTCGGAAACGGACGGATACACTGATGACGACCCAAGCAAACGCCAGAATGCAGTTAGAGATGCCGCCTCTAATGTGCTGGGTTTAACACAGCCACCAAAACGAAACCCCTGGTTTGACGAAGAATGCAGGCAGGCCCATGCAGCCAAGCAGGAGGCATACAAAGCGGCGGCGCTGCAAAGAAGGACAAGAGCTGCTCGTGAGCTCTACGAGAAAAAGAGGATAGAAGAACGCCGGCTTCTCAGGAGAAAAAAGAGAGAGCATGAGAAGCGTCAGATCGAAGATGTTGAGAGAGCTAACAGCAGGAATGAAGTTCAGAGGTTTTATTGGAAGGAAAAATAGCTGGCCCAAGGTCATCGAGCAAGAAACGATGCCTGCAGAGATCAACAAGGGAACACCATAGTAGAACCGCAGTCAGTGCTGGGGATTTGGAAAGACCACTTCTCTAGACTGTATAATGGCGACGACGAACAGAACCCCGCCGTCAGACAGGAGCCTTTAATCACACACATTGACAGCCAACAATTCCGTGAACCCGACCTAGAACAAGTGAAAACAGCAATATCACGGCTGAAATCCAACAAAGCCGCTGGAGCAGATGGTTTAGCTGCCGAGCTGTTCAAAGCCGCAGGCGACGAGCTAGATAGGAGCATGCACCAAATCATCTGTAAGATATGGTCGGAGGAATGCATGCCCGATGAATGGAACCTCAGCATTGTTTGCCCGATCCTAAAAAGGGAGATCCTCTAAACTGCGCCAACTACAGAGGAATCAGTCTGCTTAACATCGCCTACAAGATCCTCTCTGCCGTAATATTTGAACGTCTGAAGCCTTTCGTCAACAATCTGATTGGTCCTTATCAATGTGGCTTCGGGCCAGGAAAGTCTACCATCGACCAAATTTTCACGTTGCGGCAGATCCTGGAAAAAACCTATGAGCTCCAAATCGATACCCACCACCTCTTCATTGATTTTAAGATCGCGTATGACAGCATCTACAGAGACGAGCTGTATAAAGCTATGTCTAGTTTTGGCATCCCTGCCAAGCTCGTTCGCTTGTGCAAAATGACGATGGAGAACTCACGCTGCTCTATCAAGGTTGTCAATGAGCTTACGGAATCATTCGACGTCAAAAAAGGATTCAGACAAGGCGATGCACTGTCGTGCGATTTCTTAACATCGTTCTTGAGAAGATAGTCCAAAACTCCACCGTCAACACCAGAGGCACCATCTTCTATAAATCTGTTCAACTCCTTGCGTACGCCGACGATATTGATATAATGGGAAGAACACAGCGTGATGTCAATGGCGCCTTTGTGAGAATTGAGACAGAAGCGGCAAAAATGGGTTTAGCGGTAAATGAGGGAAAAACGAAGTACATGCTGTCTTCGAGTAAGGACACCCAACATCGACGGCTCGGACAGAACGTCACAATAGACGCATACAACTTCGAGGTAGTTAAGGAGTTTGTCTACCTAGGCTCCGCTATCAACACGGGCAATAACACCAGCGCTGAGATAAGACGAAGAACCTAATTCTTCGTGTTTTCATAAACGTCAGCCTAACTAAGGCCTAACTTAGATCTGTTCATAAACTCAGAAACTGCGTCGTACAAAGGCAGATGAATTGCAGCAGGCATGTTCATAAACGTCATAAATATCATCAGCGTCGGGCAGATTGTGCAGCCATTTTACACTGATTGCAGACAGGAGACAGAAGAAGAAGAAGAGAACGTGGGAAATAAAAGCAAATAATTTGAATTTCGAAAAATGTAATTTATTATTCATAATTTTCTTAATCAATTTCTGTTTTAAGTGAAATTTATCTTTTTTTAAGGATTTTTTTGGATTTCCGTCTGATGTTTATGAACATTCAGTGACTTACTTAAAATTGTACTAAAGCAGGCCTGCACGCGTTCTGCAGAATTGGTGCGTTCATTTATGCAACAAAGCAGAAAGACGATTGTACTAACGCAGATTTCCGACGTTTATGAAAACACCTTTACTCTTGCTAATCGCTGTTTCTTTGGGCTAAGAAAGCAACTGAGTGGAAAAGCCCTATCTCGAGCAACTAAGATAAAACTGTACAACACCCTCATCATCCCTGTCCTGCTATATGGTGCAGAAGCATGGACCCTAACAAAATCGGATGAATGTGCCTTAGGCTGCTTCGTGAGGAAAATTCTTCGGGTCATCTTTTTCCCCGTGTGTATTGATGGGGAATGGAGAAGGAGATACAACAGCGAACTTTACGGGTTGTACAACGACGTGAACCTAGCCAGAAGGGTCAAGGTCCAGAGACTCAGATGGCTCGGTCATTTAGAGCGCATGGACACCAATGCTCCGGCCCGGAAAGTCTTCGACACTATTCCCGAGGGACGCAGAAGGAGAGGAAGACCGCGACTCAGGTGGCGCACACAAGTGGAAGAGGACCTCAATCAACTTGGAGTGCAAAACTGGAGACAGCTAGCTAAGGACCGAGCTGACTGGCGAAGGCTGTTGTTAGAGGCCCAAGTCCACACCGGACTTCGGCACGTTGTGCGAGTTTCTTCGCCAATTTTACCATTTGCAATGCTCTGCTCGACATTTTGTTCTCAGTTTTTTTTTTCAATTCACACTCTTTTATTTTTACAATCACTTTTTAAATAAATAACTCACTTTTAAATGTTTCACTATTTGTTTTGTTTGGATGCGACCGGTCACAACAAGCCTAAATCAAGTTATGACTCATCTCCCCACGATTTTGAATTTAATTTATTCGAGACAGAAAAACCTATGTCTACTTAGATTCGCGATTTTTCAAATTCAAATACGGAATAACAGCCTAAGTCGAGGTATTATTTTGAAATTACTAGAATGGAGGATGCCATAACAACCTATCTTAAGTTAGGTGCACTAAAAATCAAAAATTTAATTTTCCATAACAGCCTAAATCAAGTTAGGAAAATTATTTTTTTATTTTGCATTGGGGAATAACAGCCTAACTTGAGTTAAGAAATAGAAAAAATACAATTTTTAAATATGGGAAGACAAAAAACTTCCTAACTCAACTTATGATTTTATGGCATTTTTTTTTTATCTAGATCATAGTAGTTTATTTTGAGATAGGTTTTTATGGCAAATTTAAATATTTATACTTAAAAAACTTAACTTAAGTTATGAAACCGCCGTTATGAAAAATCATATATTTTTCAAGTTAAGTCTTTTTGGCTTATGACATTTTTAAAAAACTGACTTAAGCTGTTAGGTTTTTTGTTTATATTTTTCGTTTAAGAAAAGATACAGATCTGAAATTTTGAGTGACGATAGAGTTTAATTTTCTTCACACGGCTTCATCAATAAGTCATTTACGACCTAACTCGACTTAAGCGGTTATGGATTCTGACCACAGAATTATGATGAAAAGCATAGAAAAAGAAAGTCAAAAGACAACAAACAGAGACCGAGATAACTCAAATGTCTGAAATGAGAAACAAATGTTACAAATGCGGTTTAACTCGACACCTACAACGATATTGTAAGCAACAAGGAGGTACGCAATTCAGTCGAGGCAGAGGTTATTCCAATTCAAAATCGGGACATCGTGGCGCATACAGCAGAGGGTATCAGCGGGGGAGTTACGGCAGAGGCTTTCATCGAGATGGCTATGGTAGGAACAACAATCAAGGTTCACAAGTGTCAACACACAGCGGAGGTTATGGTCAAGAAAATGTGTTCACAGCAGAAGAAAGGGAAGTAAATACAAGTATTTATTGCAATAATAATGATGTGATGAAAAAAAATAATGAAATTATTTGGATACTTGATAGCGGTTGCACAGACCATATTGTAAATAGTGATGAATTTTTTGATGAATATATTGTTTTAAAAGAACCGGTTAGTGTCAAGTTAGGCGATGGCAATATTTTAATGGCTACAAACATTGGAAATATAAAATCTGTATTTAGACAACATGCATACGATTCCGAAATAATCTTAAAAAATGTTTACTTTGTAAAAAATATGAAAAAGAATTTAATTAGCTACGCTAAGGTGACAGAAAAACACAAAATAGTGTCAACATTTAACAAATCAAATATTTTTAACAAGCATGGAAATTTAATTGCAACGGCGAAAAAGGAAAATAATTTATATTTTACTAGCTGGTACCCGCGGCTTTGCCCGCGTTAAGTTTAAGTTAACTTATTATTTTAATATGGTGTTGTACAGGATGTAAGGTGAAACAATGAAAAGATTCTGGGCATTGGACACCCGTGAAAACGCATTGCATATAGCTGTCCATGGGAGAAGCACAGCTTTTCTTGATCAGAGAACCCATTTTGAAATGTTCCAGTTTTCCAGCTACAATTTCATGCGATTTTTCCATTGAAAACCAGTGGGTCTACCGAGTTTTTCATCCAGAACTTTCTATTTTCCATTCGAAACCACATTTTGAAAAAAATAAAATATCTGCCCTTTGTTAGGATTTTCCAGTTTTCCCTCTCTTCCATTAAGTTCTTACAATATTTTTTCACAGAAACCACCACTGAATACAACAGTATTTACCATGAAAATTTCACAAATATCTGAGGGGCTAGTTCGGATTCTATTGGATATATACATAATATATATATATATAGAAGAATGGTGGCCCCGTCTGCTGAAAACGTTAACAATAGTAGAAGAACAACTATTAAGGTGGAGATGCACGGATTCGAAGTGGGGCTATCGTTCAATTACCTTGGATATGTAGTAGCAGCCGATAAGAATATGGAAGAAGAAATACGCAGGCGGCCGGCTGCTCAAAGCCCACAGAACCTACTTTAGTCTTTCAAGGCTATTTATATCCTTAAAGGTTACCATTGCATTACTTCTAAACTGCTGCTTTAAGACGATAGTTTTAGCAGTACTCACCTACGGATCTGAGACCTGGGTGCTTAGCCAATGGCACCCTGAATTCTTAGTTCTCCCAGTTTGTGAGGAAGGACGATTCTGGAGACAATTATAACCTTGAGCTATGTATGCATGAAATCTAGTGGTAGACTCTAGTGGGCACCAAGTTGTATGACCGAACAGGAACGGGTCGGGAAGTCTTTTGAGGTACAATTCATGGTAGAACACAGTGCGGCAAACCAAATTTGGGGATAGTATACATACATATATGTACACCACGACGCTCACAGCCTGAGGGTGGACTGGATTTCGATTTGATTTGATTTCGATTTTGTTTATTATACAGATTGTCCATTCAAGTTCATGAATGCACTTATATTAGGACATTTATCTAATTTCTTAGCATCGATTTGGAAAACCTTGGACATTCGTCTCCAAGTCTGTGCATCGAAGTAATAAAAGGTTCCTCGTTCTTTTGTACTGTTCTTTTCATATTGATTAAGACCTGGAATTCAAGTTATTCAAATTTTCTCTTCTATGTGCGATACCGCAATTCCTTCTTGTAATTCTGCAGCGGTCATCAATTGCATAACATCAACTATATTTGTGTAGAATAGAATAGCAGGTCTTCTTGCAATTTTTTAAGGACAGATTTTCCCGGGATATGTAGTATATGGAAAAACTTGCTGATCCCGGTTGTGGCGCATATGAAGGGGGAAAATTCATTATTTCTTCTTTGTCCATACACATTATAAGTGTGTACATATGTACCTACATACATACATATGTAGGTATATGTGTGTAGCAAATATAAAATTTTCTAAATTTTTTTCGATTTGACAATTTTCGAAAATTGAAATCGATCAGATTTTTTTTGTTTTATAGTGAAAAAATATGTTTTTTTAACATTGGCACCGTTTGTCATTTCATTGCATTTGAAAAATCTACATTTTATTTTTTCTAAACCTTCTACCCTAATACCTCTTGCATTTAGAGAACAAATTAGGAAAATCGGTCAACCAGTGTGCCCGGTTAGCGAACGAACACAAAAATTAAGCTGTTCTTTTATATATATAGATGAAAAGTTACGTAAATAAAGCAAAATATGAAGAAATAAATGTAAATATTGTAAGAAGTACTAAAATGTCAGAAAAAGAAAAATGGCACAATACATTAGGACATGTAAATTTTCAATATTTAAATCAACTTTGCAAAAATGAATTATTAATTGGTTTACCAAAAACTTTAGACAAAGAATATATTAAGTGTGCTACTTGTATCGAAAGCACACTTGAGAAATTTACCATTTCATAATAATAGAACAAAAGCTAATAGATTCTTAGAAATCATTCATATAGATTTGAATGGACCGCATCGAACTACAGCGTGTTGCGGTGAAAAATATTTCCTTACATTTATTGATGAATATAGCAAATGTGCAAAAGTTTATTGTATAAAATCTAAATCTGAAACATGCAAATACTTTATATAGAATACGTTAATTTAGTAGAAAACGTAGTAGGAGAAAATGTAAAAATGTTACAGTGTGACAACGGAAAAGAATATTTAAACCGAGATATTTTTGAGTTTGCTAGAAATAAGGGTATCAAGATAAATCCTTGTCCTCCATATGTACCTACACGAATTAAACGGTATTGCTGAACGTTACAATAGATCAATTATGGATACCGCGAGATGTTTGTTAAAAGAAGCTAATATAAATCGATCCTTTTGGCCTGAAGTAATATTGGCCTCAGCTTACTTGAAAAATCGGACAATTGCTAATACCTATGAGTTGAAATCTCCATTTGAAATAATGTTTAATAAAAGGCCCAGTGTAGAACATTTGAAAATTTACGGAAGTAGAGTTTTTGTAAGAACACCTGAACAATTGAGAAGTAGTAAATGGGATGATAAATCAAAATTAGGAATTCTTGTAGGTTATAATGAGAATAGTTATAGAGTATTGATAAATAATAAAATTGTAAATGCACGACACGTTGATGTTATAGAAGAAGGTATTAAAATTATATGTTTAGATGAAAAGAAAGATAAACTGAATAGAATAGAAATTGAAGAAAATAGTGAATTAGAAAATGAAGCAAATGATGAAATAAATAGTAATGAGGAAAACAATAACAATGTAAGTAATAAATTTGAGAATGAAAATAATGATCAGTTGGAAGTAAGGAGATCACATAGAAAGAAGAGTCCAATAGTTAGATATGGTAATGATGAGCATACAACAAATTATACAGGGTGATTCACGAGCGTTGTGCCAAAAAGTTAGAGCGTATAGGTTGAGTTGAGACAAGAAAAAAATCGTATGGGAGGGGGGGGGGGTCTATTCGCCCCCGTTTAGCCGGGAGGGGCGATTTTCTGAAAAATTGACTTATTTTGTAAAAAAAATTATTAAAAATCAACGCCTTAGTTTACAACACCGTGCTATACCTTTCTGAAAAGCCAAAAACTTCTTCTTTCACTTTGTTTTTAAATTAAATTGTTTTAACGAATAGTTTAAAAAAAATAAATTTTCAAACTCAAAATTTTCAAAAAAAAAGCAAAAAAAAACATTTTTGAACTAATTTTTTTCAAAATTTTATGTAATTAAGTACTAATTTTGTTTTAAAAATTCAATGTCTTTGTTAATTTTTAGTCGAAAACCGGATGCAAAAATGTCTTTTCGTTTTTGAGAAATTAAGAAAAAACCAAAACCACTTTTTTCTAAAAAAAATCTTTGTTTTTATTTTTACCTATCTGGACTTTTAGTTTAATTTATTAGTTTAATTTATAAATTTAATTTTTTGTAATTGGAGTTTTATGAGGAAAGTGAAAGAAGAAGTTTTTGGCTTTTCAGAAAGGTATAGCACGGTGTTGTAAACGAAGCCGTTGATTTTTAATATTTTTTTTTACAAAATAAGTCAATTTTTCAGAAAATCGCCCCTCCCGGCTAAACGGGGGAGAATAGACCCCCCTCCCATACGATTTTTTCTTGTCTCAACTCAACCTACACGCTCTAGCTTTTTGGCACAACACGAGCGTTGTTATCTCTGGATTAACCATTTTGTTCTTGATAACGTCTGAAAACTGAACTGTAATTTTTTCTTACTATACCTGGAGCCGCGGCCACTCGCCGGCGAAGAGTTCTACCTGCTAGGGGCTTAAGATAATTAAGCCGCATTTTTTCTTGAATGAAAAAACAGTTAACAACCTAAAGGTAAATAAAAGGCATCGCATATTACTAAACCACCATTTACAATTAAAATATTAACTCATCAACACATAACAATAACAAACTTATACGCTCGAGAAGAGTTAGCGGACAAGAACTTCTGCTACGGTTTAACTTATTGTCGAGATCGGGAAGCTTAAAGACTCTACGCTGAAAGATATCCCAATAGATGGCGCCCAAGTCGTAGCATGTTTTCAAGAATCCGCCGATTAGAGCGTTGAGAGCTAGAAGTGAAAGGTCAATGGCAGACGTTATCAATGAAAAAAATGATTAATCCAGGGAAAATCCAATACTTTTCTACTTTATTGAGTCCTCATAAAACTCCAATCACAAAAAATTAAATTTATAAATTAAACTAATAAATTAAACTAAAAGTCCAGATAGGTAAAAATAAAAACAAAGATTTTTTTAGAAAAAAGTGGTTTTGGTTTTTTCTTGATTTCTCAAAAACGAAAAGACATTTTTGCATCCGGTTTTCTGTTTTCGACTAAAAATTAACAAACACATTGAATTTTTAAATCAAAATTAGTACTTAATTACATAAAATTTTGAAAAAAATAAGTTCAAAAATGTTTTTTTGCTTTTTTTTTGAAAATTTTGAGTTTGAAATTTTTTTTTTTAAACTATTCGTTAAAACAATTTAATTTAAAAACAAAGTAAAAGAAGAAGTTTTTGGCTTTTCAGAAAGCTATAGCACGGTGTTATTTAATATTTTTTTTAAACAAAATAAGTCAATTTTTCAGAAAATTGCCCCTCCCGGTTAAACGGGGGGGGGGGGGGGGGAATAGACCCCCCCCCTCCCATACGATTTTTTTCTGTCTCAACTCAACCTTTACGCTCTAGCTTTTTGGCACAACGCTCGTGAATCACCCTGTATATGTTAATTATTGTGATGTCCCTAATAGTTTTGATGAAGCGATTTGTAGTAAAGAATCAGAAAAGTGGAAAAGTGCTATGGATTCAGAATATCAAAGTTTAATTAAGAATCAAACCTTTAAATTAGTTGACAAACCGATAGATAAAGATGTTATTGATGTTAAATGGGTTTATAAGAAAAAGAATGAGAATATGTATAAGGCAAGATTAGTTGTACGTGGATTTCAACAAAAGGAATATGCTATTGAAAATATGTATTCACCGGTAGTAAAGATGCAAACCTTAAAATAATTATTGTCATATTGTTGCCAAAATGAATTTAAAATAGAACAAATGGACGTTGAGACAGCGTTTTTAAATGGTTTTCCATTCTGAAGTATACATTAAACAGCCTGAAGGTTATGAAGAGGACAAACATAAGGTTTGTAAATTGTTAAAATCGCTATATGGCTTGAGAGAGAGTCCAAGGTCATGGTATAATTGCTTCAATGAATTCATAACAAAATTAGGGTTTATCCGAAGTAATTATGATTATTGTTTATACGTTTATCGAATGACGTATATACTTTTGTTTGTTGATGATCTATTAATTTGTAGTAAAAATCAAAGAGATATTAATGAAGTAAAACAAAAATTAATAAATATATTTAAGATGAAAGATATGGGCAAAGAACCTAAAGATTTATATTGGCATCGAAATAAATAATAATTTGGATGAAAATGAATTAACGTTAAATCAAGAAAAATACATTGAAGCTCTTGCAGAAAAATACAATTTAAAAAATTCAAAATTATATGATACCCCTATGGAAACAAACTTAAAAATAGATCCTTCAATCGAAATAGATACAAGAGTTAAATATAGAAATTTAATTGGTGAATTATTATACATAAGTTCTGGTACAAGACCCGATATAGCGTATAGCGTTAATTATTTAAGTAGATTTCAAAACTGTTATAATGAAACCCACTACAAATACTCTTCAAGAATTCTGAAATATCTATATAAAACTAAAATTTTGAAATTAACCTATAAGAAAATTAATGAAAACAAAATTCTTGATTGTATGGTAGATTCTGATTGGGCACGGGCAGGCGACAATGTAGACCGAAAGTCCACTACTGGATATAGAATTAGAATGTACAATAACGTTATTTTTTGGAAAACACATAAACAAAACACTGTTACAAAGTCATCAACTTTTGCAGAATATATAGGGGAGAGTGGGTATGTTTGGGACACAGGAGGAATGGGACTTAGGCATTTTCTCAATTCCTACCTTTTTTTTCTCTTTCCTTGTATGACAGATTCTGTCTTCAGTCTGTACCCATCCCTCAACAAAACAAGTTGTGTCTAGGAAAAAAATTACGGAGTGGAGATTAAAAAAAGGTAATTTGTGCATAAAAAGTAAAACATCTGTGTAAACTTTGAGTGAATTTTTTTTTTTTTAATGTGTGAACTAACTGCGCAAAAGAGTGTAATAATTAGGTAGCAACACCATTTTTTAAGTGAATTCATCGTTGTTTTTTTTAATTATTGCCACACGAAAAGTGACATTATAAATTATTTATATAAAGTGCCACGCAGGATGATTGGGACATCACTCTTCCACCCTATAGTTGTCCCAATCCTATTGATCGCAGGAGGAATGGGACAAACCCAATCCTCCTCCTCGCAGGAGGAATGGGACAAAGTGAGTTGGTTCATGAAATGATTTTTTGCTTTTCTTCTGTCGGACTTTCGTCTTCTTTATAGCTGAAAATAGGTTGCCAAAATGTTATTTTATCTTTAGAAATCAATTTTGCTCAGATACGATCTATAAGATCTCGGCAAATTTAATGTATTCGAAAAGTGTCCCATTCCACCCCATAGTTGTCCCAATCCTCCTGCTCGTAGGAGGAATGGGACAAAGTGAGTTGGTTCATGAAATTAATTTTTTGCTTTTCTTCTGTCGGAGTTTCGCCTTCTTTTTAACTAAAAATAGGTTGCCAAAATGTTATTTTATCTTTAGAAATCAATTTTGCTCAGATACGATCTATAAGATCTCGGCAAATTTAATGTATTCGAAAAGTGTCCCAAACATACCCACTCTCCCCTAGCATTGTCAGAAGCAGTAGCAGACGTTATTTTTATTAAAACTATTTTGAATGAATTTTTTAATATAAAATTAAACTAACCAATAAAATTATATGAAGACAATTTAAGAAAATATGGAAATCAGACAAAAAATTCAAAACACATAGAAGTACAATATCATTATGTAAATGAATATTATGAAAAAGGTATCATTGATTTAATTAAAGTGAATTCAGAAGACAAGTTGCAGATATTTTGACGAAAAGTCTATGTAAAATTAAGTTTATAACTATAAGAGATTTATTGCATTTAATTTAAGAAAACAAAAATGTAAAAGTCGCAAACTCAAGATTTAAGGAGGAGTGTTGATTATTGTTAATCATACCAGTTTGCTCTCAGCTCTCACCGAGTAAGGTTTAAAATAAATATATTAAAATAATGAAGTTAAACCCTTGTTTCATTTAATTATTTTAACAAAACTAAAGACCCCGTTGGTGTCCAATGCATAGTAATTTATTGCGTACAAAATATTACCAAAACCGTAATGGAATCGTCAAGTAACACTAAAATCCCCTCAGAATTTTGTTGGAAAACTTTGGAAAAATTTTCATTGCCACAGCTTTGGTTTTATTGCAAATACAATACTTTAGGAAAGAGCACTTAAAACATTTACATACCTTGAGAAACATAAAGAAAAAAAATCCTGGAATTATACTTAGAAAAAGTATCTTGTTTGTCATAAAAGTATGCAAGGTTTACAAAATAAACGTTATTTTAAATTTGCTTTTATGTAGCTTATAAATATTTGTCCAAAAGTATGCACCAAATTCAAAATTACTGCCCTTTTTGTTATTATCTTCGACATACTTTTACTAATGTAGGTAGTAGGATGACAAGCTTTGCATTTATAAACAAAATTCGATCTCGAGATTTTGATCAAATATGATATGAACCATCAGGTTAGAGAAGTCGAACTGGTCCGGCGATTCTATCTGTTTGTTTGCCTGAGTCGATTGACTTCATATTTAGAAAAAAAGTTTGAGAGATTTCCTGTTAAGGCCTATTTTACAATTTTCCAAGTTTAATCTTATGATTTAAAGAACTAACAAACACTTTTCTCTTTTAACGATGAATCACTTCATAGCTTGCACAGCTGTTTTTACTTAGTTACCTCATAAGAGCCTTTGTATATGGATTAACCAGGTACTATCAAGAATGGTTTTTCTGCTTGGTTTGACAGTTTTTTGACAGTAGCAGCAGTTTTTTTTTTACATAAGTTTGTAATGTGTGTTCTCTGCTTGCTACTGTCAAACCAAGCATAAAACCATTCTTGATAGTACCTGGTAGTTCCATATAAATACAAAGATAAGAGGAAGGTGGCAGCCCGCGAATTTCTTCTATCATATTGCAATCGGATGCTATTACTGCCCAAAGGTAATTAAAAGATCGCCGTACTTCACTTCAAAAAGGTGCTCCTTTATCTCAATAGCTAGTTGATTTTTTTTTCTGCCAACATTTTCTACAGATGGAGACGGTTTTCTCCCCTTTATATACGCAGCTTAGTGTCCGACCGAACCTTCGGCTTCGGCTTCGGTCGAATTCGGCCAAAAAAAACAACATTCGGCCAAATCTTCGGCCGAAGTTTTGGCCGAAGCCGAAGAAAAATTGATTATTGATATCGAGAATCGTAGTAAGCGCCGAAAAAATTCAATTTTTGAATTTTTAAAATTGTTGGAGAGTTGGACATAGAAGCTTGTGTTTATTAGTGTAAAACCGTAATAAAAAAATAAATAAATAGAGTGGCGCGACAGCTCTTGAAGAGCCAAGGCCTAAGTGGCTTACTCTCATCAACAACAACAATTCTCTGAGTGCGTGTGAAGAATTGAGGGGACCTACAATTTAACGCCGATTCCGAACGGCAAAGTTGAGAAGCACTTTTTCATGACAGGTTGATACTCTTGGAAAATTTGTCAGGTCTTCGCAAGAGGCAGTACCCGTGAAAGATGAAATAAAAACTTGGCCTGAGTAGGACTCGAACCAACGACATTCTGCTTAGCAGCCAACGTACTTACCAACTAAGCTACTGCAACTGCAAAACCGTAATAGGTGCCGAAAAAAAAAAACAATTTTTGAATAAGATAAAATATTTTTTTCTTATTCGAAATGAGAATTCTTCACTTCATTCAACCTTCGGCTTCGGCCGAAGTTTTTTTTTTAGCCGAACATTCGGCTTCGGCTTCGGCAGAAAATCCACCTTCGGTCAGACACTAACGCAGCTCAAGTTTTTTCGCCGTCTGTCTGTTTGATGTGGATAAAAAAGGTTTGTATAGCTTGTGGGTTGCTTCAAAACGCGGCAAAGTCGTCTCATAAGCCTAATATTTTGTACACTTGTAGATGTTGCCGAGTCACTGATTGCTTTCTCCAAAACCAGGTTGAGGAAGAGGCAGGCCTGTACATCCCCCGGTCGGACAGCACTGAAAATGTTCACGGGTCTGGATAGAAATCCAAATACCTTAATTTTGCTTTAAATGTTGGTTGTGGTCAACCTTCAAAGTCTAATGAGTGTATTTGGGATGCTGATACAGAAGTCTCTCAGGGCTTTGTAAGACTACTCTCACTGTGCTGTCGTAGGCGGCGCGGCGTTAAAACATATGGTAATATCTATTGCATCCATACATATTTAAACGCTCAACCCTTCTATAAAGAAAGCACTTAGGTCTTACATCCGTGTTGAAAAAATGTTCGAGATGATGTCAAAAAGCGTGTCGACATTTCTTTCTAGGAGACTGTTTTAACACAATATGTTGTGTTATTTTTTTATGGTGCGGCATAAAGAATTTTCTCTCTCTTAGAAACTATTTAATAGCTGTATCTCACAGTTTTTGTTGGAAATTCCGGCGATTATTATTTGTTCACTGATCGCAGTAGTGACGTTTACAAGGGTCTTCTCGGGGCAGAAAAACACGTGACGCTACAAACAAGCAGAATTCAAGAGCCAAAAGAAAACCAGAACAAATTCTGAAATCAATTCATATTCAATTCATGTTTCAAATGAAATTATTCGGATCAACAGAAATATGTAGTCAAAGGTCAAATTTATCACAAAGTGGACTCATTGCTGCCAATGACAAATGCAGCGCCTATATTTTCGCAAATCTATTTTATGCATGGAAGCCCGTAGTGAATGCAAACGCAATCAATTCATAGATACTCTGGAAATTTCGCTGTAGATCTTGCTTCTGGAATCCATTTGCATTTGATATTTATCGATGACGATATAAAAAGCGACTAAGCGAACATTTTCCTTTGGACCCAAAATAACTTCGGGGGTATTACCATCTTATCAAATGTTGCCATTTTATGTGTACAAGACTATGGGTGATTCAAATGTTTAATGTAAAAGGTACATTTGTTGAGTTATCTTCATTCTTGTGGATCCCCAGGCCTAGGTTGTTGGCAATACGGTACTTCGGACATGGATGTAACGAAATACAGACACACAACAGCTCTAGCGACTGAGGATATTGGCTGGAACAGAACAAGACATCAAAATAACAAGCACATAACAGAAACTTAACTAGAACAGAGGTGGAGACATAGTTTTTTACTATTTCATTATGATCGCACTGGTAGCCTCAGATAAGCTGGCTGAAGCTGGGGCTTGAACCCGCAGCGATTGGCTTAGCACTTAAGAAGTTAAGAAGTCTACTTCTCATTCCTCTGAGCCATGGCCACTTGCAGTTTGAAACTGTGTATTTTGACACCTTTAACCTTTAAGATCATATACAGATCCGACATGGATTTATAAATGTTCGTATTTTTTTTTTTTTTAGGCCTGAATTCGTAGTCACAATTTACCGTCGATTTTTTTTATTTTAAAAAGAGGTTTGTATCTTTAAAAAGAAAAGTGTATATGTACATACGTGGCCATTCTTTGAAAAAAATCACTTCTGCATTTTTCGCTATAATATAGAGAATAGGTTAGCTAAGTTATGTAGTTCTGAACAAATGCTATCCTAGATTACATTACCTAAAAAATAATTCGATAATCTTATGACAACCATTTTTGTTCTTTTCAGTTTTGAACTCAATTCTTTCTATTCTATGGAATTATAATTTAATCCACTTCAATAAATTCTAATTTAACGGAATTGTGTGCCACAATTTTTTTTTCACGCTGAATTACCAACCAATTTGGAAATGGTTGTTAACCAAAACGAGGGAAAATTTCTTTGCAAAGCGAAAGTTAATTTAATGCCAATTGAGTCCATAAAAGATACCATTAATGATATTTGCGTGTTTTTGAATTACACCTACAGAAGGAAATGATGGATATTTGTAAGACGACATTCCTTATTTATGCTCAGAAATGTTGAAATGTTTTAGCCAGATGAATCGTTTCAATAATTTCGTTTCTTTCTCTCTTTCAAATTTAATGTTTCTTTTTTGTTCAAGTTGATTAACTTATTTGATATCCATCGGGGTTAAGTACAAATAAAAAAAAAATGTTTTCAAGGGCAGAAGGTTATGTTTATTTTAGTCGTTCGACACAGAGATTTTAATTCAACTTGAAGTCAAAAATAGGGCTCTGTGAACTGGTCTGTATCACGAAAACTAAGTATAAGTTTCAAATAAGACTTGGATTATTCTATCAGGAAGTCTTGAAAAAAATCAAGTCTTGGTTTGGTGGAAAGCTTTCGAGATATCTACGAATTAAAAAACCCTTACCAAAGTACACAGAATATGGCTTGCATTAATACAAGTGGTGTGAAGAGGACTACCTCAACTGGAGTAGGTGCAGATTTCTACTCGGAAAGCCTCAACCTTGCCAATTCATTCAGGCTCCCCGTATCATAGTAGCGTCTTGCAAGCGCGATATGGCGATGATGACGGCGAAATAACTCACGGACATCACTTTTTTCATTGATAGCCAAACAGCAATAAAAGCGAGATCTACCACGCAAATTAAGTCGAAGCTTGTTTCTTGCTGTCGCGAAGTGCTTAAGGTTCTTGTTACACAGCATAACGTAAGACTGTGTTACTGGATTATAGGATTCCCACTATATGTGAACTGAAACAAAAAGTCGGGAATATTGTTCTCCAAAAAGCCAAAGATAGATAATAAGACCTCTTTAAGATCTCTTATTAGTATAATAACTTGGTTACCATAAAAAAAATGTTACAATATTTAAATGAAACACATTCAATGAAAGTTTAACAAGAATAATTTTATTTAATTTTCACGATCAAATTTTCTATCAAATCTGCTACTTGACTAATTTCACTGTAATAATTTAAAGTAACAATTAACAGGTGAAAGTTAAAGGGTATTGTGGGTTGTTAATATTACACATATTCAAATAACTTCAATACTGCCCCTCAACACAATATCTCTTAAAATCAAATTTTAATCATTAATTACAAAGTCCTTATTTAGTAAATAAATTTAAATGTTTGGATTTGTTTAATATTTTATTGAATATATCAGCAATCATTTCAGATGTAGGCACATATTCTAGTTTTATCAAAGATTTGTTGTATATCTCACGAAAATAATGATATTTTATATCTACCTATGTGTTTTGATCTTGAATTAAATACTGGGTTCCTTACTAAGTGTAGCGCGCTCAAATTATCTCCGCACAACTCAGTTGGTCCATTCACAACAGATTTAAATCCCATTTCAGTCAGTAGTCTTCGAAGATAAACAGTTTCGTTGCAGCTACCAGCGCCATGTACTCGGCTTCGGTACAACTCAATGCCACAGTAGACTGCTTACGTGAATCCCAAGTTACAACACCACCAGCCAAGAAAAAAGCGTAACCAGTATATGACTTTCGGTCATCGCAACTACCAGCCCAATCGGCATCAGCATACACTCTCAGTGGTTCACCAGTTTTCTTAAAGGAAAGTTTAAAATTAGATGTACTATGTAAATACCTCAACAAGTGTTTGGCTGCGGTCATATGTTCCTTATGCGGCTCTATGTTAAACTGAGCTAATTTACTAACAGCGTGCATGATCTCCGGCCTAGTTGTTATGGCAAGATACATAGACCCAACCAAAGATTGGTATTCCTTGACATCAACTTTAGGACATGAAGACTTAGAACATCTTATCAGTTTTTCACCTGGATCCAGAGGAGTGTTACATTTTCTGGTTGAAACCATACCGTATTTCGACGGTAAGTTCTTAATATACTGCTCATGTGAAAGTGTAATAATTGATCCTGTATCCTTGTTTCGACTTATCTCAATGCGTAAGAAAAAGTCAATTGGACCCTTGTCCACCAAATCAAAAGCGTCAGCAAGTGCTTCTTTTATGCGAAGAACAGAATATTCTTTTGTGCATGCAATGATTATGTCATCAACATAAACTACGACGGTGTTAAGTTCATCCTTTCTGTTTTTCGTATATAAACGCAAGTATCAGTGTTGCAGCGAGAAAAACCAATTTCCTTCAAGAGTGATTTTACAATTTCCTTTATTCTTGGAGTCCACGAAATGCTCTGGTTGATGCATATATATTTCCTCTGTTATATCAGCGTTGAGGTAAGCAGATGAGACATCCACTTGGTGGACATGGAGATCAAACTCTACTGCCAAAGCTAGAGTTAATCTAATGGTTGAATATCTAGCAACCGGTGAAAACGTCTCCTTGTAGTCGATACCAAACTTTTGGTTGCAACCCTTCGCCACCAGTCTTGACTTATATCGAATCGGCTTCCCGTGCTTGTCATGTTTTATGTTAAAAACCCATTTCGACTTAATTGCATGACGATTAGGAGGAAGGTCAACCAACTCCCATGTTTCATTATTTTTTAATGAATCGTACTCACATTATTGTTCCCACATATTCTAATCAACTCGACCTAGAGCTTCATTAACTGTAAGTGGGTTCAATTTTAAAGGGTTTTCGTTGATGTCCATAAAACAAATTCTCTTGATTATCTGCCTCCCTGATCTTAAATCCATAGTTTAATCTTCTCCAATAACAGCATCTTGATTTTCGCTTTCAACATTGCAGCTCTCATCGTCAGTACCATCATCATTGTTACTGTTTTCGCCGCCATAGTCATCTTTGCTTTTGTCATTCAACATTTCTGGAATCAATTCAACATTCCTAATCTTCAACACAGGGAATTTCTTCCAACTTGATTGTTCACTGAGTAGATCATAAGAATCAACGATATTGTTACTTATACTCAATATTTCTTTGAATTTAACATCTCGACTTTTCATTATTTTTCTTTCTTTAGGTTCATATAGTCTATATGCCTTAGATTCTTTCGAATAACCTACCATCACACAATCTATGCCTCGAGCATCAAACTTTGATCTTTTTGGCCTCTTATCGAGCATTACAGCACTTGAACCAAAAACTTTCATATGTCCTATTGAAGGCTTTCTTCCATACCAAACTTCATATGGAGTTCGATTCTTTAAAAAATTTGTAGGCGATCGATTCCTTATGTACAATGCTTCGGCCCATAAGGACTCGGGCAGATTGGAGCTCAATAGCAGGCACCTAGCCATTTCAATTAATGTTTTATTGGCTCGTTCTGAAACGCCGTTTTGCTGAGGCGTGTAATCTACAGTTAGCTGCCGCTTTATTTCTTTTTCAGAGAAGAACTTCGAAAATTCAGAGCTAACGTACTCCCCGCCATTATCGCTTCTTAAAACTTTTATTTTGCAAGATGTTTCTCGTTCTACCTCAGCCACGAATTCCTTGAACACGCTGAATACTTCGCTTTTGGCCTTCGAAAAATAAACAAATATTTTTCGACTTAAATCGTCTATGAATAAAACGAAGTACTTTGCACCTCCCAACGATTTGGTATTCATCGGTCCACATACGTCGGAATGTATCACATCTAACAATCCTTTGGTCATAATTTCCTTGTTTGTTGGAAAACCGGAACTACAAATTTTGCCTTTTAAGCAAACGTCACATTGAAACACACTTGGTATATTTTTGAGGTTAGCACCTTTTACCATGTTCTTACTAAAAAAATTATTCATGCTTTTCATGTTAAGGTGTCCTAAACGGGCATGTCAAAGAAGTTGGTCGTTATCAACTTTATTCATCATGCTGCATTGCATAGTATAGGTTTTCGTTCATTTTCAAACACAAACAATCCACCAAATTTAATCGCATGCATAACTAAGTTTTGATCACTATTGAAAATCTTAGCCTCTTTTTCACTAAAGATAACAGAATGTTTATTTTCAACGGTTTTGGTAACTGAAATGAAATTTGTTTTCAGTTCTGGTACATATAAAACATTCAGAAGCTTAATTATGTTATCATTCAAAGAGATTTCGACAGTTCCGATAAACGTAGAACTAATGAAATGATTTGCTGCCAATTCAATCTTCTCGATATGTGGCTCCATGATGGTAAACAAGCTTTTGTCACAACATAATATGTGGCTGGTAGCTCCGCTATCAAGTACCCACATATTTTTGTCAAGTGAAGAAGTATTTGCAGTGCTATTTGACATTGCAAATGATGACGTATTATTTCTTTTCGATGAGCTTTTTGGAGAACGGCATTCAAAAGCAAAATGACCCCTTTTTTGTTGTAGCACTTTGCCTTTGTGCGTGTCTTATTGTTTGAGTGTTACCGTGATGACGTGCAACAAATGCAGCCTCATTAGAATCAAAACTATTCCCTTCTCGCCGTTTTCCCTCTTCTATAAGCTTGGTCTTTATGGAACATATTGTGGGAAGCGAATCCCGTGACTCAATAGCGACTATAAAGTTTTCATACTCTTTTTGCAAACTTGATAAAAGTATGATCACTAATAATTCATCTTGGATTTTTATATTAATTTCTAATAATTCGTCTGAGATTTCGAAGAATTTATTTAAATGATTGCTTATAGGGTCACTCTCTGCCATTTTCAAAGATAAAAGTTGCTGGAAAAGAGTTACCTTGCGTGCTGGTCCACTGGGTTGATGAATATCCTCCAACTTTTTCCATGCGTCTCTTGATGATGAACTTTTCCTGAGGTGCATAAGTTGTGAAGATTTTACACTAAGTAAAATGGCCGAACGAGCCTTTTCATCCTTGACTTCCCATGCTACGACATCTGATGCGTTGGTTGCAGATAATTCGGGCTTAACGGTAGCTCCCGAAACAGAAGTCCATAGATCGCTGTGAACTAATACAGCCTTCATCTGAATTTTCCATCCATCATAATTTTCTTCGTTTAATTTGTCAATCTGGTATAAGGAACTCATTCTTTTATCAAATATTACCAATGCAAAACAAATAAGCAAGAACTGATCAGTTAAAAGTTTATTGCACACAAATTAAATTTAAACGTTGCATAGGACTGGGCCCATAACCTTTGTTACAATATTTAAATGAAACACATTCAATGAAAGTTTAACAAGGAATAAATTTATTTTATTTTCACAATCAAATTTTCTATCAAATCTGCTACTTGATTAATTTCAGTGTAATTTTTTTATAATAATTCCCACGCCTCTTTCCCCCCCAGATACCGCACGCGCTGGGGTCCATTTTCACCGAGTACGGCGGCAATTACGGTTGCTAGCCGTATCGGCACTTAATTAGAATTTTTTTAATATTACTAAAAATATAAATAAAGTTATGGCGATACGAATAATAGGATGAAAAGAGTTAGGGACTGCTTAATGCAAGCAGGGTCAAAAAGGAAAAACAAAACAAAAAACAAAAATATAAAATTGCAAATTAAAATTTTAACAAAAAGTACGAAAAGAAAAAAGTACAAAATTTTTAGAAAACAAAAATATTAGAGTCAAAAATTTGAGAAAAAAAAAACATAAAAAACAAAGTAAAAAAGTAAATAAGTGTGTGGAAGACACTTGTCATGTTCGCAAAAAACATTATATATACTGATACAAATAAATGAAACTAATACAAAATTAGACAAACAAAAAACATTTATTGGCGTACCACACTGGTTTTAAGTATAGTCTTAAGTTTATTTTTATTAAAGTGCAGGTCAATGAGATCTGAATCACAATTCAAAAGCCTACTCATCCTTGTCAAGGGTTCGTGCATTCCATAATTGGTCCTATGTCTTGGGACATTGAGGAGATCAATGCTACGAAGGTGATAGCCTCCTCCCCGATAGTTAAAAAGTATAGCACTGAGAAGGTCTGGTGCATCTGTAACGTCAGTAATAAGTTGATGAAGGAAAACAATATCATTGTTAGTCCTTCTTTGAGACAACGTTTGCATTTCGAGGAGCGATACTCGATCCTCATAAGATGGATTATTTAGAGGATCATGCCCTTGAATACCTTTTAATGCGAAACGAGTAAAATTACGCTGCACCGATTCTAACCTGTCAATATGAACCTCATAAAATGGAGTCCAAATCTGCGAAGCACATTCAAGGTGAGGACGAACTAGGCAATTATAAAGAGAAAGGGTCACATTAGGATCAAAAAATTCTTTGGACCAACGCTTAATGAACCCAAGCATAGAATAAGCTTTATTAACAATGTTGTTAATGTGCTCAGTAAAATCAAGATTTGGCGTAAAAAGAACTCCAAGGTCCCTTACTTTAAAAACACGAGATAGAATTTGCCGAGATATAAAATACTCATAAGTCGAAGTTGTTCGTTTCTTAGAGAATGTCATTGTTTGGCATTTAGACGGGTTAAGATTTAAACTGTTCTAATTACACCATACAGAAAAATTATTTATATCATTTTGCAGAAGAATGCGATCATTGTTAGTTGTAATTTTCTTGAAGATCTTCATGTCATCTGCAAAAATAAGAATTTCACTACTTCGTACACATAAAGGAGCATCATTAATAGATAAATTAAAAAGAAGAGGTCCTAAATGACTACCCTGTGGAACACCCGATCTTGCAATAAAAGTCTTCGAAAACATCTCTCTAAACTTAACTTGATAAGTTCTATTCTCAAGGTAAGAAGAAATCCATGAAACAAGCCCAGGAGGAAAGCCTAATGAATTTAATTTAACTTGATAATTGAATGAGATAGTTGATCAAAAGCTTTTGAGAAATCAGTGTATACACAGTCAATTTCCTGACCATTTTCCAAGCTGTTCAAACATTTATGCGTAAACGAAAGAAGGTTTGTGACAGTTGATCTTCCCTGCATTAAGCCATGTTGCTCACTGCATATGATGTTTTTGCAATAAAGGGATAAACTGTCACATACAATTTGTTCGAAAAGCTTAGGAATACAAGAGAGCTTAGAGATTTGTCTATAGTTGACAATATGCGACTTATCTCCTTTTTTAAAGACAGGCGTGATGTAAGCAATCTTCCAAAGGCATGGAAATTTTCCGAGTTGCAATGATAGATCGAATATTTTACTAAGGGGCTTAGCTAAAACTGTTTTGCATTTTTTCAATAAAATAGGTGGAATACCATCAGGACCAGAAGAATAATCTTCTTTGAGAAGGGAAACAAAATTTAGGACTTGGTCAACCTCAATCGGAACATTATTAAATGTGACTTGTTTGCTATTTTTCAAATAATTGAAGCGCTTAGAAGATGAAGGTGTTAAGTGACATTTTTCAAAATTTCGGGTTTTCCCTACAAATGAATGTCTTATACGAAAACTTAAATTTCTGACTCATCTGTACTCTTCTATCACCTATTGATTCGAATTCAGCCAAAGATGAAGGTGTTAAATGCATACACTTCGGTTCTAATCTGTTTGGATGAATGTGTTAAATGCGTTTAAGTCCTTGTTACACAAAAATAATGATATCTGACTTTTTAATTTTGTGAATAAAGGTGTTATGTGCGCACTTAACACCTTCATCCAAAATTTATTTTCTTTAATTCATGAACAAATTCATCAAACTATGATTACACTGTAGTTTGCGACAAAATTGGTATCACATATATTAGTAATACAGACAACTTCAAATTTGGATATGTCTTAACATGAATGCTGTATATTTGGTATTGTTTACTCATTGAATAAGAAGTACAGGAAGCGGTGTAAGCTACACGCACAGTGTACGTGAGTGAAGCAACAAAAATTTCTGATGGTGTTAAATAGGGGGCATTCATCTGTCAAAATACGGGGCACTCATCTGTCAAACTGGGCATGTGCTGTCATTTTGCTGAGCAGTAATTGGTCAAATGTTGTTTTGTATTTTCATCTGTCAAAAAAACAAAAACTCGAGTTCAGGGGCGCATTTATTTTTGTTGGTGATCGTAAGGCGCTACACAATTTCTTTTGCTTTTTACTACTTGATCAGTTTGTTCATAGAATGCGACTCGAAAAAGGACAATAAATATGATAAATTAAGGATGAAAAATGAAGAAAATGTAACGAAAAATAAAAAAAATAATAATAATAATAATCATGCATGTACACCTTGAACGTTAAAACACCATGTGGTCCAAAAAAGAATTGAAATTGAAAAATAAAATTGATGCACAATCGATTTAATCTTAATTCAATCATATTTCGCTTGGCGCTCCTGAGATTAACCATTCAACTGCAGACCAACCCTGTTGTAATGCGTTTGTGTTTGTGTTGGTTTTGCGAAAACACGAGACAGTTTACACCGCAGATCAGTACCGAGACATCATAAGAACTGCTAGTACTAAAAAAAACGGTTGTTATTGACATGCTAAATCATTTTCGTTCATTGAGTGATCTTCAACATAAACTTAACGTAAAATAATCGACAAAAAATGTCGCTAATGACAAGGTCCAATTTAGGGACTCGATCAAATGGATTGGAGTAGAGGAGTATGGTTCTTACCTTTACAAAGAATGCTACGACGAAGATGTTCCTTTTAGTAAGGTCATTATAGCCAAACGTAGCAAACGTCCGGATAAAAATCAAGATTTTATGCCAAGAGACACCGAAAAATCGAAACAACTTTCTGCTGAAAAAATTAAAAATTTACAAGAGCAGATGAAATTTGTTCCTCTTGAACATCAATGGTTTTATGCTCAGGCAATTTCAACAGGTCCTCGAGAAGGTAAAGAGAAAAAACAAAAATAAATAAATAAACTGCAGCCTTTCGAAATGCCACTTAACACCATTTAAAAAAAAAAAATCAATCAAATAAAAAATTTTCCTGGATGAAGGTGTTATGCGCAAAAAAATGTAAAAATCTGAAAAACTATTTGCGAAGAATAATTAATAATACCTAAACTATACTTCCCTTAGTTTTATTGACTTGAAATTATACATACAATATTTTAAATATTTTCACAAAAAAATTTGTGGACTATAAACTTTAAATGCGCTTTACTCAAATGTTTGAAAATGTCGCTTAAGTCCTTCATCTTCTAAGCGCTTCAATTGAAAAAATCAACATCCACATCTATGGGAGAATCTATGAAGGATTGACTGAAATTATTGGCAAATGCATCACAGATCTCAGTGTAATTATTTAAAGTAACAATTAACAGGTGAAAGTATTGTGGGTTGTTAATATTACACTATTCAAATAACTTCAATACTTAGCACCGCTGATATTTGCAGAGACTGTGATAATGAAGACGAGCATGAAGCTACTGCTTCTACTAGGAAGAAAACTCTAGGCAACTTCTTCTCTAACGAACTTGAAGATTTATCCGAAGACTCCGAACTGCCAGACAAAAGCTTACTGAACTTTGCCAAGACCTATAAGTTTATAGACGAACTATGATTCATAGGTTTATTATTTTTCAGGAAGTAACAATACTTCAGGGTATCACAATGGATCTACATTGATCTAAGTGTGACGGTAACAATACCAACTGTCAGCCCACTAAGCCCACCTAACCTAACCTAAACAAATAAAACACACATTTTACAAAAAATAAAAAAAGTTAACATTCCAAAATATAAGCTGGTAACACTGTGATATAGAAAAAAGAACAACTGAAACTGATGCATAATTTCTTAATGAGAGATGGAGTTGGTAACAAAGCTCCTCCTATCAAAATATAAATAGAAAAAGTTAAAGTTTATCTTTTAAAATAAAACAAACAGTCTGCACCCAATGCTTACCAGGCCTTTTAACATACATTTCTGATTAGTTGAATCTGAGGAGTTGCTGACGGTACATCAATTCCAGGAATAACAGATATAATATTCGTATAACAATTAACTAAAAACAAGTGTTCATTATCTTCATTTTGATGAATCACTTTGCGAGTTGCGACTAAGCACAAGTGAATAGATTATACAAAAATAAATAAATATTAAAACGAAAATCTAAAAACCTTTGTGAACTATTAATAATGGAAATCATTTTTATAAAGAAAAAATAAGAAAATTTCAGTGTATACTAGAGAGAAAAAAGAAAATCAAGAATGTTTAAAAATGACAATCGATATTTTAATTTTGGGGCTTATCTCGATTGCTTTCATAATAAATCTGCTTGCATTAGGTGCATTTTGGGTGACACCAGGCTTACGAACAACGGCTAATCGTTTTGTTATCAATTTGATACTAACTAATTTAGTCGGATGCTGCATATTAGCAACTACCATATTTGTGATGGGAAATTCTGTGTCAGCTAAAGTTAAAAGCAACGACTACAACTTGGATTTTATCAAAAAAGATGCGGCTTTTGAGAAATTGATGAAACATTCGCACACGAAGGAGAGAAAACAACGAAGTATATTTTCGAATGGAATGAGTGATAAGCTGAAGCACATCATCTTCGATCCGAGATTTCAAACAAGCAATGATGAGCTAAGAATGTTGAAATCAACTCAGCTGATGAGAATTCGGTCAATAGACCTAACAGCTGCCTTCGGCGCATTATCAGTGCTGCTTGTAGTCGGAGACACGTGGATGGCAGTAAGAGATCCTTTGCATTATCACAGTCGAGTGTCAGGAGTTAAGAAATGGATATTAATCGCAATTGCTTGGACGCTCGGGATCTCTTTTGGACTGGTATCAGCTTATCGGCAGGTAAATTTCGAGTCAATAACATTAATCCGGAAGAGAAAGAATAGCCACTCGGCACATATCAAGGAACTGACTCTTACAACTGGTTCGACGTTCAACACCATGTTTGCTTGTATTTATTTTATTATCATCATTTTGTTGCCATTTGGATTCGTGTGTGGTATGTATTGGAGAATTTTTGCCGAGGCAAAGAAAAACGGTCCAAGAATACAAAAGAATCGATCATCACCAATGCATAAAAGTGCTACAGACATCTCTCACCATCGAACGAATTCAGCTATGGAAATCGATGGAATTGAACATCAAACCAGAGACAAAAGCGAGATATTTGGAAGATCGTCGGATAGACAGTATGCAATTAGACAGATCTATTCAACTCCAAATTTTCAAAGATTCAATCAGGGATATGGAAATTTTCTGAGCGGTTTCGAGTCGACATCTAATCTTCGCTATATGGCACATCAAGCACTTCAGATTCCCACTGCTCATGTTTCGCCTAGATCCTTGGAGTATGTTATATCAGTTTTCAAGCACCGCGAAGAGTCACGAGCAGCTCGAATAAGTGTTTTGGTGGTGATTATGTTTCTTCTGTCATATGTACCCTATGGGTTCTTGGTCCTTTTCCAAGGCGTTCAGATAATCGAGAATTTCGCGTATTCAACGCAAGTGGCTGTTTTACTGATACTCTTGGCTAACATCAGTTCACCTGTTATATTCGCTTATAGAAATAAACGCGTTCGGCATGGAGTTATTCGTTTTCTTGGACTGAAACAACGTTCGAGCAACTATAACCGGCATCAGGATCAATATCTTTTCATTCGCTCTTTAGTCAAAGTCTTAATAAAAGTCAAACGAATTCGCCGAAAATATTTTACCTCTCATAAATATTTTATTTCAGTTTTTAAAAAATCTAAAAACAGTTTACCAAATACACAGTATAATAGAAATTTACTTCGAAGGTACCTTATGAGTTCAACATCAGTTCAAAGCAGCATAATTTAGTCATCGAGTTTTATTGTATTGCTTCAACTCTGCGGCTCATTTGTTTCATTTTCTGTTCGTAATAAACTAGATGTGTAGTAGATAAGCATTTTCAAGTTATGTTTTTCACGGAAAATATTTTCTTTTCTCTATTTAAAATTATTTATTTAGTGTTAAGTTAAAAATTGCAATGTTAAGTTAAGAAATAAATTTCGTTACCAAAAATGTTACCAGTTGTTTTTATTTTGTTGTCACTATAACTTTTCATTCCATTACCCTACTTATTCTAATTTCAGACCCTGCCAGCGGAAATTTCCATTTTTTTTCTCAATAAAAGAAAAAAAAAACAAATTAAGATAAGTTCTTCTCCGTAAAAAGAAATACATTTTGTGGGTGAAGCATCAAATTGATTTTGTTTATTCAAATCAAATGGATGACAGATCACAAGGCTTTTCTAATTTTAAGCATATCTTATTCTTGATGTCGACAAATGAACACTAGACTATTGAAGACGATAGGAATGCAGGCTACTTTTCACAGATAAACTTATGTTTCCATATGACATAAGTATAGTTATCTATGCTTACATAGTGATAATGATAAGTAGTGCATTAGTCATACTTTTCACTTCGAATACGGGGATGAGGATGATTAGAAAGTTATTGAAAATTGGAAGACTCCAGTTGGTCTGTATTTTAGCTTGACTGTCCCGATATTTTAGCTTGACTGTCCCGATATTCAAAAATATCAAAATTTTAAGTTTTCAAACTTTAATCTATGAATAAAAAAATAACCTTGCAAATGACTGATCTAGATTAGATTTATATTCGTAGAGTGAATAAGGTAGTAGAAATAGTAATAGTAAATAGTTGAAAACTAGACGTGATGGATACCACATGTGCCGAGAACATTTAATCTATGACTCATTTTCATTACCTTTTCATTTCAGCTAACAATTTTGCAGCTACCAAAATCGTGCATCGTACATTGAACAAAGATATACATAGACATACATTACATAGAACGAACAAAACACTTGACTTCTTTTCACGTTGGGTGTTGGGTCAGTGGGTAATTTTTAGGTTGTTTTTTCCCTCCGTTGTGTAAAGCTAGGCTTGTAGATTCGTAAGCCTCAGACTTTGATTTTTCTGCTAGAATTTCTTTGATAGGTATTATTTGATCACAGAAGATTAGTTTGAAGTGTTGTTTCACCCACCGGTTTTAATATTCAGATTGAGGGTTTCGCTGTACCATGTCGTACGGTACGGTGTCGTATTGAATGAACAATAAAAAATGAACATTCATTCGTTCGTTTTTTAATAATCTTTTAACACTAATTCTGTTATTCAAACCATACACTTTATTTCTATGATGAGAAATTGGTGTATTCATCTTCAATACAAATGTTGATAGAAAGAGAGATATTATGCGGATCATATCATGTCAATGACAATATTAAATACATAAAAGCTTGTGCTAGATTGATGTGAGTAGTTGTTGCTGGAATATGGTTAAAAGAATGTTGCTTTTTCTGGAGTAGAATGGAATCTACATACTTTTTTTTGGACACTGTGGTGTATACTTTCCTTTTTTTCTGAAACGAATTCATACAAGCAATCAGTGCTGTCCAAACTATTTTTCGTTGTGGCCAAAATAGAGACCCTGAGCTTGGTGGCGAGTTTTTCAAGACAATGAAAAAACTAAGATAGTGCATTCTGGACCTTGCTTTTGCGTGGTGTGGGGCTGGAAAATGTTCCCTCACAAACATATATTGAACGAAACATGCAAAGAAATGTTTTCAAAGTTTCTTTGTGCATTAATGGATTCCACAATGCATCACTCATTTCATTTGGCAAAAAAATTTCATCGCTTATAAGCGTAATATCAAATAATAATAATAATAATAATAATAATAATAATAATAATAAAAATAATAATAATAATAATAATAATAATAATAATAATAATAATAATAATAATAATAATAATAATAATAATAATAATAATAATAATAATAATAATAATAATAATAATAATAATAATAATAATAATAATAATAATAATAATAATAATAATAATAATAATAATAATAATAATAATAATAATAATAATAATATCAGACTCTTATAGCCTGATATTCATCGATGATACTAATAGCGCTATTAAAGTTAAGCGCGTATTAGTTATAAATTATTGGGTCTTATTCACCAAGCACTATTAGTTACTTGGCTTTGCTAAATCGAAAATGGGAAATATTAGTGAACAACATGAATTTGTATAAAATTACTATAAAACGACAAAGCCAGAAAAAAAATAAACGAACATCAAAAGGACATTTGTTGTTGTTTCGGAAATTACGTCTTATAATTTCCTTAAGGTTTTGCTCTCAAGTTCTCAACTTAATAGAGGTCAGAATCAGAACCACTATCATCTTTTGAGAGCGCTCGCAAGGCAGCACTAATATACATCGATGAATAGGCTTACGAAGCTATTAACCTTATAGCGTTTCATGAATATTTTTCTTTTTGAAAAGATCGGACAAATTGTGAATTTCGTTTTGATTGTATCTAATAGAAAGAAAATGAATTTTTTTGAAATTCGAATACCAAATGATATCGCCTAAAATCGGAAAATCGCAAAAAGGATGCATCAATCAAAATGACAAGATACCGAACAAAACCATCCATTTTGTAACCGTAAAAATTTGTAACAATCTTTTCGGTGGCCGCTTAAAAGTGTCTCATGGCCACCGGCTTGGACAGCGCTGTAACTAGCTACAACGATGAGGTGAGCTGAGTAGGTACCTATCCACAATCAAACGAAACAAAGAAAAACTAAAAGTATCGCTGTCTGTTGTTAAAGTGGTTAGTGTGATAAGCAACACTCCAAACATAAATAAATACAAACAAAAATTTTATTAAATTAAATGATTATTAAAGTAAACTGAATATCGTGTTTTACTCGATATTATGTTTTTTTCGATTAGGTGGAAGAATTGATAGATTCTTGTCATTGGACGCATTTGAGCACGCAACATATGGGCTTTTCTAGGTTCGCTCTGTAGATCTTTAGCAATAATTGGGATTCTTGGAATGATTGCATTTCCACCCTTGCCTACGACAATAAAGATTGTAGCACTGAGCTGCGTTTTTGCGCTGACGATAGTTGACTATAGTTTTTATGTCAAAAAAAAAAAAAAATGGTTGATGTGTCATAGTTGAAATAGGTGAATCATCCAAAAACATGCTTTTTATTTAGGTTTGGTTGACATGTCAAACAAGAAAAAAGAAACAAATCTTTTGAGGTTCCATTTTTCTTTTCTTTTGATCATAATAATTGAAATGGATAAAGAGACAACAATTTTCGTTGCTCTACATTTATTGCAAAAATTCAAGAGTGATCTTGATATGGTTAGTTCTTAAAGACAATTGAAATAAGATCATATTTATTTATTTTTGAACAACCCACAGCAAGAAAGGCAAATGGAATATTAGAACTGAAGACCACCCTCCATAAAGAAATCTTCAAGCTGTTCCAAGCAAGCCAGCTACTGATATTCTCCTAATTGCTGCCACCAGATTTGCTGAAAAACTATCAATTCCATATCTAGTTCGTGCTTTTATATAAATAAACGGAGAAAGTCTTTATTTTTTGAAACCAATGAACACATTTTTTTATTGCCAACAGAATACATGAAAGCAATAATAATAACTGTACACATGCCCGTCACAATTCAAGGCAGCGGCATTTCCAATATTTTCCAGTTTGATATGGCCAAAGCGGTCTATGAGAATCTTTTACGGTTTGATGTCGCGATGGGCATAGCCCATGTAATGGAGAGCTGAATGCTCTCTGAGTCACCTCGGTCAGATAGAACCGAGGCAAGTCTTCGCCGAAAGGTCCATTGCGAGTCATCAAACTAAGCAAATCTCCTCCAGGGAAGTATACTCCATAACCAAGAAGAGGTATTCAATGTCCTGATTGAATTTTAAGCAATTGTAAATGATGCGGTTTATGCTCTTAGTCTTACTTCAAAAGACTTACCTGAAAAGAGTATTGAAGATTTGGGATCCATTCCGAACTCCGTTCATACAACGTTCGCAGATGTTTTTCTACATTTTTCTCGAGTGAATTCCCTTATGATTTTAAAACCAGAATGTTTTTACGAGTACGCTACACATTTTGAAACCAAAAAAAAAGTGCACGAGAGAAATAACCTCATGATTTGTTTTTTTTTTTTTTTTTGTAATGAGATACTTTAAATTGAAGACCAACAGAAATCCTTTGATTGGAATTAAATTTGTAAAAAATGCACGACCAGAATGTTTTTTTTAGATTCCAGATTGAAAATTATTAAAAACGCCATTAAACAGAAAAAAACACTTTGACACAACAACCACTTTCAACTCACCTCCTGAGATGAATTGGAAATAGTTTGAAATACTTAGTTACGATTTGACACATTAACACTGACCGCAAAAACGATAATTGTGGTTACGAATCGTAACTATTGGCGTGCAAAAACGAGAAATAGTCAACCATAGTTGATTATAGTCAACTATAGTCAGCGCAAAAACGCAGCTCTGATAATGTTTCGCCCAAGTTGTGTGACACGAAGTCTTGTACCGTTACATAATCGAGGGACACCTAACTTTCGAATAAGAATTACTGGGACTCCAAATTTCAATTTCTGCCTTCTTCACCTTCCCCTTTTCTCCTTTACCATGTTTTGTTTGTATACATGTTGGAATGATTTCGTGGTAATTTATTATATTTTTTATAAACTTTTGATAAACGAAAGTGGTTATTACTATAGTCAAGTTATTGATACGTCGCAATTTATCTATTGTTTTTTTTTTTTTTTGCAGAAAAGAATTGATTTCTGGAGCAGAATTCGAATAATGAATTTGCAGGGAATTTTCAAGCATAATCTTCCTGCATGACTAATATTTTGTTCGCTTTAATGAGAAATAATAAGGCATTTAAATCGAGATAATAATCAACAAAGTGCTTGACGCCATTATTCGAATAGTTTTTCTCCACCAACGACAAACACAACATCCCAGCACGCCTTCTCTTTTTAATTACTGGCGACAATAGCATTCCATATCCTGATTTCACATTTATTGCCATTTATTTTTAATCAACGAGGGGTGAGCAGATTGAATGGAAATTACATTTACAAAGTTTCTGGTCGACATGGTATGCTATGATTAATACCTAATTAGTGTCTTCATGGTGAAACAATAATTATAATCAATACTATGCCTGAAACATAGGAGAAGATGGTACGATACTAATGTGATGATTTAAGTTCAAGGGAAACGGAAAGGGATAGCATCTTTTGGCATAAAATCATTGAATATTTTAACAGACCGTTGTTGTTTCAAAAAAAAAAATATTTTTTCTTAAAGAAATTGTTTATTGAAAAATTAACGACATAGTCTACTTTAATCTCTACGCAATACAAAATATTTTACACGAGTTGCCAATTTTTGAGCTACCTGAAAAGAGATGCAAGAATCAAATGCAGACATCTCCATGTTTCAATCAACTCCTTTCAAAGGAATATAATAGGTATAACATCATCAATCAAAATGGGATTTGCTAAGCAGTTTCATGGTATTAACTTTTTGTCTATTTGACCTTTTATGGGGCTCAGTTTTGTTTATTATGGGTCTGACGTGGTGGAATAAATGGCCAGTCATATGATGATGCTTATAAAACCGTATGGACTATGTTAGAATTTATTAATATATTCATAATAATGGGATAAATACAAATATTATTGAGATATTCAGTTTTTCTGTTTTTTGGACTCTTATTTATTTATCACTTCCCGTGATATGCCCTATCAATTATCATTTCCGTTAATCAAAACAATTCAGAGACAGTAAAGATAGTAATTAGTATTGTAATGTGTATACACTTTATTTTATCTCATACGCTCTGTATCTCCTTCCATTGTAATGTCTAATGTGTATACTGTAATGTGTATACACTTTATTTATCTCGTACGCTCTGTTTCTCCTTCTATTGTAATGTCTAATGTGTATACTTTATTATCTCGTACGCTCTGTACCTCTTTTCTGTATTTAATGTACACACTTTTCTTACTCTCTTTACTTACTCTGTATCTCTTGTTTATTTAATGTACATACTCTCTTTACTTAATATCGTTTAATTGTAGTAGTAAACACTTGTGAGGGGCAATACCTAATAATTAAGAGAAACTTTTTGTTTAGCATTAAGAACGTTAGCCCCTACAAAAAGTAATCTAAGTATTTTATTTGTAAATAGAAAGCTTCTCGAACTTTCAAAAGCTTCTCGAACTTTCAGCTTCTCCAAGAACCAATAGGAACCAATAGTAGTTTCTAGAACCCATCATTTTGTATATAAATAGCCGTTGGATGGCGATGCAAATCAGTTGATTGTGAACTGCGATAAGTAAAGTACACTGTGTTTGAAAAGTTATAATTGAAAGTGTTGAATAAATAAGTTTGTGAGTGATTTGAATAAAGTGAATTTGTGTTTTATTTAAAAAGTGAATAAGTTTTAATTGCCGGACCAAGCCGAATATTACATTGGTGTCAGAAGTGGGATTAAAACTTATTGAGAATAAAACAGTGAACAGTGATTAAACTATTTTGTGTGAAATAGTGAAGTTAAAAATGATAAGTAAAGTTTTGAAAGACTTAACTGTCGCTGAGCTAAAGGCCGAATTAAGCAAACGTGGCTTAAGTGCGGCAGGATATAAAATCGAACTCGTAAAACGACTACAGGAATATCTGGAAGAACAAAATGAAGACCCAGATACGTTTGCTTTCGAAGTGGAAGCAAAATCGGAAGAGGTAAATGCAACTGCCGACTTATCTACCATGATGACACTTCTTCTAGCCAAATTTGAAGAGAATCAAAAGAAGCAAGAAACTCAAAACAAGAATGTTCTGGAGCAACTAGAAACTCAAAGAAACGAGCAGAAGACCGAGCAAGAGAATGTCCTCAAACAACTGGAAACACAAAAGAATGATGTTCTGGAACAACTACAAGATCGGTTTGATGAACAGAAAAATCTGCTAGAAGGCAGGTTTGCGGACTTCGAAGACAGAATCAATGAGCGTGTCGAAAAACAAAATTCAACGACTAATGCACGTTTCAAGAAAATAGACGACCAGATCGAAACCATTACAAGGGAACTAGAAAAAGTGCGAAAGATGAAAGCTCGAGAAACTTCTGGTGAGTGCTCAAGAAAGAGAGAAGTGAATCCTCCAAGCTTTGATGGTCAGATACCGTGGTCAATCTACAAGAAACAGTTTGAAGCAGCAGCGTTAACAAACGGCTGGGACGATGACGAAAAATACATTGCTCTTACGCTTGCCTTGAGAGGAGCAGCTGCTGAACTGCTACAAACCATCCCAGCAGAGAAGAACGGTGACTACAAAGTTCTGGTAAACGCAATCGAACAGCGGTTTGGGGATAGCCACATGACAGAAGTCTTCCGAGTACAACTAAACAACAGGGCACAGAAAAGAGGTGAAACTCTGCAGCAGCTTCAGGCAGATATCGAGCGATTAGTCCACCTGGCATACCCAACAGCTGGCAACGAGATAATAAATCAACTTGCTGTTGAAGCCTTTGTGAGAGCTGTGGGCGATATAAATCTCCAAAGGGCTATTCGCACTGCCGGAAAGCAAACACTACCAGAAGCATTGGCTTTCGCTCTAACAATGGAAGCCGCAGAACAAGCATCCCAAAACGTGCATCGCGTGAGAGAATTGGAAGTCCAAGAATGCTCTTGTCAGAAGGCTACTCTGGAAAGGAGTCAGCGAGACGGACAAGCACGATGCTGGAACTGCAACAAGACTGGGCATCTTCAACGACAGTGCAGATTACCGCGAAGACGAACCTCATGCCAACACTGTGGAAACAGAACTTACTCAATAAGTCAAAGTTACTCCAACAACGTTGCTTCCGAAGCTGTTTCCCACCCGGGAAACGAATAAGAACCAACTTCGAGGGGCAGAAGCTGGTTTCTGGTATCGATGGCCCCAGAAACGACATCCAGGTTTCTCAAACGAAACGTGACAACAAGAGCCTGACCGTGGAAGCAAGTATAAACGGCAACAAATGTGTGGCTACCATCGACACCGGTGCCACGGCGTCCATTGTACGGCAGGACCTCGTTAAGAAGACATGGCTCCACAACACCAACAGCTATCGTCTAAGGACTGCAACTGGAGAAGCCGCAAAAGTTTATGGTGAGGTACGTCTTAAGATCCGGATGGCAGAGCTGGAATTCTCTCACCTGTTCCTGGTAGCAGATATATGCGACGAGTGCATTGTCGGTGTCGATTTCATGAAAGATCACGGAGTGATATTGGACATCGGGAACCAAGTCCTGAAATATCGAAACATCGAGATTCCGATGATCTATGGGATCCACTCGTATGAGACCTCGTTATCTGTGAAAACCGTCATCAAAGAAGATCTGACTTTGCCTGCTTCTTCAGAAGTATTCGTGTGGACGAAATTGAAAGGTAAGCCTGGCAGCCATCGATACCTCATGGTCGAACCAGCATCTGTAAAGTCCTCCCAAAACGTCACCATTGGGAAGACTCTTGTTAGACCTGTAAAGAACATGGTTCCCGTACGAATACTCAACATCAAGCCGTACGAAGTTAAGCTTAGAAAAGGTGAGATTGTCGGACAATGCGAATCTGTATCAGCGATAACAAGGATCAGCGAAGAAGACCCAAGGCAAACATTGAAGTCCAAAGAGCTGAACTCCATAAAGACGAACATTCTCGAGTCCTCTAATCTTGGCCAACAACAACGAAGAACTGCAGAAGGTCTCCTCGAAGAATTTGCAGACATCTTTTCATCATCGCAAGGGAAATATGGCAGAACACAACTGGTTCAACATCGAATCAACACCGGGGATGCAAAGCCGATTCGTCAACCTGCAAGACGCCTTCCACTAGCCAAACAAGGTGAGGTTGAAGAACTGATAACCACCATGAAAGAAGAGGGTCTTATCGAAAACTCAAAAAGCCCTTGGGCGTCTCCAGTGGTCCTGGTAAAGAAGAAAGACGGATCAACCCGCTTTTGCATGGACTATCGAAGGTTGAACGATGTGACCAAGAAAGATAGCTACCCTCTGCCTAGGATCAGCGATACTCTGGACGCAATGGAAGGAGCACAATGGTTCTCAACTTTGGACCTGAAAAGTGGATACTGGCAAGTAGAAATCCATCCTGAAGACAAAGAGAAGACAGCGTTCTCGACAGGAAACGGATTGTGGCAGTTCAAAGTGATGCCTTTTGGACTGTGCAATGCTCCAGCGACTTTTGAGCGCCTTATGGAATGCGTCCTGCAAGGACTCACTTGGAAATCTTGCCTGGTCTATTTGGATGACGTCATCGTATACGGGAAAACATTTGACGAACATTGTACAAATCTGAGAGCCGTGTTTCAAAGACTTCGAGAAGCCCACCTCAAGCTCAATCCAGAAAAGTGTTCACTCTTCAAAACCGAAGTGAAATACCTGGGACATATCATCTCATCCCAAGGAGTTAAGACGGATCCTGATAAGGTTGACACCGTGAAGAATTGGCCAACACCACAGGACAAACATCAACTCCGAAGCTTTCTGGGTCTAGCCACCTACTATAGGCGCTTCGTCAAGAATTTTGCTGAGATCGCCAAGAGTCTACATCAGCTAACGGAAAAGGGAAAGCAGTTTAAATGGTCAGGTGAGTGCGAGCGCAGCTTTCAAGAGCTCAAGCAACGCTTGTGTAATGCACCAGTGCTGACCTACCCGACTCCAGGAAAACCGTTCATCATTGATGCTGATGCCAGCAATGTCGGGATTGGTGCTGTATTGTCATAGGTACATGATGGCGAAGAAAAGGTGGTTGCCTATTACAGCAAGGTACTCTCAAAGTCGGAAAGAAACTATTGTGTGACCAGAAGAGAACTTCTTGCACTGATTTTGGCAACAAAGCACTTCCATAAGTATCTCTATGGACAGAAGTTTCTTCTCCGAACCGACCATGGAGCACTAAACTGGCTTTTGAATTTCAAGAATCCAGAGGGTCAAGTGGCGAGATGGATTGAGAGGCTGCAGACGTACGATTATGAAATTCAACATCGGAAGGGGAAGCTTCACTCAAATGCTGATGCACTGTCTCGGAGACCATGTAAGCATTGCAGACGCCAAGAAGAAAAAGAAGTGGTTACTGTTCAACGAACCAGAACCGATCCCATTTATGGCTGGAGCAACGACGAGTTGAGGAAGGCTCAACAAGAGGACCCAGATATTGAACCCATCCTCGCATGCAAGGAACACCAGGAAAAACCAGAATGGGCCGATATCTCCGACAGAAGTCCGGCTCTAAAGGCCTATTGGGCACAGTGGGACTCATTGCATGTCCAAGAGAGTGTCCTTCGACGTAAATGGGAATCAGCAGATGGAAAGTCCTATGTAATGCAGCTAGTCTTACCGAGATCGAAGATTGTGGACGTTCTGCGAGAGATGCATGATGGAGTTTCGGGAGGCCATCTAGGAGTAAACAAGACGCTAGAAAAGGTTCGACAACGATTCTATTGGCTACATGCAAGGGAAGATGTCGAGAAGTGGTGCCGAAAATGTGATACCTGTGCTGCCACCAAAGGCCCGAACAAAAAGAATCACAGCCAAATGCAGCAGTATAATGTCGGATCACCCTTTGAAAGGATTGCAATAGACGTGGCGGGTCCATTTCCGGAAACAAATAATGGAAATCGTTATATTCTGGTCGTCATGGATTACTTCAGCAAGTGGCCTGAAGCATACGCCATACCGAATCAAGAAGCCAAAACAGTCGCAGACCAAATTGTGTTCAACTGGGTGAGCAGATTCGGTGTTCCATTAGAACTGCATTCCGACCAGGGAAGGAACTTTGAATCAAACATATTCCAGGAAGTTTGTGGGCTTCTTCACATTAAGAAGACAAGAACAACACCACTCCACCCACAATCTGATGGCATGGTCGAACGGTTCAACCGAACCCTGAAGGAACATCTTTGCAAAGTTGTGGACGACAACCAGCGAGATTGGGATCGACACATTCCACTGTTTTTGATGGCGTATCGAAGTGCAAGACATAGCTCAACTGGCCATACACCGTCTGAGATTTTAATGGGAAGGAACATCAGACTGCCGAGCGAAATCAAATTTGGATGTCCCACGTCAGAACCGCAAGCCGAGGATGTTTACTTGGATGACCTCAGGGAAAGACTCCTTCAGATCCACGACGATACCAGGTCAAAAATTAAGATGTTCAGTGACCGAATGAAGACACGCTACGATATACGAGCGACAACAACAGAGTTCCAAGCAGGAGATCGAGTGTGGCTTTACAATCCCCATCGACAAAAGGGGTTGTCACCGAAACTTCAACGGGACTGGGAAGGCCCATATACAGTGATTAGCAAAATCAACGACGTCGTGTACCGGATACAAAAAGGAGTCAGAGGTAAACTTAAAGTCGTACATCGCGACCGACTACATCGCTACAGTGGTGATGAAGATGATGGATTTGTTCGGGACGATCAATCCTAAGGAGGGGGCAATGTAATGTGTATACACTTTATTTTATCTCATACGCTCTGTATCTCCTTCCATTGTACTGTCTAATGTGTATACTGTAATGTGTATACACTTTATTTATCTCGTACGCTCTGTTTCTCCTTCTATTGTAATGTCTAATGTGTATACTTTATTATCTCGTACGCTCTGTACCTCTTTTCTGTATTTAATGTACACACTTTTCTTACTCTCTTTACTTACTCTGTATCTCTTGTTTATTTAATGTACATACTCTCTTTACTTAATATCGTTTAATTGTAGTAGTAAACACTTGTGAGGGGCAATACCTAATAATTAAGAGAAACTTTTTGTTTAGCATTAAGAACGTTAGCCCCTACAAAAAGTAATCTAAGTATTTTATTTGTAAATAGAAAGCTTCTCGAACTTTCAAAAGCTTCTCGAACTTTCAGCTTCTCCAAGAACCAATAGGAACCAATAGTAGTTTCTAGAACCCATCATTTTGTATATAAATAGCCGTTGGATGGCGATGCAAATCAGTTGATTGTGAACTGCGATAAGTAAAGTACACTGTGTTTGAAAAGTTATAATTGAAAGTGTTGAATAAATAAGTTTGTGAGTGATTTGAATAAAGTGAATTTGTGTTTTATTTAAAAAGTGAATAAGTTTTAATTGTCGGACCAAGCCGAATATTACAGTATTTTACAAAGTTTAACAAAGTTTTTTGATTTTGCTGCCAACAATGAATCAGGCTACACTTTTTTTAATATTTCCACAAATTGGTGACCCGAAACGATGAGAATCATGAGAATCATATTGTTCGTTAAATTTTTCTTTCTAAAGCGTGCTTTACACGATATGGATTTTTCATATGGATTGTCACTTTTTCCATATGGAAAATTATACAAATCGTGTAAACGTATTAAGAATCCATATCGAAATACAGATGAAAATTCCATATGGAATTTTTTCATTTAGAACTGTTTCTAAATTTCATCTGTATACAGACGAAATCGAATTTTTTAAACGACAAAATATGTCTACATTTAAACATGGAGAGCGCGAAAAAGCTGATTTGTTATGTTATTTTGTGTTTTTCATAAAAAATAATAATAATATGACACCTTTTAAGTGTTTTGGACAAAAAAATGTTTTGAAAATACAAACGAAAAATCCAAATCGTCTAAATGCTTTTCTGATTTTACAAACCAAATCCAATTTGACATACATATGAAAATACATTTGGAAATGAAAAGTGACAGTCCATATGGAAAATCCATATCGTGTAAAGCACGCTTAAGTAATGGCGTTTTTGTGAATTTCTGAAACTGTAAACGTTTTCAAACTGAACTCTAATAAAAAATAATTTTCAAACATTTAAACCCTACTCTAAATCCACTTTAAAATAGGAGTTGGCTCTAAAAATAAATTTTAGATTCAGGGTCGACTTTTCCTCATTTTTGAACGACTTAAAGTATACTTTTTCGTTAAAGTGGTCGGCTAACTTTAAAAGGGAGGAATCATTCGTTTAACTCTTTAAAGTATAGTTTTGAGGAAGCAGATTTTGAGATTTTCGAAGATTTCGAAATTATAAGAAAGCAAAGAGTTTATCAAATTCGTATTCATTCAAATATTCATTTTATTTTCAACAGTTTTTTCATTCCAATAAATAAAAAAAAATTTGAACCAACAGGTTACATATATAGATTGAAATACTTGGTCTTCAAAACAGTTGACAATGGAGTTTATTGTTTGACAGAACCTCTACCTACTGCTGTTTAACTGTGCAGCTGCAGCGGCACCCGATGCGAGACTGTATTAGTAGTTATTATAACGCCGGATGTTTCAGCAGTCGGCACAATATTTACCAATTTGCGAACTGATTTTTTCCCTGGTGCTGTTCCACCCAAAGATACGCCTAGTCCCGATCGCATGACACTGCAGCCGAAATAATGATTCAGAACGACGCGACGGATGTGTGATGCAGCTGCCAAGCTAGTCCTTCAGGACCATGGAAGACGAAGTGGACGTTCTACTTTTTCCTTTGGAATCTGATGCAATTCGGACACGCCTTCAACGTAGGATTCAAAGAGTTGGTTTTTGATAAGTTCGAGCAAGGCTTTGGCTTCGTCTTTGAATCCAGCTACACGGAAAGTAGTTGGCAGATTGTCTTTAATGGCTGCAAGGAATTTTGACCACTCTACTTTGTCTTTGCATATTTTTTGTGCCTGAAATGTGATTGTTTTTTTTATTTTTACTTTGTATCATTCTCTATAGTTACCTTGTAGTATTTGTGAAATCCATCATTTTTACGGACAATCTCCTTGTAGGGTTCCAATCGCTTATCGGGCTTTGGAGGCTAAACAAAAAAGAGCAAACAAAGAGCGCAAGTTTTATTCGTCGTTTTCAACTCACCCATACCCTCTTATTGCGTTTTTTTTACAGCAAAAGGATTTTGTTTTCTAACGCGGTCACGACCCATATTTTATTATTTTTAAGTTATTTAAAAATGAACTCAAATGAAAATTAAATGCAGAAATCCAAATAACGAAAACAGCTTCAACAAGTTAAAATGAGATATGAAAATGTTTGACTCTGACATATTTAATTTTAGTTGATCTGTCACCAGGGATGTGACTTTTTTCGAAACTGTACGAAGTAGTTTTGAACAAAAAATGCAGTAGAATTCATTTTTTCGCAGTAGATTTTTTTTTCGTATATAGGTTGTGAAAATGCATGCATATATTTATGTATAGTTCATTTGTACAAAAATTTAAGAAAATTCCTTGAAACATAACGAACACAAATAAATAAATATGAAACTTAACAAACTAAAAGTTTTCAAATTCCTACTAAAACAAATGTACTCAACTAAGTAAGTTATTATTATTGGTACCTATATCTAAAGACAAAAAAGGCCATAACTGAAAAATCTTTGAAACATCTCCGATTTTGAACATTTTTTCCAAATGTAAGTTCTTTCAGTAATTTAAATGATAAAAGTGTAGTAAAGCAGACTCAACTTGGAATGCCAATCCTCCCTTTTTATATTAAGTAAGATTTCGCAAAAATTGTACAACAAAATTTCAGCAAAGGCTGACTATATTTTTTTTTTTATAAAACCTATAAAGGGTTTTTCAATAAAGACTTGACAACTTGTTAACGAGGAACAAGTTAAAGAGTAATTCCGAATTACAAAAAATTTCAAACGAAATTCGGAGTTCGGGACCGCAAGCTTAAAAGCTTTTAGGGGTCGGAAAAACGTTTTTCTTCTTTTGAATAGAAATGCAAATTTATATACCAATCGATTGGAAATCACTCCAAGAATTTGTGTTTGACAAAAAAAAAGCTCACTTATTTTTCAAAATAAATGTATTTTTCTATTTTCCGGTCCAAAATTAATTTTCCTGAACAGCTGTATTCTGCCCAAAAATGGAACGAACCATTCCTATGACTTCTGTTTCAAGTTTGTACAATTCCAATGATAGAATATAACCCACCTGTTTGCGGTCGTAATTCTCGCTCTTGAAGACAGCCAATAAAAAGTGTTAAGTTCAAAAATTTGTATCTGCATATTCGCTGTGTGATGTTGCCGTGTCACTGAGACAACGGTTAAATCAAAATGTCGAAAATATCGCTGCCGTTCAGGCATCCGTAACAAACGATCTAAATTAATCAGTTACATGTGCCATGATAACCGATTATTTTTGGTCCGAATTGAGTGATAAGACCTTGGATGATATGTGGTTTAAAGTGGATAGTGTCGCACAGCACACCTTACAAGCTATTTGTTGAAGATTAAGTTTGATTAGCGTGAAAGACATTGATCGTTGTGCAATTTACTTTAAGACTATTACAATATAAATGAGGTTGAGTTCCATTCATATATGCTTTGCCTTTACTAGTAGGTACCTTCTTCAAGCCTATATTCAAGTTTTTCAAATATCTCTAATAGTTTGCGTTTTATTAAAAAAAAATTGTGAATACCTATTTGAAAACACAATACTTCAATCTTCTATTTGTTTTAATTTAAGTTGAAACTACATATCTAAGCTTTTTTCTTAAAATTTAATTTTATTATTAAAATGTAAAGGGATGTTGATTATATAATTAGTTTTTATTATGAATTATAGAACTAAGCAAGGTATTTAATATTCAATACTATACTTAATTGTTCAATGTAAAAAACACATTTTGTATTACAATTCCCTGTCCTTCTGTAACCCCTTTCAAACATAGAAGTTAACTTTTTAAGAGCATTTGGGTTCGACTTTTTTTTTTTTTAGGTCAAACATTTTTTTAGACAATACAAATGTTTCGCCAATTTTACAACAATCTTGGATAATTTTTTATTGCTCTAAGGGCCAGTTCGTTCACACTTGATCATCTTTAATCAAGAATTATTCCAGTTGATAATCCTAGAATTCGTTTGTTCACAAAAGTTGTAATTAAGAAATCCATGATTTGAGCAGTTAATTGGAGATTTCGTTAATCATCCAATTTTGCTCGATTAGGACCATTTAATCAAGGATGTTCTATAATTCAGTTTGTTCATACTTGATTTACGCATTGACATGATATTTGAACTCCTTCAATTACTTGATAACTCAAATTTATCATCTTTTGAAAACTCTCAAGTGAACCACCATCCTGAATTTATCAGAAGAAACCTTCTTACATTTTTGTGTTAATATCTTGTAAACTTTATTACAAAAGATGAAGGAATATTTTATTTTACAAGAACACCCTGAACTTTGTTTAGTTCTTTGAGGTCAAAATTATGCTATATTTAACTTTCTTCTTAGACAAAAATAGAAAAATGAAGAGAAGATGGTTTGAGCACAAATTCTTAAGACCATTTTATTGTTTAGAACGCATAACCACACAAAAACTGAAATAATGCTTGCCAAGAGTGCTTTAGAATTTCCAGTAACATGTTCCAAAGTCACCAATCATTTAGCGATGGTGGTGATGATGGACTTGAGTCAGTCTTTGGCGGCTGGGATTTCTCCGGATTCTCAGCAAATCGCTTGATTTTGACATACGACTTGATATACCGACTGCCGAAGAATTGTGCCAGACTCGTTGTCGAGGTGATGGCGTATGAAAGAGCCAATCTTAATGATGAACTCATTGTTCCTCTTGATCTTCCGCTTAGTCGGTGATGACGGACTGGTTGTCTTCTCAGTGGAGGCTTTGCGCTTCTGTCCTGCTGCGGCGGAAGTGTTTACCGTTTCCATGACCATGAGACACCCGGTTGTAATTGTCATTATCGGTCAACTTGCGGGGCCTGCCTCAGCTGGGTTTGTGAACGATAAGCTTGACGGGGTATGGAACATGGTCGTTTTGATGGTTTTGAATTTGCTGCTGGAGCTGTTGTAGCTGCAGGAGCAGCTTCCGTTTTGGAAGTTTAATGCAACATTTGCGAATTTTTGCTGGACTGTTGTTTCTTCTTTGCTGGTGTTTGTATTGTTTTCTCCACAGCAGCGACTGGTGTAGTTTTATTGTTTTGCGGGGATTTAAATGGTGTCTTTGGTTCATCCAAGTGAGAGTCACGTTGTGGTGTCGACGAAGCCAAAGGCTCGCTAACTAATTTCTTGTGAAGCTTCTTGACAGGCGTTTTTTTCAATTCCGCACGCCGACGACGATGATGGGGATTTTTGCAATTTCGACAATTTCGTTTCTTTTTGTTGTGTTGTCCCGCCAAATTTAACAGGACATTGAATTTAGTCCTCTCCACAAGGACACGCTATTTCGTTTCCCACACGTACAAAAATAACATTTGACAAAAAAATGAATTAAAAAACTTAGGCCGTGTGTGAATTGCGTTAAAATGTGTATTAAAACTTGACGTTTGGTTAAAATTTGACGGTTAGTTGAAAATGGGATCAAATTTAGCCATTTGCTGTGTGAATTGCGTTAAAAGGGATATTTTTAACCAACATTTCTGGGTAGAACTAGGAAGTTTCCCTCATGATTTAAGAAATTTCCCTCAACAAAAAATGTTTTTATCCACCTAGGTAAAATAATTTTGTGTACGAAAAGCCACTAAAGATAAGGAAACAAACTCTGTTATATTCATTTTTCTCGATTTTGCAGTGGTAATTTGATGTTTTGAGTCAACAGTAAAATGTCTTCAAACGAAAATTTCCTTTTTTGAATGATTGGTTCCTTCCATCTGGTCACACTGCCAAACATGTTTTCACAGCAAACATTTTCATTTTCAAAAGAAAAAAAAAACAATTTCGTGTTTCGATTTGAAAATATGATGAATTCAGTATTTTATTTATTTTATTGAAATATCAATCCGTAAAACGGAGAAAAACAGCACAAAACAACAAAACAAAACAAACTTTTCTATCATTCACGATTAAAAAATATACGTCAAAATTTTAACCCATTTATCCTGCTCCACAGCTGGGTAAATTTTAACCCATTTTATTCACCACACTAGTGTCAAGTTTTAACCAAACGTCAAGTTTTAATACACATTTTAACGCAATTCACACACGGCCTTAATTCTTGATTAAGTTTTGACATGAAACTGACTGATAGACTGGAAAATGGAATGATTTGTAGAAAAACCATGATTCGTTAATCAAGGTGAAAAAAAGTGAACAAACGCTCTTTGATTATCATAGATTCTTAATCATGAATTAAGGGGAATCCGTGATAATCAAATTGAAGATTTAACCCACTCTCAACGAACTGGCCCTAAGTCCTTGCAAAGTAAAAAAATATTTTTCGAACGCAAAGTGCAGTAGATTTCAATTTGGTGGCAGTAGATTTTATTTGCGAAACAATTGCAGTAGATCTACTGCAATTGCAGTAAGGTCACAACCCTGTCTGTCACATTTAGGCGAGTTCACACAATGTTATGTTTGAAGTCTAATCTAATTAGAAGACTTGTTTAAAGTGTTTAAAAATAAGAAAAAGTTGGAGTGCTTTAAGTAGAGTAGACTTTATTGTTTAAACGAGGGCTGACTGCAAATTTGCGCCAATAAAATTTATTGGGTTCGGACTTGAGAGATCCCAAATCGCAGTAGGTCTAACGCAAAATCGCATTGAAATCAAAGTTTCCGCATCATTAGAATTCATTTTCAGCAAAAAAAAAGCAAGGACATTGAATAAAGTCCATAACTATTTAGTTTTAGAAGTAAGTTAGAGCGACTTCTAAAGGGTAACATTGTAAGAGACCTTAAAGAATATAAAAAAATACAATGTTCATCTAATTTATGCTAAGATACATAGCTGTAATACCACGTTTTCATTGATTTGTTACATACTTGCTAGTGCTCATCTCATCACCTGCGGTATGTAATCGTGGTATTGGGCGATAGAGTGCGAGACGCGTGTGTATTATCACATTGTTTGAGTGGAATGGGAAAACGAAAAGGAAACGAAAAAGGAACAACTATTGCAGAACGTAGCCACAATACAGTAATTAGCATGCATGAAAGAGATACAAATAATTTTAATGTTTGTTCTACAAAAATTTCTATGAACAGTTATTCAAGCCAAATTTGAAACAATCGCAGTAGATTGCAGGAAAAGTGCAGTGAGGCAGTAAATTTGTAAATTTGGTAAAAAGTGCAGTAGATCTACTGCAATAGCAGTAAAGTCCGAACGCTGAACAACCGCATAAAAAATAACGTGCCATGTTGAAGACGCTTTGACTAGGATTTGATTGGTTTGAGAGTCTCCGGACTCTCGTTTCCAAGATGGTTCAAATTCTTTGAAAGTGATATAACTGCTCGTCTTTCTAGTTCTGGTACTCCTAGAATATTTTTCGTTCCGGGATCCCCGAAGCCAGATCTTTGAAAGTTATAGTTGGCTCGTCTACTTCGCTAAATTTCAGATTAAGGGTCAGTGGCAACAGCATATAACATTCCTTATTAGGTAAGGAAAAACATACATCCTTTCTATTTGAATTTTCTACTACATACTCCCAATAATTCTGTGATTGAAATACAAACCTTAAGAAAATTTACAAAAATACCCAAAATACAATAATATAAAGTTAAGACAAATACAAAGCTAAACTACAGGAACACAAACCGATGTGGCAGGTTTTTTGTATTCTAACCAACCTAAACTAACCTAATTTTTTTTCTACTTTTATTACCATACTCCTCATGCTCACTCAACAGTGCAATGCAACAAAATTATAATTTTCTGTTTTCTTCTGAAATTCGGCCAATTGAACTGAAAATAAACTAAATTCAAATTCCGCTGATCAATTTAACTTATAAACATATTAGATTCATAGGTTCTTAAGCACTCAAGATGACAACCTCAAATTTACTTAACTGGCAATTATTTCGGTTTCGGTAGTAAATTAATTAGTCACTCGAAACCGAATTGTGGCTAAGTAGAATTGACCTCAAAGATTCTATTTGAAGATACCGAGCTTGAATTTCAGCATAATATAATTAAGTGATTGACTGCAAATTGATTTGAAACTGTTTGGTCAATAGATTCCTACATAATAATTTTTTAAATTATTAGTGTCATTATAACAAGCATGAGCTGAAAATGGGAGTAAAATTTCCAATGAAATGATTTACACGTTAACACAAATGTAAAGTACAATGGCCAACACAAAATCCATAAATGATTAACAACTTGTTCATTTTGTTGCTGTGGAAACAGTTTATACCTGTTTCATATTTAAGGACTCGATTATATGAAAAAAGAAAAGAAAATACCAAATATTTTGATAACAAACACCTAATTTAATATTCATTGATAAATAATCGGAATGAAACACAGTAATACGACAAGCACACATCATAACAACGCAATGTTGGAAAATAAGGATGCGGTGTACAGAAAAAAAAGGGATAGAGGTATAATTTTGATGGGGTTCGGTGTTCATTATTTATTAATACACGCAATACGGTCCAAGAAACATGATTGAGGTCTCGTTATTTGAACAGGCTTTTGGACGTTATTCAACCTTCATGTGTAAGCGCAGCGTTGATAACGTAAACAAGAATAATGTATAGGTTTCAATTTAATCAGAAATATAATATTAAAGTATTACTATATTAAACGGACCTCTAGAATTTATTATAGCATTATGAACGGCGGCCGGTTTAAATTTGCGTAGCTGTCTTCATGTTATAGGAAACCTACACGGGTTTATTTCGACAAGTTGAAAAAAGGAAAAAAAGAAAAAAAAAATACATAAACATAACATTGTGTAAAATTTTTAAGTAGCCAGAAGATAAGTTTTCGACAGTTTGGCTTTATGATTTATGGCTCTATGGCTTTTTGGATCTTTGGCTGAAGATCTAAAATGTATATTACTATCAACTCTTAAAATCGCAGTGATTTGATATAAGTAGGTTTGTGTTATTATAGTCTTGAGGCAATAACTTAATCAACAGTTTTAATGATTCTAGAAACCTTTCAGGATTCAGGACAAAAGATTCATAAATATTTATTTTACATTATTAAATTCAAACGAATGTCCTTGCTTTTTTGCTTCATACAACCTACCAATCCCAATCAAACCAATGATGATGGCCATCCTGACAGAGTAAACAGTGCAAGTAATCGAACAAAGGCCATATTTCATTTCCAACTCAAAATATTATTATAACCCAGCCCAATGTTATTAGACATTCAAGTTCAATCTCCTTTAAATTATTATCCTGGGTCAATATAATATCCTATTTTAAGTAAGGTCAATGTGGTTTTATTTCGTCTTGTCTGGAAAGCGAGCGTTGTCTAAATAGAAGTTTATTTATAAAAGCATGTTGCACAAAGTGAGTTTCACAAAAAAAACACATATCTATTGCCAAAAGCTGCGCTGCAATAAGTACTTAATTGCTTGTTTATTCCAAAGGATTGGCATCAATTAAATTGCAGACTTTATATGATGGTTAACTTTGTGAATACTCTTCTTCTCAAACAGTTAAAAGCAATGTGATGAGGTTATTGGGGTTATTTCAATATTTAACCAAATCACTTACTTTAATTGGTGGAAAATGTGTTCCTATAAAAAATAATACAGTTCTGGGGACACACAAATTTTAGGATTATTATCCTAAAGTTCAAAAAACTAATATTCCAAAGTGAATGAATGGGATGCAACCCATAGACATTGCAAAGGACCATTAATAAATGGAAAAAAAAGAAAAATATTATACAAAATCATTCATAGATGACCATTGATTGATGAACATTAGCCATATAATTTGTCCTGGCCATCACACATTATATCTTTTGCAACAACATAATAAGAAATAAATTCTACATTCAAAAAAAAAATTAAATTAAAAAAAAAATAATTTTCCTACACCTATTCTTATTTTTTGGCACAATTTCATCCAATATTATTTTTAGGCAGTTTGGGAACAAAAACGAGCAGCGTGTGTTAAATTGCTAAATTTATAATGAAAGATGTGGCAGTTTGCTTATTGTGCAAACGGTAACTTATTAAACCAATTAATTATAATTTTATTTGGATAATTTGGCATTAAAGAATAAACAAATTCATTGTTTTTTCATTAAATTATAAATAATATATGTATACCTGCCTATAAAATATTATATGTATTATTCATTATTGACTTATTCACATATAGTGGAGTCAATGAAGCTAAAAAAGGGCGTTTTCAGAAAGTCCTCAGAAACAGCTCGGATTTGGATTTTTTTTCCTAATTTTTTGTAAAAGTTAAAAATTTCAATATTTTCACTTTGAAGATGAATTTTTCGAAAACCATTCCTAAAAACAGTTTTATTTAAATGCAAAATGAAAGAAGCATTTTTTAGCTTTGCGAGAAGACACGACATAATGGACAAAGCTGTTGATTTTTAATATTTTTTTTTGAAAAATAGGCTTTTTTGTTATAAGATTGTCCCTCCCGGCTAAACGGGGGACAATAGACCCCCTTCCATGTGATTTTTTTCTTGTCTTAATGCAACATATACATACACTCCAATTACTAAAAACATCGTTCGTGGATCACCTTTTATAAACAACTAGCTGGTACCCGCGGCTTTGCCCGCGTTAAGTTAAAGTTAACTTATTATTTTAATATGATGTTGTACAGGATGTAAGGTGAAACACTGAAAAGATTCTGGGCATTGAACACCCGTGAAAACGCATCGCATATAGCTATCCATGGGAGAAGCACAGCTTTTCTTGACTATTTACATATCTGAATTTTTCCTAGCTTTGCAACCTTAACTTCTATGCTCTCTCTTGCTAAATTCGTGCACTCGCAGAGTTTTCCGAGTTCCAACCCAAAATTTTCCATTTTTCCGTTTGCACCTACAATTACATACGATTTTCCCATTGAAAACCAGTGAGTCTTCCGAGTTTTTCATCAAGAACTTTCTATTTTCCATTCGAAACCACATTTTGAAACAAAAAATTCCAAGCAAAAAATCAAATATCTGCCCTTTGTTTGGATTTTCCAGTTTTTTCAGTTTTCCCACTCTTCCATGGAGTTCTTACTTTTTTTTCACAGAAACCACCACAACAGTATTAACCATGAAAATTATATATATATACATACATACATATGTACATACATTTTTATAAGAAGAAGAAGATAATTTGTAATACAGCCGTGCACATATTTTTTTAATTTGCATTGGTGTTTCGCAATAAGTTTTGAATCAATAACTTAAGCTTCGTCCAACTGTCCTTTCTCAAATCCTTCGAATAAAAAAAAAAAAAACAAATGTTCTGAACAAAAAAATATTGACAACCTATCGTTGGAGAAAGCAATCCGTGGTTCTGGCACATCTATCAGCGGGACTATCGTCACCAAATCCACCCAATTATTGGCATACGCAGACGACATTGGAAGAAACCCACTCAACTAAGTTCATGGTGGCCCCGTCTGCTGAAAACGTTAGCAATAGTAGAAGAACAACTATTAAGGTGGACGTGCACGAATTCGAAGTGGTGCTATCGTTCAATTAACTTGGATATGTAGTAGCAGCCGATAAGAATATGGAAGAAGAAATACGCAGGCGGCCGGCTGCTCAAAACTCACAGAACCTACTTAAGTCTTTCAAGGCTATTTATATCCTAAAAGGTTACCATTGCATTACTTCTAAACTGCTGCTTTAAGACGATAGTCTTACCAGTACTCACCTACGGATCTGAGACCTGGGTGCTTAGCCAACGGCACTCAGAATTCTTAGTTCTCCCTCTCCCTGTTTGTGAGGTAGGACGATTCTGGAGACGATAGAACCTTGAGCGATGTATGTATATGAAATCTAAAAAAAAATTAGCGTGGTAGACTCTAGTAGGCACCAAGTTGTATGACCGAAGAGGAACGGGTCGGGAAGTCTTTTGAGGTACAATTCATGGTAGAACACAGCGTTGCAAACCAAATTTGCGCTGGGATAGTATACATATGTACGACGCTCACAGCCGAGGGTGCGAAACTGGATTTCGATTTGATTTGATTTCGATTTTGTTTATTATAGAGATTGTCCATTTAAGTTCATAAACGCACTTATATTTTATCTCCTATGTGATACCGACATTCTCGATTATGTTATTCTGCAGCGGCCATCAATTGCATAACATCACTAATATATGTGTAGAAAAGAAAGAACAGCAGGTCTTCTTGCAATTAAGGACAGATTTCCCCGGGATATATGGAAGAACTTGCTGATCCCGGTTGTGGCTCAGATGAAGAGCGAAAATTCATTATCTCTTCTTTGTCGGTATACATATGTATATGTGTGTGCATATGTACCTATACATACATACATAAAGCAAATATAAAATATTACAAATATAAAATTACGGTATGCATGAGCCCTTGACACGAATGTGCAGACTTTCTAACTGCAACTCAAACTTATTTGATTTTAACTTAAGTAAAAATCATTTAAAATCGTTATTAAAAGCCAGTGTTCCACGCGCTTAAGTGTTTTGTTTGTGTTATGTATTTTTAGTTGTTATGTTACTTTTATTTTGTTGTTCTGCTTGTTTAAGTGTTTGTTTGTCCTATTGTTAAAAATTTTGTTTTTCCTTTTTGTTCCTGCTTGTATTAAGTAGTCCCTAACTCTTATAAAAAAAAATATTCTAAAATTTTTTCGATTTGACAATTTTCGAAAATTGAAATCGATCAGATTTGATTTTTTTTTTTTGGAGTGAAAAAAATATTTTTTTTACATTAGCACCGTTTGTCATTTGATTGCATTTGAAAAATAAACATTTTATTTTGTCTAAACCTTCTACCTTAAAACCTCTTGCAGATAGAGAAAAAATTAGGAAAATCGGTCAACCAGTTTGCCCGGTTAGCGAACGAACACAAAAATTAAGCTGTTCTTTTATATATATAAACAATATAAAAATTGTTTAAACAATATACGCAATTATTTCCCCCAACTGAAATGTTTCAGATTTTAAACAATATAAAAAACAAAAAATTTGGAAATTTTTATTTTTCCAAATCCGAACTGTTTCTGATGACTTTTTGAAAAAAAGCTTCATTGACTCCACTAATATATGTACATTATGCCTTGTTTTATTTCTGAAACATAAAACAAATCAGACCTAAATCTTTACTCAAGAAATTCGCTAAGATGCCCAAAATTGATGTTTTGAAATCGCCAAAGTGGTTATGTTTTGGCTGAATGGTTGTCATGGATCGAATTATCAATAAAAATAGAAATTCAAATACTGATTCCACTAAATAGTAACCACTTATGGCCTCAGAATTTTGTGAAAGTTAAACTTCTAATTTAATTCTAATTCTTGCACTCAAAAATGGATTTGCATTACATTTGAGGTAGGTAGTACCTAGGTACCACCAAAGATTCTGCAGGTAAGTTTTACTGTTTATTTTTAATTTCAAGCTGCTTGCACTTACAGAACTGTCTTACTCTTTGATATGGTGTTCCATTCACATTTGTTCACTGTCTTTTGTAATTCCGCTTTCATTCTATTGTTAAAATGGTTTAATGAGCTTTTAGTATCGTTATATCTTATGGTAAACTAAGAGCCCAGAAAATGGTTATTTAACAATTTTTTTATATTCCGCATATAATCGTTCTTAGCTTTGTTTAAAAATAGTCTGCATTTTTAATTGTGACATACCTATAGAATATAATTATGGCAAGTATTGTATTCGTAAAAATTAAATATGACATTATGATGATTATTGATTATGATAGAGAAGTCAAAAAGTGGTATAAAGTTTAGTAGTTTGAGCGAATTTGGGTGCGTCGTTTATTGACTTTATTTTCAAGACCAAAGTTTAGGATAACCACCATACCATTTTTTCGCCCAAAAACTAAAAGTTTCAATTTTTTCAAAAACAGCTAGAATGATTTTTGGAGTTTACTACTTTAGAATCGATTCATATATAATTGAGCACGGTACGAAAAATATATGGGAGTAAAATTAAATGTTGAGAAAAAGCGTGAGGGGTAAGGCATCTTTTAACTCTTAATAGCTTCTTACCTTCTAAATCAATTTAATTGAAATTTAGTCCAATGATAGTCTGGAGCCTGAGAAAGGGCATAGAGTATTATAAACGCAATAAACTGGATTGAAAGGGTTGCAAGGGGTTGAAATACAATACAACGTTTGTATAATTCTTGATCAGGCTAGAAGTTTGAAACTTATGTTAATAGATTTTCATTAAACATAAATAAAATTGAAAGGGGGTGAAAATAGGGGATGAAATGTAATCGCTATTTTATAAACAACAAATCGCGCAGAGATTTCAACCTAGAACTGTGAAATTTTCGCAGATGGCTCTTCAATTTATGTTACTTTTATTATAACAGTGGCTAGTTCGTATATACAATGTTGACATTTTACATAAATTTGTTTATAATTTTTAATCACATAGAAGAGTTTTTAAAATTTCCATATTTCTAATCTACATGAATAACGGTGATTTTGATACCGCATTTGTTGGGCTGCGTCTCGTACAAGCATCACAATCTCGATTTTAAAATAACTATAGTTGCACACAAACAACACTAACTGCTAGAACTGGTTACTCATGGAACCTATATTTGAAATAACGAGGATATGAATAGTGTTTGTCAATAATTGCAAGATTACGACAGTAGTTTTTTGTTGCGTTTAAGTATATATAATTCAAATAGGTGCAAGATATATATTAACATTTCCTTGAATACTGCATACCCAGATTTATATTAAAATATTTTTGAAAAATTTTATGTGTACAAAATTAATTTAAAAAAACCGCTGCAAGGAATTAAAAAAAAATCTTTTAATCAACATTTTTTTAAGAAATTTTATGGCATCAATTTTTTTTCAAATAAAATGTGTTTTTGAGGTATCTACATATTTCAATTTAAATTTTTACTAATGAATTTTAACTATGTACATGATTTTATTTTTAAATGTTTTTTGTGCGTTGAGCTTTGAAATGCAGAAGCCGGTTCGTCGTGCACATTTTTTTCATATGACGTCTTTAATTTTTGTTAAATTATTTTTATTATTATTAAAAAAAAATATTCCTGCGGCAAAGAAAAAACTTTGTTCAGCATCAATTTTAATAGAAAAGGAATAACTTAACGAAAAACAGTTTAACAGTTCTAAATTTCAAGTGTCTCGCGTTTCAAGAAAGTGTGTATCTAAATTTAGGTGCCGTGAACGAAGGCCATATGAACTAACGCCATAATGGCCTTAGTTCTCAATCAAATGTGAACTAACGCCATCACTTGAATGAGAACTTACGCCATAAGGGGTAAGTTCACATTCAAATGAGAACTGATGCCATAACATGCTTTGAGCTTTGAAGCAAGTAATTACCTAACAAAATCTCATCGAGATCTCAGGGACCTCAGATATTTCTAAAATGGAACAAGAGATCTCACTCTCAGCGAGTGCTGATATTTTCTTTTAAAATTTATGAAAGAAAAATGCAAGGTGTCTCAAAAGTAAGTTTACATTTGCTTATCTTATTACGCGAAAGCAACTATTCTGAGGGGCGCGGGGGGTATGTCAGTCGGTAGTCTGGCTCTTGGGAATTTAGTCGCTATGGAGCGTTTCTCTGGTGCGGACCGTGCGTTGTGCGTACGTGAGTTTTACAAAAACGGTAATTCGGCGACTGTAGCGCGTAGAAAATTCTGCAGTATTCGACATATTCGTCACTTAAATGATGCGCCTAGCACTCGACTCATTGCAAAATGGGTTGAGAAGTTTGAAGAGACTGGGTCAACTCTGGAGAAACCAAAATCTGGGCGGCCAAGAACATCAAGAACAGCCGAAAACGTGGACAGTGTTACTCAGTCTATTCGAGATGATCCAAACCTCTCGATTCGGAAGTCCACGTTTTCGGCTGTTCTTGATGTTCTTGGCCGCCCAGATTTTGGTTTCTCCAGAGTTGACCCAGTCTCTTCAAACTTCTCAACCCATTTTGCAATGAGTCGAGTGCTAGGCGCATCATTTAAGTGACGAATATGTCGAATACTGCAGAATTTTCTACGCGCTACAGTCGCCGAATTACCGTTTTTGTAAAACTCACGTACGCACAACGCACGGTCCGCACCAGAGAAACGCTCCATAGCGACTAAATTCCCAAGAGCCAGACTACCGACTGGCATACCCCCCGCGCCCCTCAGAATAGTTGCTTTCGCGTAATAAGATAAGCAAATGTGAACTTACTTTTGAGACACCTTGTATGTGTTGACCCGTTTTCTTGGTCAGCCATTTTTTTTTTCAAAATTCATTTTATTCAATTCACTTATGACTACTTAATACTAGACAATGAATTTAAACTAGTTTATTATCTAAAATCTTATGTTTAACTTACTGGCCCCAGCCGGGCGCTCTAAGAAATTCATGGTTTACTTAATATTAATGCCTTTCGGCCTATGAACTATTTTGTGTAACTATATTTTTTGTTTCACGTTAGAAAAATTAAAAAAAACTAACACCATATCATTTTAATTTTTTCCTTACATGCTACTTAAAATTAGGTCCTTAAAAATAAAACTTAAAATTAGCTAAAACTACCTATTCTACCTAACAACTACTTACAAACTAGAACAGCCACAGCAGCAAATCTTTTTTTTTTTTTCTTTCTATTCACTTTTTTGAATATTTTTTTCTTTTTTATATATATATATAAAATATATACATAAAATATATTTGTTTTTTTTTTAATTTTTTCTTTTTATTTGTTTTTTTTCTTCATTTTGTATTTTGTATTTGTTGTCCTTTTCAATGTGTGTGCCACCATGCCTACTCTACTTAAACCTAAACCCAAAACCCTTAGACTAAAACAAGCATGCAAGCCGGCCAAGGCTCAAAACCCCACCCCGACTACCCATTATCAAGTGCTGATTGAAGCCACCAGAACTGGTGCTCCTGCTTCACCCTATCGATTCGGTCCCGTTCGGACACAGCCCTACTGAACCGAAGGAGCTCTGCTCCGCCCTGTGCGAGGACGTCTCGATGGTAAAGGAGCCGCCGATCGACGGTTCTCCGCCTGACGTGGTAGATTAGCGGGATCGCCAATCTGTCCTGTATCAGACCGCATTTATCTAAATGGAGGAATGCCTCTGGTGGAATGAAGCCGCTCGAGCGTGCACTATCAAAATATTCGTCGTTCGGATAGAACGCCCCAAAGATCAAATTATTCGTCGAAGTCATAGCTCTCGCAATGTGACCCCGAACAAGTTTTATCACGAAATTGTCAATTCTGTTGATCCGAGCCTCGTTGTACAGAACCTCGTTAGAATAGTAATGTACATAAGAAGATTCCGGTGTCTGATACAAACCGAGACAGCGCCGAAGACACTGCCTCTCGAACACCCGAATCTTCTCCATTTGAGATGGTGCAACGTTGAACCACACTGGACAGCCATAAACGATCATCGGCCGTATGAGGGCCATGTAGCAAATAACCTTCACTCTGGGGTCAAGCCGACTGCTGTAAAACAGCCGTTTCGTCAGAGCGAAGGCTCCTCTGGCCTTAGTCAGCGCAGCATCTATATGTCTGTCGAAATACAGATACTGGTCCAACCAGATACCGAGGTACTTCACTTCACTTTTGCTCGTTAATCGCTGTCCGTGAGGCCCAACGATGACCATCTTGCGCCAATTCTTGCGCGTATCTCTCGAGGCCCCAGCCAACGAGGTCCGGAACAGAATTGTTTCGCATTTCTGTCTTGGTCAGCCATTTGAACGTAATCATTAACAATATTAATTTCAAGGAATCTCACTGAAATTTGAAAATTGTGCTACACCTAATAATTAGGTGATCGTAGGTGCTTCGTTCGGAAAACTAGTTTTCTAGACTCTGAAGTAATAAAAAAAATCGCGTTCTAAGAGCCGAAATTCGAAATTCGCGCGAATTTTTTTATTTTCACACCCCAAATTGTTTCTCTGTTTGCCAAAAAAAAATTCGGCTCGCTCCGCTCGCTTTCTAGTAGTACTGCAGTACGCGATTTTTTGATTACTTTCAATTGTGGAAAACTAATTTTCCCAATGAAGCATCTACGAAAAATATTGAGAAACTTAGGTACTCATTCTGAAATTCAATACAAATATGAAAACTCATTATTTTTGTATTGATTTTTTTATTCATTTAGAAAGCAACTTCATTCGATTACTTTGCAAAACATTATCAATAATTAAACGATTTTATTTGTTTTCCATCCTCGTAAATTTGTGCATAACTCCGCCGAAAAAAACAAAGATTTAAAAAAATATCATCGAAAACGGATTATTTTCGATTCTGGACCCAAAAACTGAGAGGAACGCGAAAGTATAAATAACAAAGAAATTTTTCCAAAATTACATTATGTTCCAATATCATATTAAAATTATTTTGATTGCTGCGAGTGGCTTTAATTCACATTGAAATGAGTACTTGGGCCACTTCTTAAAATGAACTAACGCCATATTACTTTAGTTCTCATTCCAATGTGTATTTAGGCCATAATCGGATTATGGCGTTAATTCACATTTGAATGAGAATTAAAGCCATTATGGCGTTAGTTCATATGGCCTTCGTTCACGGCACCTAAATTTATTATCAAAAAGGGTACTAACTAGGAAGTTCTGACCAATCATTTGCAGTTAATTAATAATTAGGATGGGGTTGTTTTTGTGTAGAACATTTTCCTGATACTAGGTTTCTTGTAAAACATTTACCCGAAATACGAAAAATCACACATTTTTCAAGTTTCAATAGATACAAATAGTGCCTCAGTACCTTAATTGAGAGCTCGAAAAGTTGATATATTGCAAAAAAATGTTACCTGAAACCGATACCTACAATATTTTACGACACTTAAACATTATTTGAATGTGCTCTATCCTCTATCTCAAATTTATTTATTTTGAAAAACAAATTTCTTTCTTCCTAACTATTTTTTTCGATAACCGAATAAAAAGTGACACGAATTAATAAACAGATACAAGGCTTGACCACTTACAAATTTTTATAGAAAAATTCTTAACAATAAATTGAGTAAAAAAAAATTATTCGAAGTTTTCTACATCGGTGTTAGTAGGTACAATACTTTGTACAGCGCTGATTTCGGACTTTTCATTTGCTATGAACGATATCCCAAAACTAAAATATCCGTTCAATTTTTGCGAACCGAAAAAAATTCAAAAATCCAATATATTTTCAATAAAATATATCTTAAACAAAGAAACAAGCAAACAAAAATATTTTAAACATTGTCCGCAAATGATGAAGTAGGTAAGGAATTGCGGTGGTTAGTCTGGCAGTCATGAATCATATTTGTCACCTACGTAAAAATTGTCATAAATTTCATTCAGCCAAAGGCAAAAGCTGGAATTTCGTTAACCATTTCCAAGAGCATTTTTTCATCTTTCAGAAGGACGTTGAATCAAGTAATATTGCAAGTTTGTGCCTATACAACACATACCAAACACATTCACGATTAAAAGTAAAAAAGTTTAAAATCCTTCAAAAACATGTTTTGTCGCTTCTGGCACAGTAACAAAGTTCTTTGATAAACTAAGGAATTTGCATTTAAGCTTGACATAAGAACTTCAAAAATGCTTTTACAGGAAATATTTGTGAGTTTATGGTTTGCTTAGGACATATTTTACATATTATTCCATAATTTGAGAAAGAGTTGTGTGGGAACAAATATGCAGCTAAAGTGTGTATGTTTTAAGTTAGTTCATATCAGAATGAAATTAATAAAATAAAGTAAATACCTACCTAACGTACCCAACCGTTTGTAAAAAAAAACCCAAATGAGAAAAAATAATTTTGAAAACAAAACAATTAAAAAATAAAACCATTGAAAACCAAAAACAGAACACAACAAAAAAATATAGGACGTACGCTAGATCACAACATTTGCCAGAAATAAGAATAAATTAATTAAATATTTACTTAAACGCATTTTCACATATTTTGAATTTTATTTCAATCATTTATTCTAAATTTATTTCAACTTGTCAGAAAGAAATGCTTTTCAATTGTCCGCCAAATATTTTCTACATTCATTTATATACAGCTACAACAGCATATAGATTTTATTCACAGTGAAATATGTATTTCAATTTGATAAATTGAACATACGCCAAAATGTATTCAAAAAACTGATCATGCCAAAAAACACTCGTTATTTTTTTTCAAGTCATCTCTTCGTCATTGTTCTTTCAATATTCAGAACATGTAACCTCCTTCGTCACCTTTGACAGCGAAATGGAAATCAATTCATCAATCAATCAAACTAATACGGGGTAAATTCTTCAATGACGGAAAAGGCCGCATTAGCTGACAATTTAAATTAACTGACAATGGCATTCAAAAATGCATTTAATTCTATAATAGTTTTAATGATGGGCTTGTATCTTTGTATGAATGACTAGTCCAATAGCATTAGATATCATTATGAAGTATGTATCTGATTTTTAAGAAAATTTGTGTATGAGAAAAAAATGTGTTATATTTTTTTTCTCGTGGTATGTTCACTGTTCAAGTTCATGAGAATAGAATGCATGAATTTTACAATGACACAACTTATTAGTTTGGACGTCTCATTTGTTAACGTGCGCCGACTAAGAGAAAATTAAGAGTAACAGCCATTAGGAATCTAATCTAATTTGGCTCCTAGTTGTCGAAACACGATCAGGGTCCAATTTCCTTAGTTAAATTTCGGGGCAGGTTTCTATAACAAAAATTATTAAAAAATGATAAAATTCGATGATTTCACTTGGCATAACATGGTAACACATAATGTTATTTTATTTGCTTTGCATCTCATTTCAATGTACCTTAATTACGTGATTAAACAACCCGTTTCATAGAGCGTTAGAAAAAAATTCAGAGTTGTTAGCTGAATCACTGAAACATTTTATTAGTAATATTGGTACGAATAAGGGGTGCGACAGCTCTTAAAGAGCCAAGGCCTAAGTGGCTTACTCTCATCAACAATTCTCTGGGTGCGTATGAATTAAGGGTACCTACAATTTAACACCGATTCCGAACGGCTAAGTTGAGAAGCACTTTTTCATGACAGATTGATACTCCTGGAAGTTTTGTCAGTTTTTCGCAAGAGGCAGTACCCGTGAAAGATGAAATACAAACTTAATGGGCACGAGTAGGACTCGAACTCACGACATTTTGCTTAGCAGCCAACGCACCTAACAACTAAGCCACGGGCAGCTACTATTGCTACGAATACCATTCGTAGAAAAAGTGGAACATTTGACGAATATTTGTAGACTGTAGGAAGCTATCACAAGAAAATTACGAAATATTACTAAATTTAGAATGAATTATAAGTAAGTAGGAATTTACTCATACATATATTTATATTGAACTAACTCATTCGTAAATCAGCGTGTACGAATGGTTTCGTAATTTTTCCGAATTAATTTGTTAGATTTACTGATGCATTTGTAAAATTTACGAAACAAAACTTATATTCGTAAGAAATTTACTGTAGAAAATTGACCTTACGAATTATTTGTAGAATCTAGGTATTCAGTATTCTTATTATTATTTAAGTAGAATTATTATCATTAGTAGAATGTAAATTCTGTATCAGTATACATTTTACTAATATATGTACTTCGTACTTATAACCTCTATGTCATTTGTACACTCTACTAATAACTTTTTTCGATTTTTTTCTACTTCTATCAAGGTGATATGTACTCATATTAGGGCTGTAACCTGTAAGTCTAAGATGCAACAGAGTATCTGAGAAGATTTTTCTCTCTGCCGAAAGTGGGGCAATCGTTTATTCACTACCGTTAATGTCTTCATTTCAGAATAAGACGATGATGAACGTTTAAGGCGGATAAGTTGACATTGACACAGTTAGAAAACAAAGAGCCAATCCTTTTGAAGACACAAAACTGCAAGATTAATAACTTCCAATCAATTTATCACCACAATAAGCGTGTCAACGCTATCAGTTGACGCTTCAACTCAAGACTTTACAATCTAGCGTACGCGTACAAAGGATCAAATATCGTCTGCATGCCGAACAAAAATTATACATATGGAACGAAATTTGTTGAATACATTACTATCCCGACATCTGCTATCCTGTAGATTTGGTTCAATGAACCAAGACTCAAAAATTCCCTAAATAAAGACCCAAATTTGATGCAAGTGAGTAAAAACCATCATGTCTTTTTTTTTCAGTTCTTAATTTTAAATTTGGACAGAAGAAAGAAAAAAAAAAACAGATTCAACATTTTTCTCTCTGACATCACTAACAAGACAAGTCTACACGCCTGCAGTGATATATTTGACATGCGACCTGTTGTTCATTCTTAATTCTTTGTTTTAACCTATGGCAGGAGGTGATTTTTTTCAGCTTGATTCCTTTACCTTACACTTTATACGCAAAAATGACCATTACACTAGTGCATTGAGCCGCTTCCAGTGTACATAATGTGTAATTCGATATAGAAGAAACGCAAGAGAACTAAACGCCAAAAAAAAAAAATATCAAAAGGACGTGGAGTATTATATCGTTGCAGACACCTTTGATACTTTTTCTGCTTTAGTTTTGATATGGCCCAAAGATGAATATCCATTCATATGGCTCATTGATTGATATTGATATGGCGTGTCTTGTGTTATTAGGTCTTATTAGAGTACGAGCCAATTTTGTCCAGGATATTTTTTTTTGTCTACAGCCACATACCTTGGTCAATCAAAACAATTGTAGTCATTTAAATTAGCAGCTGTTAGTTACATTTACTAAATTTTTTTAATTTTGATGCCATGTCGGAATGGTTCTCCATCTAACTTAAAACAAAAGTCATGATTGGTCCAGGAGGTCAAACAAAACAGTCTGCCTCAAATGGATATAATCCTTATTGTCTCTTAGTATAATTTTTACTGATGAAAAAGTGAGAGTGCAAAGGCGCTCAATTTTAACAACCCGTCCGAAGCACGGCTCCAGCGCCGATAACCGATCCCAAATTACCAACTATCTGCTCAAATTTGACGGGGCAACTTTTTCAAGATTGTATAGCACTAACTTATATGTATTCACTTTGCCGCATTTGACAGATTGGTTCTACGAATAATAATTGGTGTCGTCGTCTGCCTGTCAGGAAAGAAGATTCCGGAGTTGAATAAACACGAACGATAGGGCCGTTAAGAAAGGATCAGTGATTACACCAATTCAAATAAGACTAAGACTAGACATAAGTTTTGCTTATTGATACATACGTATTATATCCATAGACATATATAGCCATATATTATAGCCATAGATATCTCTTTTTAAAAATCACACTCGATAGAAAGAAAACATTATTATTGTTGCTCTCTGTTATAGTGGTGTCGTTACCGATTTCCATTCATAAGAATACTTTTATATTCATATCCTTGTTTATTTTCTATTGCTGTACTAGCTGCCAGTGGCGTAGCAAGCCCGAATATAAGCGTGGGCAAAGTCTTATCCGTAAGGCCCTTTTCATGCACATACAAAATATTATTTAACTTGAGCTATATTAATATAATATTAATATTCTCGAAATTCTTCTCAATGAACATTTTGTTCTGCATAAGGGTATAATACTGAAAAAAAGTGAAAGGGGGCTATAGGGGATCTAAAATCGAAAATTCATAGTATATTGGGGACAAATATCTAAAGCTTGTCTTATGAATTTTGAGTTAGAATTTTGTTTTCTAATATTTTCACTGCGGCGTATACTTGTTATTTTTCAGAAATTTGAAAAAGTAATTAAAATAGAAGTAGTTCCCTAGACGTTTAGAATAAGGGGAGATCCTGTGCGCGTCAGTATTTTTCCGAAAATTGAGAGCTGTGTGAAGAAAATTCCTTGTATTTAAGTATTTGAATAAGTTAGGCATCGATCTCACAGTGACGAAATAAAAATATGAATAAAAATAATAATACAAAATTATTAGGTGTATATTTTCGTGGTTAAAAATAGGGTGGCGTGACAGCTCTTGAAAAGCCAAAGCCTAAGTGGCTTGTTAGTTGGCGTGTTAGTTGGGTCAAATTAAAACAAAATCGAACGAACGAGAGGGGGGGAGGGGGTTATATTTTGTCGGGAGGGCCAATTTTCTAAAAGATAGAATTTTGTAGGGATTTTTGAAATAGTAGCGTATGCTTCATTGGAAGTGTTTCAATAGGTTAGTTAATATTTGATGACCATTCATTTTATTGTTGAATGGAAATTGGGTTTTCCGTCGGCTGTTTTGATCACTGTAGTTTTTTTTAAAGAAACAAAAAGTTGAAACTTTGGTTTTTCCCGACGTTTCGGCTAGGGTTGTTGCTATCCTCAGGGGAACTTTTGTTACATAAAAAATATAAGATAAAACAATAATGTACACAACCATTTGTTAAACAAAAGACTTACTTTTACAGAGTTAAAAAAATAATTTAATATAAAATGCGAATTGCACTTCGTTAAGCGAAGACGAATTATTGTCAATATTAAATTTACGGAAAACCCAATTTTCATTCAACAATAATTTAAAACTGGTCAATAATCTTTCAATAAAATTCATTTTATTGCAAAAAGGCGACGGCTAGCTTCACGCAAGGCCCCTGCAGGTGCGAGGCCGTGGACGGTTGCCCTACTCACCAACGCCTAGCTACGCTACTGCTAGCTGCAAATCTTATGCTAGACACAACAAGGTCAATGAACCTGAGTGGACCTGGTCTAACCAAGTAAAAATTTTAAAATTCAAGAGACTACTCCACAAAAAATCATCCTCAATGTCAAATCATGTTTATAGTCTTAGATATCAGCAACAAAATTGTATGGTTAACATTACTCGTGACTTTACTCAATGCTCACGCACTTAGACATTACAGTTCGTCCAACTTCTTTTTCCCAGTTGTAGTATTGCTTTTGCAAATTCTCAATTTCGTTGCCTCAGGTCGACGATCAAATGCAAACACTGCCGGCTTATAAGTTATAACTCAGCCGAAGCTTTGCGTGTTAATTTGTTATTATCTCACTAAACCACCCTTACAAAACACGTAAGAGATAGAAAGTCTACTTTTCTTTATGCTTCTTCCACATTTTCGTTAAAAATGTTTGATGGAGCATGCTCTATCACAACATTCAACAACCAAAGAACGAGGTTTGTGGATCGTGTTTCATGGATTGCAGCGTATGGAACTTCACTTCTCCATCTATCCTTGGGTCTCTCTGGTTGCTCTTTCTGTTGTAGGTATCCTGTTTCCATGCCCGATTGAACGGTGCAGTGCACGTGACTTTGCCTTGTGTTTTGGATACCGTTATGCCATTCTCGTACGGTTCCTGTTTTGTTAAAGTTCATACTGGTGGGTGGGTCAGCTGTTTAACTGTCACTGTCATAAATATGTATTATCGCACTGAGTATGAAAAGTGTGGAAGGTTTGATGCAACATTGGCAAAGGTTCGATATTGATTAAATTGCATTGTGGAAAAAACAGTAGGTACCCAAAATTTTGTTAAGATATCAAAGGACTTTCTTTCATCGATAAATCGGTGGAATGTAGATGGAAAATTTTACTTTAGTCGGATTTTCGAGCGATGCTAACAAGTCGTAAAGGCGGTCACGTGAACAAATTTCGGTTATTAATTAATTTTTTGTTTGCTAAACAAAACAAATGAGTTGATTAATTCTTAACTTGTGTTGATGAATAATTATTGTAAAAACGTTATATTTTTTTTGCGATAAAGAAAATAGTTTCATGTGTATCTAAACATATTTGTAATAATTACCTAAAAAAGACCTATATAGCCAAACAAGGATATGAACGAATTTTTTTCCTTAAATTCGTTTCCCACAAAAGTTGTTTCCAACAAACTCAACCATCCACAAGAGAACCATCCATTTAATTGGTAAGCGTATATCTAGATGTTTTTTATAAACCATTTGCGGTTTTGTGTTTGCCGTGTCATTCGTTGTGTGGAAGGACTTTTGAAGTCCTTTTTGGTTTTGGTGTCTCAAAGGATCGGAGTCAGAGTTAAAGCTTTCGAAATGGATAATGACAGTTGTCACAGTGACGGTTTAGATATAGGAAACAAGTGTATCTGGTTTCTCTGACAGGATAGAAGTTTAGATCTGGGACTGGGAATACGTATTTGTGGTATGAATCAGTGTCAGAGTTTTTGATATTATCATTATTAACGTCGGACTGGTGGTGTAAAATTACTTATTGGCGATGCTGTTTAAACTGGTTGTTTGTATTTTTGCTGGAATTTGGGTTACTATAAATGACTGGTCGTTTCGACGTCTATATAATTTTTAGTGTAGTGGAAATACTGTGTCCTGTGTGGTTTTTTGCTGTTCAAATTTGCTGTGTAAAATTGACGCGTTTAATGAAAACTGAACATTTTATTGGGTTAATGTCTCACCGGGAACTCACATTGTTTTTCTTTTCTTGTGCTCTATTTGATTTGGAGGAGGCAGATACTAGATTTATTAGTCAAAAGAAAAAGTGACTCAAAAGAAATAAAAATCCAACATCAGTAATTTCCCCATAAGCTAACTTATAAAAAAATACATTGGGGAATAATTAAAAAAACGACCGAATTATTGCCGGACCCGGACCATACATAATGAAAAAATCAGTAGTTTGTGGTTCTATTTTGGAAGAAAAAGGACGATATCTATGCTAGTGAAGTACATGTTGGATAATTGAAAGCAACTCTGACGAATGGAAACACAGAAAAATTGATTAAAGTTAAGGAATGATGATTGCGATTTGAATTGTTGCAATAAAATTCATGAATTTATCACTGAAAATTTAATTACTATTTCACAGAACTTTAAAAATCATCAGTGTCTTAGTACCCGTGTTATTTTAGCGGTAATTCGATATAGAAGAAACGCAAGAGAACTAAACGCCAAAAAAAAAAATATCAAAAGGACGTGGAGTATTATATCGTTGCAGACACCTTTGATACTTTTTCTGCTTTAGTTTTGATATGGCCCAAAGATGAATATCCATTCATATGGCTCATTGATTGATATTGATATGGCGTGTCTTGTGTTATTAGGTCTTATTAGAGTACGAGCCAATTTTGTCCAGGATATTTTTTTTTGTCTACAGCCACATACCTTGGTCAATCAAAACAATTGTAGTCATTTAAATTAGCAGCTGTTAGTTACATTTACTAAAATTTTTTAATTTTGATGCCATGTCGGAATGGTTCTCCATCTAACTTAAAACAAAAGTCATGATTGGTCCAGGAGGTCAAACAAAACAGTCTGCCTCAAATGGATATAATCCTTATTGTCTCTTAGTATAATTTTTACTGATGAAAAAGTGAGAGTGCAAAGGCGCTCAATTTTAACAACCCGTCCGAAGCACGGCTCCAGCGCCGATAACCGATCCCAAATTACCAACTATCTGCTCAAATTTGACGGGGCAACTTTTTCAAGATTGTATAGCACTAACTTATATGTATTCACTTTGCCGCATTTGACAGATTGGTTCTACGAATAATAATTGGTGTCGTCGTCTGCCTGTCAGGAAAGAAGATTCCGGAGTTGAATAAACACGAACGATAGGGCCGTTAAGAAAGGATCAGTGATTACACCAATTCACATAAGACTAAGACTAGACATAAGTTTTGCTTATTGATACATACGTATTATATCCATAGACATATATAGCCATATATTATAGCCATAGATATCTCTTTTTAAAAATCACACTCGATAGAAAGAAAACATTATTATTGTTGCTCTCTGTTATAGTGGTGTCGTTACCGATTTCCATTCATAAGAATACTTTTATATTCATATCCTTGTTTATTTTCTATTGCTGTACTAGCTGCCAGTGGCGTAGCAAGCCCGAATATAAGCGTGGGCAAAGTCTTATCCGTAAGGCCCTTTTCATGCACATACAAAATATTATTTAACTTGAGCTATATTAATATAATATTAATATTCTCGAAATTCTTCTCAATGAACATTTTGTTCTGCATAAGGGTATAATACTGAAAAAAAGTGAAAGGGGGCTATAGGGGATCTAAAATCGAAAATTCATAGTATATTGGGGACAAATATCTAAAGCTTGTCTTATGAATTTTGAGTTAGAATTTTGTTTTCTAATATTTTCACTGCGGCGTATACTTGTTATTTTTCAGAAATTTGAAAAAGTAATTAAAATAGAAGTAGTTCCCTAGACGTTTAGAATAAGGGGAGATCCTGTGCGCGTCAGTATTTTTCCGAAAATTGAGAGCTGTGTGAAGAAAATTCCTTGTATTTAAGTATTTGAATAAGTTAGGCATCGATCTCACAGTGACGAAATAAAAATATGAATAAAAATAATAATACAAAATTATTAGGTGTATATTTTCGTGGTTAAAAATAGGGTGGCGTGACAGCTCTTGAAAAGCCAAAGCCTAAGTGGCTTGTTAGTTGGCGTGTTAGTTGGGTCAAATTAAAACAAAATCGAACGAACGAGAGGGGGGGAGGGGGTTATATTTTGTCGGGAGGGCCAATTTTCTAAAAGATAGAATTTTGTAGGGATTTTTGAAATAGTAGCGTATGCTTCATTGGAAGTGTTTCAATAGGTTAGTTAATATTTGATGACCATTCATTTTATTGTTGAATGGAAATTGGGTTTTCCGTCGGCTGTTTTGATCACTGTAGTTTTTTTTAAAGAAACAAAAAGTTGAAACTTTGGTTTTTCCCGACGTTTCGGCTAGGGTTGTTGCTATCCTCAGGGGAACTTTTGTTACATAAAAAATATAAGATAAAACAATAATGTACACAACCATTTGTTAAACAAAAGACTTACTTTTACAGAGTTAAAAAAATAATTTAATATAAAATGCGAATTGCACTTCGTTAAGCGAAGACGAATTATTGTCAATATTAAATTTACGGAAAACCCAATTTTCATTCAACAATAATTTAAAACTGGTCAATAATCTTTCAATAAAATTCATTTTATTGCAAAAAGGCGACGGCTAGCTTCACGCAAGGCCCCTGCAGGTGCGAGGCCGTGGACGGTTGCCCTACTCACCAACGCCTAGCTACGCTACTGCTAGCTGCAAATCTTATGCTAGACACAACAAGGTCAATGAACCTGAGTGGACCTGGTCTAACCAAGTAAAAATTTTAAAATTCAAGAGACTACTCCACAAAAAATCATCCTCAATGTCAAATCATGTTTATAGTCTTAGATATCAGCAACAAAATTGTATGGTTAACATTACTCGTGACTTTACTCAATGCTCACGCACTTAGACATTACAGTTCGTCCAACTTCTTTTTCCCAGTTGTAGTATTGCTTTTGCAAATTCTCAATTTCGTTGCCTCAGGTCGATGATAAAATGCAAACACTGCCGGCTTATAAGTTATAACTCAGCCGAAGCTTTGCGTGTTAATTTGTTATTATCTCACTAAACCACCCTTACAAAACACGTAAGAGATAGAAAGTCTACTTTTCTTTATGCTTCTTCCACATTTTCGTTAAAAATGTTTGATGGAGCATGCTCTATCACAACATTCAACAACCAAAGAACGAGGTTTGTGGATCGTGTTTCATGGATTGCAGCGTATGGAACTTCACTTCTCCATCTATCCTTGGGTCTCTCTGGTTGCTCTTTCTGTTGTAGGTATCCTGTTTCCATGCCCGATTGAACGGTGCAGTGCACGTGACTTTGCCTTGTGTTTTGGATACCGTTATGCCATTCTCGTACGGTTCCTGTTTTGTTAAAGTTCATACTGGTGGGTGGGTCAGCTGTTTAACTGTCACTGTCATAAATATGTATTATCGCACTGAGTATGAAAAGTGTGGAAGGTTTGATGCAACATTGGCAAAGGTTCGATATTGATTAAATTGCATTGTGGAAAAAACAGTAGGTACCCAAAATTTTGTTAAGATATCAAAGGACTTTCTTTCATCGATAAATCGGTGGAATGTAGATGGAAAATTTTACTTTAGTCGGATTTTCGAGCGATGCTAACAAGTCGTAAAGGCGGTCACGTGAACAAATTTCGGTTATTAATTAATTTTTTGTTTGCTAAACAAAACAAATGAGTTGATTAATTCTTAACTTGTGTTGATGAATAATTATTGTAAAAACGTTATATTTTTTTTGCGATAAAGAAAATAGTTTCATGTGTATCTAAACATATTTGTAATAATTACCTAAAAAAGACCTATATAGCCAAACAAGGATATGAACGAATTTTTTTCCTTAAATTCGTTTCCCACAAAAGTTGTTTCCAACAAACTCAACCATCCACAAGAGAACCATCCATTTAATTGGTAAGCGTATATCTAGATGTTTTTTATAAACCATTTGCGGTTTTGTGTTTGCCGTGTCATTCGTTGTGTGGAAGGACTTTTGAAGTCCTTTTTGGTTTTGGTGTCTCAAAGGATCGGAGTCAGAGTTAAAGCTTTCGAAATGGATAATGACAGTTGTCACAGTGACGGTTTAGATATAGGAAACAAGTGTATCTGGTTTCTCTGACAGGATAGAAGTTTAGATCTGGGACTGGGAATACGTATTTGTGGTATGAATCAGTGTCAGAGTTTTTGATATTATCATTATTAACGTCGGACTGGTGGTGTAAAATTACTTATTGGCGATGCTGTTTAAACTGGTTGTTTGTATTTTTGCTGGAATTTGGGTTACTATAAATGACTGGTCGTTTCGACGTCTATATAATTTTTAGTGTAGTGGAAATACTGTGTCCTGTGTGGTTTTTTGCTGTTCAAATTTGCTGTGTAAAATTGACGCGTTTAATGAAAACTGAACATTTTATTGGGTTAATGTCTCACCGGGAACTCACATTGTTTTTCTTTTCTTGTGCTCTATTTGATTTGGAGGAGGCAGATACTAGATTTATTAGTCAAAAGAAAAAGTGACTCAAAAGAAATAAAAATCCAACATCAGTAATTTCCCCATAAGCTAACTTATAAAAAAATACATTGGGGAATAATTAAAAAAACGACCGAATTATTGCCGGACCCGGACCATACATAATGAAAAAATCAGTAGTTTGTGGTTCTATTTTGGAAGAAAAAGGACGATATCTATGCTAGTGAAGTACATGTTGGATAATTGAAAGCAACTCTGACGAATGGAAACACAGAAAAATTGATTAAAGTTAAGGAATGATGATTGCGATTTGAATTGTTGCAATAAAATTCATGAATTTATCACTGAAAATTTAATTACTATTTCACAGAACTTTAAAAATCATCAGTGTCTTAGTACCCGTGTTATTTTAGCGGTCAAAAAAATCAATAGCATCAACTTCACTATTCAGAACGGAATACCCGTCGAAACAACAACACATAAGTCCATCGATACTGTTTTAAATGAAGACAAAGTTGTCAGTGTCACCTATCCAACTGAATTCTTGAATTCGCCAGGCATGCCATTGAACATTGAAAATTGGCTTATTTACATTCTTCTTCGAAAGATATTTATAACGGAACTAGAGTCTCAGTCAAGAAAACTATGAACAATTTTGACTGGAAAGTTAACAAATATCTCGAAAACAAAAATTTCGAATGAAAAAAAAACTCGGATATAAAATCTCGAAATACAAAAATCTCGAAAAAAATCCTGAGAGCTAAAATCTCAAAAAAAACTCGAAGCGAATTGAAGCCTTATCTATAAAAAATTACTTCTCTTTTCGAGATAAGTTAGTTTGCTTAGCTTAAGGTAAAGGCTGTTTTTTTTTTTATTATTCATCGAAAATACAGCAGGAAGGTTTTGCTAAACAGTACGGAAAACTTTAGTCTTCAAATGCGAATGCTCAAATGCTTAGCTTTTTTTTTACCACAGAGTGAAATTCGTGACTATTTTAATTCATTGAGCAATAAATTTTTGCGAAAGTAGAAAGCAAATCGGGATGTGGTTTCATAGAAACTTAACAAAAACCACAAACCTGTATATTAGGCAGACCGAAGACTTGCCACGAACTCAAAACAAAGTTGAGTCTTGGCATAGAAGACTTAAATTTTAGGTTGGTAAGCCACACGTTAGCCTGTACAAGCTAATTGATGTCTTAGCGCAGGATGTTTGAAACATATGGTAGAAAAACTTGAAATGGGGGAAGAATATAAAATCATGCGGGAGTATGCCATAAAAGAAAAACAAATATTGAAAATAATGGAAGAAAAAAGCTATATCGGTTTCTTAAGAACCTTAGCTAAGAAGTCATTTTTGTAAATATTTCTTGGAAACATTTTGTTAATTTTTTTTTTTAATTTTGTTAAAAGTAAAAATAAATAAAATTATGAATGAAATTACAAAAACATGTTTTCTTTCAGAAATATCATTAAAAATTAAATCTTGAAAAATTACGAATTACCATTTTCTTTCGAATTTTTTTCAAGATATTTTCCTTCGAGATTCTTGTACGTACGAGAGTCTTGCATTCGAGATTTTTATTTTTTTTTGTTTAGAGACTTTTAACATTCTAGAAGTATTCGAGATAACGTCATGATCCCTAAAATTGTACCTTTACAAACGAAATTTACCTAATTATGAAAAAAAACTAGGATAGTGGCACCTGTTACCGAACACTTTTGAGGAAAATAGCTGTAATTTCATTATTTTACCATTTTTTTCAATGAAAACTTCACATACATGTGTGGGCATTCTTTCTTTACGAATAGGTAAAACATCTTATTAAAAAAAAAAAAATCTGTGAGCAAAAATTCATATCAGTGGTAGGTTTTATTACATTTACGTGATTTCTTTTATAACATTTTTATTTTAAAATATAAACAAAAAGTGAACTGCGGCAACTTTGATGAACAAAGATCAAAGTCTTATCCTAGTTTTTGTTTGATTTTCTTCCTGTCACAAAAAATAAGGTTTTTATAACATCTAGATTTAAGTTTCAGTTACGTTTTATAAATGATGACAAGAAAAATCAAATAATCTATGTATGTTTTATAAACAACATAAGTTAGTTACAATGAGGATCTTATTTCCTGAAGTTTTTTCTTTGTAGATCTTTGTTGTAATAACATATAGGTTATAATATCAAAAGACAATGTTTTATTGATGTTTCCTGCAACAAGTACCATTTTGTTCACAATCTAATGTCCCATTGTTAGAATTTGATCTCATATGCTTTACTTTTAAAGTAATTTTTCGAATTGGTTTCACTTTTTCCATTGTGACAGTCAATGAAAATTGATAAAAGATTTGTTTCCTAACGTAATTTATTAATATTTTTGCAACTTCAAAGCCTAAATTATGCAGCTACACAAGGGATCACTTCGATCTCTTGTAAGTGTAATCACCGGACATAATCTGTTAGGTTATCATATGAAAAAGATGAGAATCAGTTCTGATGATCTATGCAGAGGATGCGGTGACGAGGAGGTACATGAAGATACTTCGCACTTTCTGTGTCACTGTCCCGCACTCTCCCATCAAAAGAAGAAACTGCTTGGCAACTATTTCTTCGGGGATTTAGAAGAACTCTCTAGTACGCCAGGTACTAACATTCCGAACTTCGTCAAAGCCTCTAAATGGCTTGAGTAACTGAACACATAGGTTTTTCTTATTAGCTTGAGTAGCAATACTCACGGGTATCACAATGGATCTGTATTGATCTGAGTGTGACGGTAAAGACATCAACTGTCAGCCCCTATACCTAACCTAACCTTACCTAACTTCAAAGCCTCAATACAAACATGAATATTTTTCTATTTTTCAATTTTTCGCCCAATTTGAATTTTTTGGGTGGAGCGTAAGTTTTTTAGAAGTAGAACATCAATATTTATGACAAAAAAAGCGTTGAGTTAATTCCACTCAACTTGGGTATTTTCCAGAAAATAGCCATCACGGAAAGATAAGATGAATGCACATGGTACAAAATGTGTGCACGACATCTGGAAAACATAAAACCCAAAAATAGCCATCACAGAAAGATAAGATGAATGCACATGGTACAAAATGTGTGCAGGATATCTGGAGCCCATTAAAATCTCAAATTACTCTCGGATAGAAGATACAACAGACGAAGAAGCCACTTGACCAAAAAGGCGTACGTGACTTCCCGCATGTGTAGAGCAGCATCCAAGGATCAACCGAGGATTCTTCAAAAATAATAAAATCTACAAGCAGCAGAACGACTGGTGCCCTCGAACAGTTTGGACAACCTCTCGGTCTCCATTAGGTTTTTTAAAATTATTAATTTGTACTTAATGTAATATCTGTGTGTAATCAATAAAAAATATATTTTTTTTAAACCAAATAACAACACATAGTTAACTGGCGCCCGAGCAGGGACAGCAACATAAAAGTGATACACAAAGTGAAATCAAAAGTTGCTGAACCAGAAAAAAAAAAAAATTAAAATAGATTAAATAAAAATCTATCACCGTTGGAATAATTATCATAAAGATAATTCAACAAAAATCGTAGGACGTAAAGCACCTTACGTTGCGGGAACTGCAAAAGCCAAAGCATCAGGAGAAGTAGACACATAGGAAGTCGAAAATCTAAGAAGAATCCAGCAGGAGTTCAAAAAGAAGAAACCCAACAACAATCCAGAGCAACAACTACTATAGTATATAAAGTAAGAAAACTAACTATTATATTTTTTTTGTTTTTAAGTGAAAGTGAATATATTATTATTATTATTATTTAATTAAGAAATAATTCAGTTAAAAGTGTCAGTATGAACGCGCAACAAGTAGCCGATCTAATTACTCAGGCAGTAAGGGAGACTACTAGTAGTCTTAAAGCACAGATAGATGAACTAGCACTAAGTTTAGCTAATTTAACTTCAGGTGATTCAATAATACCATACACCGACATAGAAATAGACCCTTTAATAACAGGAGGAGAACCTTTAGATGTAGTGAAATGTCTTCCCACTTTTGACGGTAGTAATTATGTTAGTTGGAGAACTGCAGTCCAAAACTGCATGAAAATATATGAGCCAGTTAAGGGGGGGAGTAGGTACTACGCAGTCACAAACATAATAAGGAATAAAGTGATAGGAGCAGCAAACGACATTTTAACTTCACACGGAACGCCATTAAATGTTGATGCGATTATAGGTAGATTAGATATTACGTACGAAGACAAAAGGCCCATTCATATGCTACAAAGTGAACTTTCTAATTTAAGACAGGGAAAACAGTCCTTACAAGAATTTTACGATCACGTTAGTAAAACACTCACATTAATCACGAACAAAACAATAATGACCTACGGGCCACAAAAAACTGAAACAAGCTGTCTTATAAACGTAGCCAGGGATAACGCATTAAGAACATTCATACTTGGTTTAAATCAACCAATATCTCAAATAGTGTTCTCTTTAAATCCACTTGATCTTCCTAATGCACTAGCCAGGGCCCAAGAGATAGAGTCAAATATGTACCAATATAAAGATAATCAGCATTCCGCACATAGAATAACCTCCCTACCACCAAGGTTCAACTATACGAGCCAACCCAGACAGGTAGTACCAGCTATTAATATTTCGGGTAATAGCAACATTCATAGACAAAATTTTACCCAAAATAGTCATCAAAGAATGGATATTCCAAGTAGTGGACAATTTAGAAGGCCAACTCAGCATAACGCACTGAGTCATTCCCAAAATCAAAATCGAAACACGTTTAATCATCCTCCCAGGAATTTTAATACCCAGAATCAATACAACCCCTTTAAACGAGAAAGGGCACCAAGTGATCAAATTACTACCAAAGCTCCTAGGCTACATCATCTAAATGAAAACGACGATTTTTTAGAGTAAGGCACGACCTGCCTTGTATCCAGCGAACACACACAAAGTCAGGTCGTTTATTCAATATTCTTATTGACACGGGGGCAACACATAATTATGTTAAACCAAACAATGAGATATCAACAAAACAATTAGAAGTTAGGTCTAGAGTTAATAGTGTCCATGGCACAACAATTATCGATAAATATCAAGATTTAAATATTTTAGGTGTTAAGGAAAGATTTTACGTTCTACCAGAGTTAACCGAGTACGACGCGATCATAGGAATGAAATTATTAAAGAAGGTTAATGGAATAATTAATATTGGACAGAACACGTTAGAATTCGCGACAGGCATAGTACCTCTGAAATTCGACGATAAATTTCTGAACCACATCAATATAGAAAAAAGTGAGAATAAATATGTAGTTAAGTTAAGAGAAACTCTTAGACAATATCAAGGAATATTTACCTCTCAACCCAATTATCTACCATTCAACACCCAAGTTGAATGTGACATACCCACGTCACATGATGACGCTATATGGAGCAAACAATATCCATATCCGCAAAGCGCAAACACTTTCATTAATTCTGAAATTAAAACACTACTAGAGAACGGTATAATTCGTCCTAGTAGGAGTCCATATAATAATCCAATATGGGTGGTGGACAAGAAAGGAATTAATCCAGACGGATCAAAAAAATTCCGCTTAGTTATAGATTTTAAAAAACTGAACTCTGCAACAAAAACAATTAAATATCCTATGGCAGAAACATCCATTATACTGAGTAACCTTGGCAGAGGAAAATACTTTACAACAATTGATCTTCAGAGTGGATTTCATCAAATAAAAATGAAAGAGGAAGACATTAAAAAGACCGCATTTTCTGTAAATAATGGAAAATATGAATACCTCCGAATGCCATTTGGGCTCAAAAACGCCCCTGCTATTTTTCAAGCAGCAATGGACGACATACTGAGACCATATGTTGGCAAATTCTGCCATGTCTATATTGATGATGTGATAATATTCTCAGAATCAGCTGAAGAACATTTAACACACATCGAGACAATCATCAAAGCACTAAGTGCGGCACATATGACCATAAGTAATGAAAAATCCATTTATTTTAAGGAAGAGGTTAAATTTTTAGGCTATGTTATCAGCCATAATTGTATTAAAACTGACCCAGACAAGGTCAAAACAATCAACGAATATCCTGAACCGACTACAATTCGACAACTTAGAAGCTTCTTGGGTATGTCAGGTTACTACAGGAAATTCATACAGAACTATGCACATATTGCTAAACCGCTCACACAGTTCCTAAGAGGCATAGAAAATAATAAACGTAAGACTATAAACATAGAATTTACATCGGAAGCAAAGAAGGCATTTGAACAAATTAAAAAGAAACTATTAGAACAAGTCTTGTTAAACCAACCAGACTTTAGCAAAGGATTCGAACTCACTACAGACGCAAGTAACTCAGCCATAGGCGCAGTACTAAGTCAAGAGGGGAAACCAATAACGTTCATAAGCAGAACATTAAGTGAAACGGAACAAGGTTACGCCACCAACGAAAAAGAGCTTTTGGCCATAGTTTGGGCATTGAGCGACCTTAGGAATTACCTGTACGGGCATGCTGGAATTAAGATCTATACAGATCACCAGCCCCTTACATTTTCTATAAGTAATAAGAATCCCAACGCGAAACTAAAACGATGGAGAGCCTTTATAGAAGAATTCTCTCCTGAAATAATCTATAAACCGGGGAAGGAAAATGTAGTTGCCGACGCCCTAAGTCGTCAGAACTTAAATCATTTACCGAACTCAGACATAGGTACCTGTCACAGTGCAGAATCCAGTCAAGCCATAGATATCCCAAGAGTAAACAAGAAATTAAATCAATTTAAGAATCAAATTCATTTTCTGGAATCCAATATAAATAATATTAAGTCAACACAATTACACGGTAAGTTTTGGAGGCACCAAGTAGAATTCAAAGACTCGAATATAGTCAAAGATATGAAGGAAATAATCCACTCAAATGTGAATGCTATTTATTGTACAGAGGAGACATTATTTAAAATAAAAAAAGACTTACTAAGAGAATTTCCTAATAGCAAATTTATACATACTAGTCTATTAGTTAAAGATATGGAGGATAAGGAAGAACAGATTAAGATCATAAAAGAAACACATAGTAGAGCCCATAGGGAAGCATTTGAAAACTACAAACATATAACTAGAGAGTATTTTTGGCCATTAATATTACCACAAGTTCAAGAATATGTTAAATTATGCGAAAATTGCAAGCTAAATAAATATGACCGTCATCCCAAGAAACAAGAGATCGGCGAGACACCAATTCCACGGCGAGGGGGAGAACGCATCCACGCTGACATCTACTATACACACAATAAAATGTTTCTTACAGCGGTAGATAGTTTTTCAAAGTATTTAATTGCACTCGAGGTAGAAAACAAAATTCACGCAAAAGAAACACTAATAAACATCCTGCCTATTTTTGGTGCAGTTGAGACTGTTGTCACAGATAACGAAAAAACTTTTTGCTCTGAAGCAACCAAATTAGATCTCACACGATTAGGCATAAAACTATACAACACACCTGTTAACCATAGTACTACAAACGGTATGATAGAGAAAGTACACAGTACACTTACAGAACTGATAAGACTGGATACTTACGATAACCCACACCAAACAATAGAGCAGCTTATGCCACACGCAATCAAACAATATAACGAAACAATACATTCAATAACGAATGAAAAACCAAATGAAATTTTTCACAACTACGAGAAATACTCCTATATATCTGACCTTATTAAGGAAAAACAAGGTATGACACTCCACGTTAGAAACAAAGACAGACACAACAAGGTGTACAAGGAAAACGACATAGTATTCGAAAAATCCGACAGAAGACAGACAAAAGGGAAACCTATATACGTTAAGAGAAAAGTTAAACAAAATAATAAAAACACAGTAATCGACTCTAAAAATAAGGTTATACACAAGGATAACTTAAGAAGCTAATTTTCTTTTGTTTCCAGATGATTATATTAACGATACTAACAGCACGGGTGAAATATATCATACTACCAACATAAGTTATTATAGGGAGGTTCTTAATACTATAGATACCAAGCACAGTACCAAAAAGCTGAAATTTAAATATAATTATGCACTCAAGTTAGTCAACCAACTCTCCATATCACGTAGTAAGAGAGCAATTAATGAAATAGGGAAGGTTTGGAAGTGGATATCTGGGTCACCAGACCACGATGATCAGGTCAATATAGAAACAAAGTTGATAGAATTAATTAATTCAAATAATAAACAGTATGAAGTTAACTCGCAGATATTTAGGGCCATTAAAGAACTTTCCAACTATAAACATAAAGATAAAGAAGAACGTAGCTACTTGTTGATCGAGCATATAATCATTGAACTCATGGAAGTAATAAATACCATAAATTTAAGTAAGAATAAAATTTTGAACACTATTATCTTTAACGAAAATGAAATAAGAGAAGTTATTCAGATTGAACCTAAAGAAATCATGGTAATAGATGTATTAGACGCTTCAGAGTTCCATGTGTTAGAAAATAAGGAAATAATTGTAATTTATATTAAGTATCCTATTATTAAAGGAATAGGTAAACATTTTAAAACATTTAGTGTGCAAAAATCAGAAGGGAAACTAATTATACCGAGTGAAATAACACTCTTTGAAAACATTTATAGTACCTATAATTGTACACAAGAATTAAATATTAAAATCTGCAAACAAGATCTTAAACCTAATTGTCTAACAGAAATTTTAAATAAAGGTACATCAAAATGTGAAATAATTTTAGAAAAGAATGAAAAAATAAGTAATATAAACCATAATCACATTGTAACTACAGGAGAAGTAATTATAAACGATAATGTATATCACGGTACACAATTGGTACAGTTCTCCGACGCTGTAATTATTAATGGTAAAGAATTTAATAATTTTGAAGTAAACTTAAATAGACATATTAAGATAAATAAAGAGTCGGAAATAAGAGTTATTGAATATCTAGAATCAAGTAATGAATTATTGAAATTTACAAATACCGATTATTTACAACCATACGTCAAAAATGTAAAAGATCACCCAATAATATGGGGACTTACAATAAATATAATAGTTGTACTTGTATCCTTTTCTATATATAAATTAATTATCTTCAAAAGCAACAACAGCAAGAATAATCAGGTCGACATAGAAATATCCTTGGCGGAAACAAAAGAAAACGTCCGTAAGAATTTAGAGGAGCTCAAACTTGAACGTTCGGGACACAGCAAGAATAATCAGGTCGACATAGAAATATCCTTGGCGGAAACAAAAGAAAACGTCCGAAAGAATTTAGAGGAGCTCAAACTTGAACGTTCGGGACAAACGTCTACTGGCGGAGGGAGGAGTTAATTCCACTCAACTTGGGTATTTTCCAGAAAATAGCCATCACGGAAAGATAAGATGAATGCACATGGTACAAAATGTGTGCACGACATCTGGAAAACATAAAACCCAAAAATAGCCATCACAGAAAGATAAGATGAATGCACATGGTACAAAATGTGTGCAGGATATCTGGAGCCCATTAAAATCTCAAATTACTCTCGGATAGAAGATACAACAGACGAAGAAGCCACTTGACCAAAAAGGCGTACGTGACTTCCCGCATGTGTAGAGCAGCATCCAAGGATCAACCGAGGATTCTTCAAAAATAATAAAATCTACAAGCAGCAGAACGACTGGTGCCCTCGAACAGTTTGGACAACCTCTCGGTCTCCATTAGGTTTTTTAAAATTATTAATTTGTACTTAATGTAATATCTGTGTGTAATCAATAAAAAATATATTTTTTTTAAACCAAATAACAACACATAGTTAACTCGTTGCGTTCCGTTCATAAATGACCAAAACTCGCCTTTTCAATAACTATATTAGAGGTATTGATCTGATTCAAGGCTTTAAAATTTATCTTCTTTATGACATGATTAAAAACATTATACATTTTTAATGAAATTGATTAATAACTTAATAGAAACCTTTACAATGTTTTCTTAAACAATGTTTCTCATTACATTTTAACATATTAGGTAGAACGAAATAGTTAAAGTTATATTCATGTTATTAAAATATATTTTAAACTCTTCGTGCTTGCTTTAGCTATAACAAAGTATCCTTGCATAAACATTTTTGCAACATTAGTAGAACTTATCTGCAAGTTCAATTAAAGTTGCACAAATGTTATGTTAAGTTACGTGTAACATTATGTAGTTGGGACAACATTTATGAAACTGAGAAATAACAAAGTTTAACCTCTTTGAAACTTATTTACAACCTACTTGTTGCAAATCGAGAGGGGAAACGTGGCTATTTGGGTTACACAATTGTTTTAAATTGCGTTACTGTAATATATGGGCAACAACTTGATTGTTTTATTTTAGTTATAAATACCAAATGAAAACCCGTCTGTGGGTTACATGGATACTAGAGTAATTTACGAAAGGAACCACAGTATTTCGAATGGCCTAATTTTGGTGGAGGTTCACTGATGATATGGGGAGCTTTCTCTTAGGATGCTTGGAAATTTGATTTACGTCATCAAATTAAGGGCTGAGCAGCAGTTTCAGCTAGACAATACCTAAATTACACAATACACAAATCGGGAAACAACTCATTGGTTGGAGTTTAACTCGGAAATCAAAGATAAGAGAATTTATGGAGAGATCAGCTTCGGATCTGTAGGAGAACTTAAGAAAGCTCTGCGAAGAGAATGGCTTAAAATTGATCAGAACAAAAACATAAAATGTAAAAAAAGAGCCAAGTTCTCTTATGTGCGAACAACACTGTGTAAAAAGTCAGCCACCAAAAGTAATGAGCTCTAAAAGAACGCCAAGTTCTTACATGTAAAAGTGTTATATTGAATATTTTAAATCATAGAAGATAATACAACAATATTAAAATAAAATAAAAAATAGTTTGGATGAAAATTTACGAGTTCACTTGGCAAGTTTTCGTTTGAAGCGTGATTAATAACATTTTAAAACTTGAACAGTGAACTTTAACTTTATTTAACTTTTATTAATATTTAGTAAAAAATTGTATTAATTTTTAATACAAAATTCTATTTATTTTTAATACAAAATTGTATTGATTTTTAATACAAAGTTATATTAGTTTTTAATAAAAAAAATTTATTAATTTTTAATACAAAATTGTATTAATATTAAATACCACTTTGATTAGCTTTTAATAATTTAATATTAACAATTCTAATAAACTTTTATTAAAATCTAATACAACCTTTATTTAAAATTTAATAAAAGGTGTATTACTTTTTAATACAAAAAGTATTAATTTTTAATATCTCATCAGTATTAACTTTTAATATTTTCTTTATTACTTATCTTCTTTTAATATTTGAAGTTTATTAGATTTTAATATTTTTCTGGTGTTGTCATATATGTAACCCTCAAAATATTAAAATCTAACCCAAAATTTCTAACCGTGTAAGAACTTGGCGTTCGTTTGGGGTTAAAAACGTGCTTTTGTTCGATCCTGTAAAAAGGGAGTATGTAGTGCTAGAACTTGGCTGGGCACTACCGTGCCATTTGATAAGTCAGTTTAAGAAAACTTGGTCAAATCCATGAAAACAAAAAAAGAACATTTGACTAAAATTTTTGCTAAGTGATGTATAAAAAAAAATTAACTTTAAAAATTATTAAATTAACAAAATTAAGTTTTTGAAAAATGTTGTTTGCTTAAAATTCTCTCAAGCCCCTGACTATTATTACAACAATTTTTTTTCCCCTTAAACTTGATGTGACAACTACTACCTATATTGAAGATTTTCAAAGTATAATTATTATAAATCGCACTGAAGTATTTCAAATGTGATTTTTATATATTTTATTTTTTTCTAATGGGTCCTACTACTATTTACATTTATATTTAATAAAAAATATGCAATAAGAACGAAAATTTTGGCTTTAAAATGGTTTTCTTCCCACTAACTTTTTGGTTCCAGTGTTCGAAAATAAAATACTCCGTGTTCGGGTTTATGAAACAATCAAAATAAGGTGTTCGAGAATAGAAAAAATGCTTATTTTCAATATAATCTTTTTTCTCATAATCCGATTCCATATTAGAATATTTTTAAATTTATTGATATAAATTACTATTAATTACAATACGTAACATTTTAAACGGATGATACTTTGAAACTTTGAGCTTCAAAAACTTTTATTAAATGTTAATGACTTAATGAAAAGATCCACCCATTCTAAAACAATTTGTTTGTTAAGCACATAATATCGGCCAGATATTCAATCTACAGCAGGTTTTGGAAAAGACCCAGGAACTTCAAACGGATACCTACCACCTTTTCAAGGATATCGATGCCGCTTATGACAGAGTCTATAGAGCGACATCTAATTTTGTCATCCCAGAATATCTCGTTCATTTGTGTAAGATGACGATCAAAAACCCATGCTGTTCCATCATGCTCAGTGATATACTCACAGATACATTTACTGTCGAAAAAGGGTTAAGAAAATGTGGTGCGCTGACATGCGATTTCCTTAAAATAATTTTGAAAAAAATTGTGAAAATCTTAGACGTTAACACTTTAGGCACAATATTTCAAAAGTTTGTTAGTAAGTGCAGCGTTTGTAAGCTTTGAGACGGTGGATTAAGCGTTGTATTAGAGCAAGACCAAGTTAATGCTGATAATGCGAGAGGGCATCTAACATCGACGTCTTGGAATAACTTCATCATTAAACTTTAGTGTAGGTAGATTTTGTCTACCTGGGACCAGCTCTGAATTCAGATAACTGATATAACTAAGATAAAACGTAGAATCGCTCTTGAAAATCGCTTTTTTTGAATTAAGGAGGTAGTTGTCCTCTCTCGAGCGTTTAAAATGTCATTTTATGAGACCCTAATCACCCCGGTCCGGTCCTCATGTAAAGTAGTACCTATACACAGCGTGATGTTTCTTTTCTTGTGTGCGTAAATGCAGAATGGAGACGAAGATTTATTCAAACTGTACGGTCTATACAGCGACACAGACCTGTCTTGAAAAGTTAAGGTCCAAGCGGTTTTGTTTCGGTTGAAGAAATCCAATCCCAGTCACGAAGGATTTTACGGTCAGAAATCAGAATTTACGGATTCTGTTTTTCACCTTCTTCAATACAACCAATCAAATTATTTGAAGAAAAATACATCATTTGAAAGCTCCGTGTCAAGTTCCCTATACATAGTTTGTACATTTTTTGAACTCAGCATATCTGAAGATTGAGTTTGACTCATTAAAAACAATGCAGATATTTTTCAGTTCTTAAGGAACGCACATGTTCAAGTTAACATCAACTTTAATTTTCGTGTATGTCTTAATTTAATCGGAAATTGCAAACAAAATCGAAGAAGGTTTTAAAAAAGTTCCTTTCGAAAACCCTCGACGACACTCTTAAAGAAATTGTGTAAGAAAATTTAAGAAAACATACCCAAACAACAACTCCTACTTCAAAAAAAGATTTGTTTGGCCGATAAAAAATTCAATGAACCATTTGTACCCGAAAGGCAAAACAACGTGCCCAATGCAAATAAATCAATCCTTAGGGCAAACTACATTGAAAATCTAAAAATAATACCCATCAATTCAACATACAACCGTCTACAAAACAGTTGAAATGTTATGTAAGAAAATTTGCCTGATTTGTTGGGATATTGATACGCAAAAGAGAATTGAATTTTGAATCTTTTCTTTCCAATTTGCAACATTATGTGAAATTATTTTTTAATAATTCAAAAATAAATCGAATAGGTAATCTTAATGTTGGTAGAAGATGAATTCGAGGAAAATGTACAGCCAGCTCAGTGTTATTGGGAATTTGAAGGCACATGTTTTGTTTTCCGTTAAATTCCCAATTGGCAAAGGGGACATTTGCAAAGAAAATAATGCTACCGAGTGTAGGACGTAAGAAGGGCCGCTAATTTGCTGGAGATATTTGATTTCCAAGACTTATATTAGGTATATAGCACATGTTTTGACACAACTTTATTTTTAAAAATCTGACTGTCGTTTGCTTCGATTATTTTCGTAATTCCACAACTACCCCTTACACGTTTTCAAATCTGAGTAAATAGTAGAGTCAATGAAGCTTTTTTTCAGAAAGTCCTCAGAAACAGCTCGGATTTTGAAAAAAAAAATTTCTAAATTTTTTGTTTTTTATATTCTTTAAAGTCTGAAACAAATCATTTGGGGGAAATTATTGCTTATATTGTTTAAACAATTTTTATATTGTTTATAAAGAGAGATCCAAAAACAATGTTTTTGATAATTGGAGTGTTTAGGTTGCATTAAGACAAGAAAAAAATTATATGGAACGGGGGGTCTATTGTCCCCCGTTTATCCGGGAGGGGCGATCTTATAACAAAAAAAGCCTATTTTTCAAAAAAATATTAAAAATCAACGGCTTTTTCCCCTATGCCCTGTTATACCTTCTTGCAAAGCTAAATAACGCTTCTTTCATTTTGCATTTAAATAAAACTGTTTTCAGGCATAGTTTTTGAAAAAATCATCTTCAAAGTCAAAATATCGACATTTTCAACTTTTTTTTTTAACTTCGAACTAATTTTTTTCGAAATTGTATGTAGTTAAGTACTATTTTTTTCCACAATTAAATGCGGTTACAAGTTCTCAGTGCGATCCAGAAACCGCATGTTTTAATGTCTTCTTGTTTTTGAGAAATTAAGAAAAAACCAAAAAAAAAAAGAAAATTTGGATGATATTTTGTTCTATTTATTCCAAAAAATAATACTTACAAGTAATTTTGTGAATTTTTTTCTGAGTGTTTTTAGTTTTTTCTTAATTTCTCAAAAACAAGAAGACATTAAAATATGCGGTTTCTGGATCGCACTGAGAACTTGTAACCGCATTTAATTGTGGAAAAAAATAGTACTTAACTACATACAATTTCGAAAAAAATTAGTTCGAAGTTAAAAAAAAAAGTTGAAAATTTCGATATTTTGACTTTGAAGATGATTTTTTCAAAAACTATGCCTGAAAACAGTTTTATTTAAATTCAAAATGAAAGAAGCGTTATTTAGCTTTGCAAGAAGGTATAACACGGCATAGGGGAAAAAGCCGTTGATTTTTAATATTTTTTTGAAAAATAGGCTTTTTTTGTTATAAGATCGCCCCTCCCGGCTAAACGGGGGACAATAGACCCCCCTTTCTATATGATTTTTTTCTTGTCTTAATGCAGCCTAAACACTCCAATTATCAAAAACATTGTTTTTGGATCTCTCTTTATAAACAATATAAAAATTGTTTAAACAATATAAGCAATAATTTCCCCCAAATGATTTGTTTCAGACTTTAAAGAATATAAAAAACAAAAAAATTAGAAATTTTTTTTTTCAAAATCCGAGCTGTTTCTGAGGACTTTCTGAAAACGCCCTTTTTTGAGCTTCATTGACTCTACTAAAACACAAAAATTGAAAATAATTGAACAAAAGGACAAGTAGCGAGATTCCATATTTTCATGAATGATACAAAAATAACGTTTCATATCACTTTATTTGCTTCGGTGGATGATTTTCAATAATTTGTTTTTTTATTTTATGTTAATTTAATGGAAAAAATCATGATTACACAAAATTAAAAATAGATTGATAAATAAATTGAATAACTTTTTTATTGGAAAAAGTTATTTTACTTGCTACTGAGTTGAGAATAACTTTTGATAAAAATAAAAATCAAGTAGGTATATTTTCCTTAGTTTTGCAAGTAGTTTGGAGCGAAATATTGTTATTGTTGCTGTCATGTCAGATTTGCTGACCGAACCTGATGTCCAATATTGCGACATGAGACATATGTATTGGCAATACAAATACGATATACCTAATATTTTTTTTTCAGGCCTGACGCCTGAGTGCACTTGAAGAATTTAATGCCGATTCCGAACTCTGGAAAAACATGAAAGTCAGATTTGCACGCCTCCTAAAATACTTATGAAGTGCTTGGATGGTCAAGATAAAACAGCAATATTTTTTTTTTCAAAAAAAGCGCACACAAATATGAATGTTTAAACATTGTTTCTTGTTAAATATCTAGGCTAACAGAGATTATAGGAATGAACTGGATTCATTGTTTTTTTTTCACTTTAACATGGTTCAAACAAAATCATACTAAAACAAATTCACTAAAGCAAACTTAAAGGTTAATTACTACTTCATTCATTTGAGTAGAATATAATGTCTTGCGAAACAATTCAGTACAGGTTCCTGGAAAGATCGTAAAAAACGACCGTTTTGGGCCAGACTTGCAAATCTAAACTTTTCTGCAGAACATCTAAAATTCCTGCAAAAACCGTTTTAGATATTCAGGAGCAATTCAGTCTTTAATTGGTCTAAGGAATTCCTTGATCCAAATCTTACCCTCACTCTTTATAATTGCCTAGTTCGTCCTCATCTTGAATATGCTTATTATGAGGAATCAGTGTGGCGTAATTTTCCTCGATTCGCATTTCAAGGGATGATCCTCAAAAAATCCTTAATTGTGAGAATCCAATATCACTTCTTCAAATGGAATCGTTCGTAATATTGAAGGAATATGATTTCTTCGACTATAGATTCAAAATTCGATAGCAAGTCTTCTCAGCAATCTCTTTTTACTGACCTATGAGTAGTGATGGACTAACCACTATAAAAACATTATTTATAAAGCTAAAGTGACACTTGGCTTCAAGATTCCAATGTTTGTATGTGTTCGATTGCTTGGAACAACCGACCAATGTATGTGCAAAGGTATTAGGTATGTATTTGGCTGAAACAACCCAGTGGCAAATTTCCCAATTTTCACCAAGGAATCACCATGCGATTCACGAAGGATTGTGAGCTTCACCCATGAATTTGAAGGTGAATCATTTGGTGAAATTAACACGGGGCTGTCATTGGAGTTCACCAAGCGAATATCTTGGTGAATATGCATCAGTGAAATCATTGAATAAAAGTACTCTGTGTTTTCATTTGTTCTCTAACTCCGATGAAATGTTAAATGATAGCTCATTGGTGAACTCATCTCTTTTTTGAAAGTTGAATTTTCCACTACTTTTTTCATGAATGAAAAATATTATGAAAATGCAGCTGTGAAATCTTGAAATCTTTTTTCTTTTTTAAATAATTACAGTGATCATAAATATCAAAACAAATTTATATTTTTTTTTTGATTTAAATATTTCTGAAAAGAACAATATTGTTTTGAAAATTATTATCCTAGACACAATTCAAATCTTTGCTGGATCTTCTACTTTTTTTTCAATTTTTGCCGCTAAACTACTCCTTTTAGGTTGCTCCACGTCCACATGCCAGATTCCAGAATACCTTTAAGAAATGTTTAGTTTAATTTAATTTCTATATGTGTCGAAAATAAATATTTATATTTGAATACCTGGTAAATACTTTTGATTATCTTCTGTGCTGTTTATTAGATATAATTAATTCACTTTAAAAAATAATTTACACTTTCTTCACGTCAACCGTCTTTAACTAAGATTTCGATTGTACTGATTTAACATAGAACAAAATATTTTTTTGACTATCGCAAACAAAAAAAGACTGGAAAAAACCAAAAGCGTTGCGTCATCATCGGTCGTCGCGTCTTCCTTGATCAATAAAGGTAGAAAGTACATAATGTTTATATACACGGAATCTTGCAGGTCATTTCCACCCTTAAAAGAAAACAAAAAAAAATTATCAGCTGCGCTAGTAGCTAGAAAAAAGAAAATATTTGTGTTTCTGTTTTGTTCGTTTATTCTTCTTTTATGAAAACAACACACATCGCTCAATGCCAATTACGAACTCGTGAAGCTGTGCAGGACTTTTCCTTACTGAAATCACAACGTTTTGGTATGCGAAGAAACGAAAGCGTTAATAGAATAGAGAAAATGTACAGAGGAAAAAGGGCATTACTTTGTTCCTATGAAATCATTACCTTATTTTTCCTCTTAAAAATGTGGAATGAATTCCTTGCTCTTTTCACCGAAATTTTTCATTGAGGATGAAATTTGCCACTGGGAAGTCGAAGACGCATACATACATATGTATGTATGGATGTATGTATATGTCGTCGCCTGAAAAGCAAAGTGACATAAGTCAAAATTTGGCGATTTTGAGTTAAGTACACAGAAAGAATCGCAAAAAAAATACTATTTTTCTATCAAACCGTCATAAGTATAGTTATTAAACTGACAGCGGGAGGGCGTAAGTGTCGTTTTGAATTTATTGTAACATCCCTGGTCTTCTTTCCGCCAAAATGACTTAAACACAAAAATGCAAGGCTGATGGGACATTTTGCTTGATAAAAATATTTAATTTTTGTTTTGTGTCATTTTGATGCTGAAATAAAAACGACACTTCTTCATACATTATCGGATTTTCTTTTCAAATTTATAAGATATTTTGATGCGAAACGACACAAGTCTGACACTTTTTTTTTAAAAAAACGGTTTTTTGAAAAACTTCAATAAACAACTCGAAAGAAGAAAGAAAAATAATACTTTTTTACTCTACAACTTTTTTGTTTTGACTGAAATTCATAACTTAATTTAATTTTTTAAGTAACAAAAAATTTCAAATAGCTTTTCTGAAAATTTAAGAATTTTGACTTATGTCACTTTGCTTTTCGGGCGACGATGTACATTCAAAATCGGTTATAATGACCTCCAGGGGACCGTCTAATTTGGTCGTTATAAGCGATAGGTCATACATAACCGATATGAAGGTATAAACAAAAGTTAATCTGTCTTAAGAGATGAGATCTTTTTAATTTTTACAATGCATTGTATAGATAGTTCCTTGGTCCATGCAGGAATTAAAGCCGTATGGCTTGCAAGCCCTCCACTGCTAGCAAGGGTTAAGGGTTTTGGTGAGTGTCATTTTGTTATCATCTGAATAGTTTTTCCTAGTTTCGGACCAAGCAAGCTGTAACCAATTGTCCACTGCACCTTGAGGAAGACTTTTAGGTTCTCCTATTATTGGGCCACTAACAATTCCTTGACGTTGACGGAAACGCTGCACCTACTGATGGGTATACCGCAATTTCTCTTTGCTTTAAACCATAGAAGCAGAGCCTCTTCAACGCCAAGGTGCAGTGATCTTTTTACTTTTTCAACCGATGATTTTGATTCCTCAAACGGGTTTTTGCTTTTTCATTTGTCCTTTAAAATCGTTGCTATGGTGGACCAAAAAACGGAATATTCAATGGCAGATTCCAGTCTTAAAAAGATACCTGCTTTCTCTCTAATGAGAAGTTCTAACGTTTTTTTTACACCATACAACTTTTAGTGCACGATTAGAGTTAAATTTTTACAAACGAAAAATGCACAAATTCTATTGAATAAACTGTAACCTTATTGAAAACAATTAACAAAAATATTTAAGGAACGGGTAAAATATTTAAATCTCAGTTATTTTCATTTCTTTTGTGATACTATTGTGTCAATAAAAAATAGGTACTTTACTTAAAAACAAAAAATATCAAAGTTATTGGTTTGCTTATGATTCGTAGAACATTACTGAGTTATTTGTTGTTTGTATTTGTAAATGAAAATCTAACAATATAAGTCACAGATCAGAAAAACGCTTATGATACAATAATAATTGACAGTTTGGTTAAACAGACGTAATATGAACTGGGAAAACATTCCGCGCAAATATTATGTTGGCAATAGAAAGACTATCCTTACAGAATCGCGACAAGTTTGTTAAGTGACGGGAAAACGGCACACTCAACCTTTTAGTTACCATTGAACATTTCTTTAGAGCGGGTACAACGTCCCGCGGGTCGGCTAGTGATAATATAAATAAACTAGCTGACCCTGCAGACTTCGTACTGCCTCAATCGATAACCTAGTAACCGCTACCGGCTACATCTACCCATACCCGCTACACCGTTACCCCACGTCCCATTACCCATTACCCACAACCTGTCACTCCGCTACCCGTTGCCCACTACCAAGACCGCCCTCTACGACGCATTGGCATTGTTTGCGGTTTTAATGATGACAAACACTATGGTATGAATGTGTTTATTAATCTTTTATTATTAAACCTACCTTTTAGAATAATAATCTTTAATGGCACTATCACTACTGTGATCAATGTACAAACGATAATAATAATCGACGAAATTTTCATGAAAACTGAAAAAGAAATAATAAAGCTCAAAGTAGGGGTAAGTGGTAGGAAGTTGAAAATTAAGGAATGAATGCATTATTAAATGATGCATTAAACTTCATTAAATTTTAATGCCACACCAAACAAAAATTATAAAAAAAAACTGCCCAAAAAATGCAAAAACAAAAGGTGTGGGTGAGCCCATTTTATGGGCACGAGCAGGATTCGAACCCACGCACATACCACTAGGCCACGGGCACCTATTTAATAGTGAGCAAAATTGTCACTAGACATCACTTAATTTCAATAAACGTCTTAGAGCCAATTTATTGACTCTCCATTAACTTTAAAATCGACATTAAAAAAGGGAAATTTAAAATTAAACGCCAAATTGTTTTATTGAGTCTCTTTTAACGATTTTTTTTGACACATGCTTTCATTAAATAAAAGGACATTAAATTTAAAAGTGTTTTTAGTTAAAATGCCAAATTCGGCTTTTTAAGAGGGATATTTAGAACTAATGGAGCTTTTAAAAAAGGTTTCTATTTATTCACTCTCCGTTAGCGAAAAATTTCAGTTTTCATTTCAAACTTATTAATAATTATTAACAATTATTGTTCGAAAGTCTCTGCGTGAGTAGAAGTTGTTAAGAATATTTGTTGGATTTGAGAGAAAATCCTTCAGTAACAGAAAGTAGACAATACAGAAATGATGGCAAGATTGGATATGGGATAGTAAAGATATTTTTCCAAAGATTTTGGTTAGTGAAAATCTGTGTGGTGGGAGTACTTGGGATAATTCTAATGGCGTTTTTATTTGGCAATCTCGAATCTAGAAAATGTATTCTGATTTTAAGACCAGAAGGAAATTGTCTTCTTTTCAGAATCAGAACTGTCGCTTTTTCCCAATTGAACGCATTCAGAATGCTTTTTTTAACTTCCAGATAATTAAAAACGAAATAAATGATTTGGGTAAAGGTAAAGGTAAAGGTAAAGAAATATGAAAGAATGAAAAGTATAGTTTAACTTAACGTATCTTCTAGTTCACGGTGTATAACACCGATTGCGTAACGTTTTTATGCTCTTGGGTCTATGCAAATTTGTATTGCCGATTTTGCTGGTGTTAGCACTTCGTCAATATTTGTCAAATATTTAATATTTGTAATACCCAAAAATTCTTGGGCCATTGCTAAAAATCGATATAGACTAATTCGAACACCTGAAATTATTTTCGAAATGACTGCAGCTTAGTGAAGAGTATTTCTTGAACCATCGGAGCTATTGACTATACTTACGTCAAAGTCCAGTATGCAGGTGGACTTTGAATTTAAGCTACAGAAAAGGATGGTACTATTTTAAAGTGCGTCCGGTGCATCACATGACCAAACTATTTTCAATTTAAAATGCAACTAGAACGCGTTAAATGCGAAGACTTCATTCTTGTCTCCAACCTAAAAGCTAGTCGTTTCAATTCACATTTCATTTTTTGTTCACTTCAAATCGAAGTACATAAAATTAAAATAATTCTTCAAACTGTCTTGACATTTCACTTTAAATTTTTCAAAAACAAGAAAAAATCCTTGGGATATTTTTAAAAGGCTGTCATATTTAAAAGCATCATTAGCAACCGGGGTTTTTAACTAATAAGGGTTGAATAAAAAGAAATTTTAACTGAGGAATCGAAATGGAGGCAATAATAAAAAGCGGTTTTAGCTAACAGCGTATTATAGCTAATTTAATTGAGTGTCAATAAATTGGCCCTTAAAAGATAATATCATTTTAAAATAACTTCGCAACAAAACTCCCGCGCGTGCTTGATGCACCAGACAAGACTCTACGCTGGCCGGTGGGCGATGACCAACTAGGAAGTGGACGAAGTCACGGGCAACAGCTAGTAAATATTATAATGAAGAGAACAATCGAACTGCTTGATAAAATTAAATACCTTCTCTTTCGTTTTTCTGTACAAAATTTCCAAAATTTATACTAAGAATGGAACTTTTAATAGATTTATGCCCAATTTCATAAACAACTTTTAAATATTTAAGAGGCTTTTAAATCGTAAAATGAGATTTTTTCATTTCACCAAGCGTTTTTTGAGTAAACAAGCTTTTAAACACCTTTCAAAACTAAATGCCCATTTTTGCCTCAATAAATTTTAGAAGTGTCATTGAATATTTTAAAAAGTGAGTATAAAGCTTTCTCATTTTTCTCATATATTTTCATGAGGATGTCAATTTTGACAAAAAATTCCCTGAAATTTCCCATTCTAAGTTGGTGAAACTCAAACATTTTAAGGGTCTGATAAAATTTAAAAAGATTTTTGATAAAAGTAATTTTAGTGTTTGTTTATGAAACTGGGCATTATAGACATTTTTCTTTTTTCGTGCTTTTAAAAACAAATACATAACTTAAATATTATAAAAAAAACTCTGCAGTCTAAACTCAGTAACACAAAAAACACATACAAATTCATCAACATTATTCCAACAATTAACGCATTGTAGCATTAAATTTTGGTTTTAAACAAAACAACCAGCTACAAATGAAATAAAAATATCCGTTTCATGGCTTAAGAGATTAGAAATTAGAAAGCAGATTGTTTGTTGTTGTTGTTTAATATGTTTGTATATAACGGCCTTGATATCAGCCCTAATTAATAGTTTAACCAGAATCCAAAAACCACAAACAACCCGCATGAATAACACATTTTGTTTCTGAATTTAATCGGTTCAATTTGTATACTATTGGCACAAAAAAAAAGGAGTGAAAAGGAATTTAATAAAGTAAAACAATAAATGACACATTGAAATTCAGCCACGCAAGCCAAAGACATTGATTTGTTGGCAGACTTTTTTTCAATATAGGTACCTAAACCTAAATATATTTTATTGAGACACTTACACAATACCTAGTGCAACCATGACATCCGTTCGAATGTTATTGGATAAGGGTCGTTTCCCATAGGACAGCTGTCTGTAGAGGACTAATAACGTCAATAGGATTTCAATTTTGTCTAGTTCAAAGTTCAAAAATTCAATTAGGTACTTCGAATTGTGAAATTGTGCTTCGGGCTTGTATCGTTCTTTCTTTAAATTCCATTCCTGAGTTGGTGTTTAGGAACCTCAGCAACAAATTGTCATACGTTCGTGTACCTCAAACAATAATACAAAATACTGTATTCAAGTTCAAGTAGTTTTTGCTTTTTTCTTGTTCGTGAAATACAGACGGCAATAAGGAATCCTTTCGAAAGATACCAATTGTAAAAAAATTCATTAATTATATTTGGAAACTTGAAATAAATATTTTTCAAAAACAGTATGTGTGTATTTCTTTATTTGAAAACACTTCAACAAATTTTATGATAATTCACACCAGCAATCATTAATTAGGTCTATAGTAATCTGCCGCAAGCAAAAAGCAACAGAGTTTTATGAAGCAAGCAATAAACCAATAGCAACGAAATTGTAAGCTCTAGACTAGAAAATTACAGGAATTAAACAACTTAATATGCAATTATAATTTGTTTGCAATTAACCATACACAGATACATCGTGGGGTTACTATGCAATATGCAAAGAAGCCTGAACACAATTACTTAGGCTGGTTGCTCAGGATTCACTGTGGCAGGACTAACCGAAGAACGCAGAAATCTAATTAAAACGACACTGGTGGCACTGACACTTAATTTATGTGGTTTTTACTTTTCACTTTTGCTTTTTCATCTTCGTTTAATGCATTAATATTGTGCAAGTGGGTGGAGCATCTACATAAACTGAGTGATAGAAGTTTCAACAAAGGTTAGGTTAAAACTGAAGTTATGTGTTTTATTTAAGTGGAAAATAAATGCAATAAACAAGATTTAAATATTTGTTTGCCTAGTTCACATTTGAGAGTAGCAGGTAGCTATGTTCAGCTTTTATCTTTTTTTTTCTTTCAAGAAAGAATTGGAAGAAAGGTATTGTTATTTTTTTATACGAAAGTTAATAAAAATAAAAATGTAAGCAAGAAAACAATTCCACATCCAAAAAAACTCTCAATCCAACTCGGTCCCTTGTTTGTTAACGATCTTCAGTTTCGCAATCCAAGTTAGTTGAACTCCTCTACCACCGTGTACCTATGTTCAAACTTAGGCACGTAGTCTTTTGACTGCGACGACTGATGCCTTTTGAGATTAGAACTGAAGACTTTTTAGGAGATATAATCGCTATTAAAAGAAATATTGCAGTAGTGTTATATCTCGCCTCCCGTAGGTATGCGAGCGTCGCGTGTCGGTGCGTAATGTACAACGTCATCGCGTGAAATTTTGAACCTTTTCGAAAAGTTTTTGAACCTCATTCTTGTTGTGATAACGATCTACCTCCTCCACTTCTGACTTCTGAACTTCTAATTCTGCCTCAATTTTCTTTTGAATCAATGCTGATCTCTAATTCTTTGCCCCTAGAGCTCGAAAACAGTTCAGATTCGTCTTTGGAATCACCATATGTATGCCACCATCCAACGAGGGACTTGTTATGGTAGTTTATACTGTTGGTTTTTACACTCAATGCATGCTGGTTTCAAAATATTTACTTGTAAGGAAATCATTCGTCACACAATCGAGAATGAATTCAACGAGTGAGTTCTTTTACTTATTGAGGATGGAGATTTCCATTTTCCTCGAAAACGCGTTCTAGCTATCACAAAGGCTTGCATCCCATCGGAGTCTGAATCTGCTATCCAGGAGTCCGAATAGTTCAACAACGATATTATCCTAGCTTTCATCTTGGCATTACATTTCTCAAAGAATGATTGAATTACTCAAAAAGTTTCATTATTTTGCACACTGATCCTGATGGCGTGAGAATCTTATGCATAGAGTTAAAACTCAAGGCGGTTTTCCTCTCCCAATATACAATCACTTCGGCGTTTTACTTTTTACTTATAGACCCAAGCCTGCTGTATTAGCTCTGCAGCAGTTTAGGGCGTCCTTTGTTTTTTCAAAGTGAAAACGCCAAGGCGTATTATACAGTAAGTTTACAATTTTTGCATAATTTTACGACTCTAGTGGATGTTTTTTTGCTTATTTTTACGATATCAAAGACCTGACCTTGAGTTAATACAACAGCAGACAGATTCATGGCACATAACCACATAACGGTAGGTAGTATCTACGACTTCACCAACAACAATCAATTATTTACTCAAAAGCAATAAAAAAAAACCTATGTATCCCCATTACAGCTTTTGAGGAAGATACTCTGATGTATTATATGCATAAGCTTCCAATTGTAAGTCTAGCCACACCTTCAGGAAAATTCATTACAGACAGTGTGATAAGATGTTCGGAAAACCACTTGTGGAGCAAAGGTAAATGACAATCACCGGCTTAGGTGGTTGCCAGAGTGTACAACGAATTATGTTTGGAACAATAAATATTGGACCAAGTAACTCATCAATAATGGGTCACTATGCGTTGTCGTTGCCATATTTTATTGTCATGCCAAACACACCTTTGGCATACATGTGCGCCATCATATGTGGTAAAAGCAAGTTCATTAAACGACCATGAGCAGAAATAGGGCTGGCCGTCATCATTAGGATTAGGAAAGTAATTTTGTGCTTTGATGGCGTATAAGGGACATCGATTAGAGGACGACCTGGGTTCGATGCACGGAAGTGAAATCATCAAAACTAGTTTTTCATTGGAATTAACTTCCAATCTAGTTGAAATTTATTTTAATTTTCTAAGTAGAAATCGATTCACTCTCCCAAACGATGTACACAGAATGTTTAAATGTTTGTGTGCTGTAAGAGAAAACACTTACTTGACACCAAACAAGAAAGGCAAAAACTGTCTAAAACATTAATTGAGTGTATCAATTATTCAAGGTTTACCTTACATTTTTGTTTCAAAGAAAAAACATATTACCGTTCTTGTTTTGAATTCAAAATAACAACAAAATTAATGGACCTTCTGTGCAAAGAAGGTTTAATTTCTGCTTGAAGTGGAATGAGCATTAAGAAATTAATGGAAGGATTTAATAAATTGATTAATTAAAATTAAAAGAAGGTCTGTTAAGGTGTTTCTTGAGTCTCGTGAACGCAATACCCTATCTTTATTCATGGACTCATTAATATGAAACTAAGTTGAGGTGTTTTCCTTGAAATAAAAAAAGGTGAGATAAAAAGAAAGCTTGCACGAGTTTTGTTTTAAAAATTTAGGTATTTACCTCCTTTTTGAATGAGTAAAAAATGACCAATGTCTGCTAAGTTTGAAGGAAATTTAAACAATAATACCAACGATTCCGTGATTGTTATAACTTGCCCAGAAAATAAAAATGTATATGATGGCACCAGTTTCACAATAACCATTAAATATTTATCGCTTGTGAAACTTCGTCAAACACGAGTGACTTGTTCACCTTTCTCCAAACTTGGACATAAAATACAACAAAAAGGAAGACACCCAAAGTTGTGGGGGTTTTGTTTCGCAGCTGAGACAGAGAAGACAATTGAAATTTATTTATTATTCAGCAATCAACATCGCGTCTAATGGTGCAGACATTCCAATTTCAAACCACTATTCTTAGTTAGGTTAGGTTTACGATTTTCTTCTGATAAATCGAATTTTGGACTATTTACAAAAATTATGGTATTTCGGGATTATGTATCACACACATATTTATTACTCATGTAAATATACATATAAATATTATGTTATTTATGAAAATCTCGAACTTTGTGAAAAAATATTTAATTTTAAAATAAAATAAAAAAGTCTTCTTGTATCTTAATCCTTGTAATACAATTTCTTACAAAACTAAAGAAAATTATGACCGTATATATGAATACGAAACGCTCTTCTAACCAGTTTATCTTGTCTATTTGTTTCTATTTATTGCTTTGAATAATATCATATTTTTTGTACTTAATTATTGGTTTGGGATAGTTAAATAGGTATTCAATTATCTTTTTTAATGATGACGCTTTATTACCTAGTAATATAACTGTTGTAAATCTTTTTTATTACACTATCAGAATTGGTCGAAGAGAGCTTATAGCAAGCACAGTCTTACGACCAATGCAATGGTTTGCCAACATAGTAGACTATGTTATGTTATACCCACCATCGGCTCATCACTTAGTACGGTGGTAGTTGTTAGTAAGCAAACACAACAAATAAAAAAACAAGACAGCTAACAAACAAAATTAATACATTTACTAATACGAGTAGTTACAAACATTAATAAAAAAAAAAAAAAACATTTAAAAATGTATAACACTGCTCTTGAGCAAGGTTTTTAATTTCTTCTTGCTTAAATTAAAATGGAATAAGTTTGAGTTGCAGTTTGAAAGCCATACGCGTCAAGGGCTCATAAAATCCATAATTGGTTTTGGTACTATGTTTTGGTACTTCTACCTCCTGCGAAGATTATAACCGCCAACCCGATGGTTGAAAAATAAAAAGCCAAGAAGGTTAGACTCATCTGTTACACCAGTTATTACTTGATGGAAGAATACTATGTCGTTGTTGTATCCTCTATGTGAAAATGTTTCCATTTATCTGGAGAGTTAATAAACAATTTTCATTAGAGTCCATAGAATACCTTTGAGGGCAAAATGAGTAAAATTTCGTGGAACAGAATATCGAAATGATGTGACCAAACCTGGGAAGCGTAGTCTAAGTGAGGTCGATCATAGCAATTGTGTGTATAGAGGGCGGGTGATATCGATCGCGGAATTCCTTTCAACGCTTTATTAATCTAAGCATTGAATTGTCTTTATTAACGATGTGCACAGAAAAATATAGTAGCTTAGGAGTAGTAAAAAACTCCGACGCGACGTAACACGGGTTAAAATGTGTTGTGAGATAGCATAGTCGTATGAAGATGGCGCAAGCTTAATAAAAAGAAATGGTTCTAGATGGCTACCCTCAGGAACTCTCGAATTAGCAAAAAATGCCTCATATAAAATTGAATTTCACTTGATAAGACTCATTATCAAGATATTCGAAGCCATACGCGCTTTGTTTGAATTTTATAATGGATTAAGAGAGTTGGTTAAAAGCTTTCGAAAAATTTGTATAAACACAATCAACTTCCTGACCAAATTTCAAAGTTTTAACACATTGATTTATAAGAACAAAAAGATTTGTGACAGTAGAACTTTTCTGCATGATAACATGCTTTTCGTGAAAGATGATGTTCCTGCAATGAATTGCCAAACTATCATATATAACTTCTTCAAACACCTTAGGATTGCGGGTAAGCTTTATAAGTCCTTTTTATTTATGCTTTATTATTTCTATAATATACCTCAGCGTTTTTCCAAATTGATGAAAATCTACCTAATTCCGAAGATAATTCGAATATAAATACGGAGAGGAAGAGCTAGCACAGTTCAGGTGGAATTACATCTGAACCACTCGAAAGAATTTCTTTTAGAAGAGAAAGAATGTTAATATTGTGGTAAGTCTCTATTGAGATGTTGTTGAATAATACCTACTTGTGGACAGCCACGTAAAAAGTGAAAAAAATCTTCATCTTCGATGAAAAAATTTGCTGAAATCATTTGCGAATCCTTCACAAATTAAGCTGAGACGTCCATCGACGACCATCGAGACGTCCCCGTACAGGGCGGGGCAGAGCTCCTTAGGTTCAGTAGGGCTGTGTCCGAACGGAACCGAATCGATAGGGTGAAGCAGGAGTACCAGTTTTGGTGGCTTCAGGCAGCACTTGATAATGGGTAGTCCGGGTGGGGTTTTGATCCTTGGCCGGCTTGCATACTTGTTTTAGTCTAAGGGTTTTTGGTTTAGATTTAAGTAGAGTAGGCATGGTGGCACATAAAAAAAAGAAATAAAACGGATATATATATAAAAAAAAAATGAAAAAAATGAAAAAATAAAATAAAAAAAGAACAATATACAAAAAATGAAATAAGAAAAGGGGATAGATATTGCTGCTGTGGCTGTTCTAGTTTGTAAGTTGTTGTTAGGTAGAATAGGTGGTTTTAGTTAATTTTAAGTTTATCTTTAAGGACCTAATTTTAAGTAGCACGTAAGGAAAAGTACTGAATGATTATATATGATGTTAGTTTTTTTTTCAAATTTTCTAACAAATCAAAATATAAATAAATAAAAGTCAAAATAGTTCATAAGCCGAAAGACATTAATTTTAAGTAAACATGAATTCCTTAGAGCGGCCGGTTGGGGCCAGTAAGTTAAATATAAGATTATAGATAATAAGCTAGTTTTGAATTCTTTTGTCTAGTAATAAGTAGTAATAAGTGAATTGAATAAAAAATGAATTTTGAAAAAAAAGAAAAAAAAGGAATATACCTATACATTTAAAACAAAATTTGATATTTGCAGAAAAGTGTTCTATAGTTATTTCTTATGGGGACACAACTTCAGAAGATGATAAATGGCTCTGGAAAATCCCCCACCAGCTGAATTCATAGCATCCACATGACGGTATATCAGAAAACCTGAAAACTCTTTATCAAAAAACTCTGTGTCTATATTGTGGCGTTCAGCTAAGTTTCAGAGAGAACTATTACGTGTGGAAATGCTTGCGAAATAGTAGAGGTTTTATAACTACGAAGTCTTTTGAAGTTTTGATAGTAGAAGAGAGAGCTTGTGTAGTTTATTAGGTTAAGGCGTATGCAGTGATGGAGCAGTGAATTGCTTAATCAAGGTGATTGGAGGCCAGGAAAAATTTAAAATTGGATCAAAAAGTAAACTAGGGACTTTAAATGAGGCTACAAAACTGTTTAATTAAGTAATTGTAGAACATTTAAGACTTGAAGAATAGGGAATAACCATATATTCAACCAAATGAGCCAATTTGTCCTCAGGCTTAGTTTCAGGTTATAATCGCAAGATGAAAATATACTTCGGTAAACTATTACTCTTCATGGAGGACTATTTTGAAGCAGACGCCTTAAACTTATGAACACGAGGTTCACTTAAGAACACAATACCAGTCTAGAGTGTGTTGTATCCTCCTTCCTGTTAAACGGTAGACAATTCAACAAACTTCCTCTAAATTGTTTGACAAAAACTCCAGGTCAGTTCTTTAAATATATTTACGCCAGTATAATAATTTTTATTTTTATTTTCAGTCGTCCCACCGAAATGATGTTGTTTCTATGACTCCTTTATTTGAGAAACACTCAAAAACTAAATATGAATCGTAACATCATCCACATGTTTGAACTGTGCAAAATTTGTTCCCTGTGTAAAAATGTTCTTCAAATTGTCATGCTCGTGACATCCATGTAAAATATTTTTTCCCCATTTTTTTATTTCAAATGTGTGCATACAAATTTTAAGAAACAGTTTAAGAAAATGTTTAAAAAATGTTTCCCTGCACACGAGAAGGATCTTTCAGGAATCTTAAGACAATTTGTCTGCATTAAAGTTACATCAGCCAATTTGCCGCATATGCAAACGACACACAGTGCAAATTAAATCAATGCGCCATGAAAAACAGCAAGATAAGGTTCGCCTCTTGTATTTTTACGACGTTGGAAAACAACGAGTATATGGTTTCCCTGAAAATATCAAAATTATACCAATTTTCATGACTCATCTCCATCATCCCAATACCCCAGACAATTTACGTAATATCGACATTGAATACTAAAAGGGGGTTCTTAAATCTGTTCGTTAAGATTTAATTACGGTCGTTACAAAAATTATCATATAAAATTCTTACACACTTGGTGAACTCATTTTAGATTGATTTCAAGTCGAAGAACAGTTATTTTCTAATATTCACACAATAATATAATCAAATTTCATATTCCTAGTAGGTACTACAAAAAAGGTTGAGAATTGTTTTGGAAACAAAAAAATAACTTGGTTCTCCTAAGAGTGTCATTTTAAAACAAAAAGCACTAAGGATGTTTTGGAGGACCTTATCGTTTGGAGTTTGTATTAGAATTGGTCTTGGTCCTTTTTATCACTTCAGTCCATTTTAAGGAGACAACATTTATTTTAAAGAGCTTCAGTTACTACTTGAGACTTAAATGTCTAAAGGAAAAGCATTGAATTCATTGAAAAAAGAACCCTTGGTGACAACAGGATATTAAATTCAATGATTGTCAAGCAGTAGGTCCGCATTCATATGCGACAGGGATGTCCACCTTATCCGATGTTTTTATAACCCAACATGCGAGATATATTATGCAGCGTCGCGTCGTAAATTGTGGAAAGAACGTTGTCTATCGTCCAATTTGGGTTTAAAATACTTAAACATGGATTCCTCCTTCTCTCATTTTATATGTAGATATTTTTTTTACTACCGAAGAAAAATCGAGCAAAATGGAGTCATCAAGAGCTTTTACTCTTTTGTACATTTAAGACCTTATGCTAAGTTATATATTTTCATTCTTCGTTCTAAAATAAAAAGGAAAGGAGAGTGAAAACGAATAAAAAACCCATTTTACGACTCAAAAAGAGGTGCTAGTGTATTATGCAATTTTGTTGAAAATGGAGATTATCATTTATCACCCTGAGAAGAGGATGTGAAACCATTTGTTAAATTGTTGGAATAATGTACAAGAAAAAAAGAAAGTGTGAAAAGCGATAGAAAACACTTGATGAAGCAATTGAAACTCCTTCTTAAATTCTTTACCGAACGTTTAAGAGATTTACACATTCTTATGATGGAAAGATGGCAAACCATATAATAGTCATCATAGGATTTTTGTTTTGACCAATTTATATGTTATGTTATATTTTTTAAGATTTTTTTTTCGGCTGTTTTGGTCTCAATAACTTATAAATGAAAAAATGTCTTTCAAAAATCAGACACATACGGAAAAATAAATACCCAATTGCACTTCAACCCTGCTGAGCACTTACACCAAAATGAATACGACAAAATGAATACAAATTAACTCCTTGCTTTTCAGAAAGAATCAGAACAATAAATTAAGATTTATTTTATTTTTATTGTAACCAATAATCTATTTAAGTGTTTCTTCAAGATTTAAAAACTAAAATTAAAAAAAATCTGATAGCTATAATACACAAATTTAAATTTTGAAAATTTCAATTAAATTATTTCAAAGTATATACTAAATAAAGAAAATAGAAATTGTATAGGTAAGCATATAAAGTAATTTAATTTAAATTAAGTTTAAATTTGGACGATGTTTCAAAAAGTTTCTTCAAAGTGGCTTGTTCATAGTAGATATCGGCCAATTGATCGCTAGCTGCGATTTGTTCGAGTCTAATATTGCAATTTGCTTTTTCATCTCGAATAAAAACGTGTTTGATGCGTAAGTGTTTCATACGTTTGCTTTCCTTTGAATCATCAGTGTACCTTATTTTGATGCAAGAACTATTTACTTCAAAAACAGTAACTGGTATTGAACATGCAAAACAGCTTTGAAAACGACTTCTATATCTAGTAGCAGCATATATGTAGGTCCGGTGTGTACAATAAATCTTGTCACCTTCGTCTAATTGAAGTCCTTTTTCCATTGAAGTTCCTCTTTGTTTGAGGTTTTTTATATCGAACTTTCGTAAAACCTTCTTGTTGCTCTTATATTCATCCATTAATCGAGTCTTGACAAGTTCTTATTTTGATTCATTTTGATTTAACGTTTCTAATGCTGTTACTAAATTATTGTAGCTTTCAGGTAGCGTTAGGAAAAAATGAACCTTAATACCTACATCCAGCTCTTCCATTTGATGTCTTCACTTTTGTCGTATTTTATTATGAGAAACTCATTTCTCAATTATAAATGACTTGCAAACTTGCAATGCTTTTTCTTTCAAATACGCTGCATAATGCTTGAAAAATTTCATTATGCCGTTGCCTTCTCTTTAGTAGTTATAGGTTAGTTATTCGGGTATTCCAACTGTTCATCATGGACAGTTTGTACCGGAATTGAAATAAATTTCTTTTTCTTCTTCTCGCACTTGATTTTGGTTCTCCTGAGATGTTTCCGAAAGATTGGTAGCTAAAAATTTTTCCATATGATTTTGAAGAGCTTGCTCGTCTAGCCAAATTCCCAAACGATATTTCCAGTTATGGAAATTCGTTCCATTAAATAACGGAATTTTAAGTGAAGAATTTTCTTCAAGCAAAAAAATATTCAAATCTTAATTTCCTTGAACGTATTCTGGGTCCATAATCACAGAAAGAATCAGATCAATAAATTGAATATCTCAAATCAAGCGTTATCCTCTACAGTTCATCAAAAATCATGTTGAACATCTATTTCATTTGGTCAAAATTCATTTTAGGGATAAGTTATTAACTTCTGTTGCCACACTTCATTATTCCCCACCTCTTTCCAAAATAAGAAATAGAGAGGACGGAAATTAAATAATTCTTCGTTCAATTTTGTAATGTAGCTGTGTAGTTTTATTTGTAAAAGTCAGCTAGTTAAGTTCATTTTTCTTTGTCGAATTCAAAAGAAAGGTTCAATATTATATAACAAAATAAAAAAGTAAAATTCGTGAAACTTACTTAATTTGAGCTTGAGTAGCAAAAGCAATACTCACGGGTATCACAACGGATCTGCATTGGTCTAAGTGTGAGAGTAACGAGAAAAACTGTCAGCCCCTCAATCTAACCTAACCTACTCTTCAATTTGTGTATCGTTGAAATTTGTATCAATCTATGCAATTTTGACTTTTATACTCGTAATAATCACGCATCAAACGAAAACTTGCCAAGTGAACTTATAAATTTTCAGCCAAACTATTTTCTATTTTCTTTTAATATTGTTGTATTATCTTCTATGATTCAAAATATTCAATATAACACTTTTACATGTAAGAACTTGGGGTTCTTTTAGATCTCATTACTTTTGGTGGCTGACTTTTTACATAGTGTTGTTCGCACATAAGATAACTTGGCTCTTTTTTACATTTTATGTTTTTGTTCTGATTTATATCACTTTATTTATGTTAGTGTCTGTGAAAATTGCAAGACAAACAAGAGTGGGAGTTATAAAGAAATGTAGAATGTATTTTCTTAGATTAAAGAATTATTTCTATTGAGAAACTCGGAAAACTCTTTGGTTTTCAAAGAGAAAATTGCATATTATTGCAGGTGTATTAGTTTTCAAATGGAAAACTGGAAAATTTCAGAATGGGTTTTCCAATGGCAAATAGAAAGTGCACTGATTCTCAAATAGAAAAATGGAAATTTTTTGATTGGGAACTCGGAAAACTCTGCGAGAGCACGAAGAACTGCAACACCTTAAATCAAGTTTTTTTTTTATGGAATTTAAGATGCATACAAACATGTCCGGTTTGGACTCTTAATCCGCTCAATCCTCAATGCATTTTTATACAATTTCATTGTATAAAAATAAATTAAATTAAAAATAAATAAAATTAAAAAATAAAATAATCTTACGGGAAAGTCGGCAAATAAGGGGGACAACCGTAAGCTGTTTGGAATTCTGATTTTTTGTGAAATAGTCAAAACAGAGAAGTTTTTGAATTTTTCAAAGAAATTTGCATTTTAATTCATGCTTTAATGAAAGTAGAATGTTACTTGTAGAGCTTGGGAAAATTCAGATATGTGGTTCTCTATTTCAATTGGATTCAAGCAAATCACATTGCATTTTAACAATGTCTGTGTTAATCATAATGATTATTCTGGAGTTGCTCTGAAGGGTGGCGGGACGAAGTTCGCGGGGTCGGCTAGTATTTTCATATTAAAGATTAATCATCACCAAAACTTAAACCGCCATGAGTCTCATTTTGGATGAAATTTTCAAACATTGAAGATGGATCGAGTTGTTTTAAATCGTTGCCAATGACGTTCTTAGCTTATGTTATATGTGCTTTAACAGTAACTTTAACAGTAACTTAGCAGGTGTAAAGTCTAATTTCATCTCTAATGAGTACTGTCTCTTACGAAGAACTGACAAAACTGCTGCGAGCATAAATCTGTGAAGATAAAAGTGTTTCTCCACTATGCCGCTCGGAATCGAAATCTTGTCCATCTTCTTAAACTACTTCAAAATTAATTTAAGTAAGCCAAATGAAAGTCCATTCATATGTACAAGTATTATAATTATTGTGCTCCTACAAATTCCTTGATAATAGAGCTTTTGCTTTTTATTCTGTCTAAATTTTACTTTGCTTTCGTTATTTATTTTCTTTTTTTGTCTTTGTATGAAAGCCATCGAAGAACCTTTATAAAACAGTAGAATTCAATTCAAACAAAAGCCATTTGTACGTTAAAAAAAATATTAACCTCTTATAACAAATGAGCAAGAGCGTCTGCTTCTCCCTTTTGTGTTCGTAGTTTGCATATTTCTTCTGTATAATGACGATAACGAAGAAAGGTTATGCTGCAATGTCATGATTTTAAAACAAAATTAAGGTAAAAAAAAGCAAATCGTCGTAAGGATTTCATAGCACTTACTTTGTGAAGGAAACTACCGTTAAAAGATGATGATCCTGATCTGTTTTACATACCATTCGCTTGTTCTTTTTGTTTGTCTTTTGTTTATAATGCCATTGTACCTTACTTACCTGTTGATTATACAGTCGTTTTCTCTTTGTTTGAAAAACAAATCCTTTCAGCTGCTGTGATTGCTTGAAACCAGTATCATTATTTAAATGGAAGTAAATGAAAAATAAAAAAACAGATTGGCGCAAAATTATAGTCCGATTTTAAGAAAAATTAGTGCGATACTAGCTTAAAATGACGTTTGAGTCATGACTTAAACGTCATTTTAAGCTAGTATCACACTAAAACTGTTCATTAGCGGACTATAATTTTGTGCCATTTAGTTTAGTATAAGAGATTTTGACTCTAATGCAAAGGGCCTGTATTAATTTGATTAAAAATACTCTTTCGACAAAACTACTTATTGCGAGCACTGTTATCATGACCTTACTACTGTTATTGACTTGAACTATAACAACTCCATAATATTGTGTTTATTCCATTAATGTTGTTTGTTTGGATAATTTTTTCCTGGTAAAAGACAGTGGGTAATACTTGCCTTCGAACTTTAGAATTATTACAAACATCTTTGGAGGTAGTGGGTGGGGTATACGTATAAGGGGCCCCGCTTATTTCTTGCAACTGCGAATTTGCATCTTTGTTTTCCAAATTATCTGAAAATACGGCGAAATCCCTTTTTTAAGTGAAAACGATATCAGTGGTCATAGAAAAAACTTTCTGTCTCAGTTGATGTATTTATAAATCAAAGTAATGTGCGTGTTTTTATGTGAGGAGTAAATTTTAAGTTTATCTTTTGTCATTCAAAATCAAAGTAAGGTTATAAATGTTACATTAATCAATTTCTTTCATTTAATTGAGTTACTTGTCACAAAAATCTTCACAACTTTTGTATAAAATAAGACATGGGGCATTATGGGTGGTTTAAACCCGTTTTCTCGGTTTTCCATCAGGAAAAAGAGCTCAAGGACATGGAAGGCCATTTGTTTGCGTTTCCCATGAAGGAATATTGAAAGTTAGCCTTTGAACTTACTTACTTACCATAGCTAGCTGCCTCCAGTTTTATATTTCAAGTTGATTGAGGCCCTCTTCCACTTGCGTGCGCCACCTGGATGCGGTCTTCCTCTTCTTATTCGCCCCTCGGGAACAGTATCGAAGGCTTTCCGGGCCGGAGGATTGGTGTACATCCGATCTAAATGACCGAGAAATAATAAAGAAAGCTGCAATGCAGAATTTAAGCTTAGTTTGCTCATCTCTTCTTATGAATGATTTATCGGAAACGCATGGAAAAGGAACGATAAATCGATCGAACGAGTTGGTTAATGAAATTTCCAATGGCAGCGTTCACTGCTCATGTTCATATTGTAAGGTGGAGAGAAATTTAAAAACAAATTTTAAATTTAAAAACAAATTTTAAATATATACATGGGGCAGTAGATGACCCGAAGAACTTTCTTCTCGAAACAGCCTAAAACATGCGTTTTGTCAGGTTCCATGCTTCTGCACCATACAGAAGGACTGGGATGATGGGGGTTTTATATAGTTTTATCTTAGAAGATCGGTAGAGGGCTTTACAACTCAATTGCTTTCTTAGCCCAAGGAAACAGCGATTAGCAAGAGTTATTCTTCGTCTGGTGTTATTGCCCGTGTTAATAGTGGAGCTTAAAGGTAGACAAATTTCCTCTACTATCTCGAATTAATATGTGTCGTTGTGACGTTCTGTTCAAGCAGCCGGTGTTGGACGTCCTTCCTCGAAGACAGCATATACTCTCACTTACCGCTAAACCCATTTCTGAGGCTTCTTTCTCAATTCTCACAAAGAACAACAGCCTTTGAACTGGCAGAGAAAAAATTTAATTTGCTGAAAACTTCGACACTGAGAATCTGCCGAAAGTGAGTCCATTGTTCTTGTGCATTTGCACAAGTTGTACTCAGCATTAAATATATGTACACCGTTCCTTACCGCTTACTGTTTATGGACTACACTTCCCTGGTATTAAACTTACCCTATGCATTTAAATTTAAAACTGTTGGTTTACTAACAGTAAAACGAACATTTTGAACACATTTATTGAAAAGGATATTAAAAGCACTCAAAGTTGATATAAATGAGTTATATAATTTCAATCGTCAATTCAAACTGCTAGTGCAGTTTTTTCCCTTGAACTTAACACAAGGTCATGCCATACAATGAACGTGAAGAGCTTGTGCATTGAAAAAATAGTTTTTTTTTCGTGAGGGCTTGAATAAGTCCCCCACATAAAATTATGTCATAACTTCCACGATTAATTTTATTTTTGTAGTATGTAATGAAATTCATTCGAGCGTTTTGCTCTGATTAGAATTGAAGGAAAAGAAAATGTGTAAGGTTTTACATGGAAATGAATGTCTATAAAAATATCAACACTTTTTAAAGTACATACATAGAAAATAGAAGCTGTGCTCCATATGACCAATTTGGTAAGTGTAAACTGATTCGGTCCATCTGCATGATAGCCTGCACACAGAGTTCGAAAACCAAAATTTTCAATTTTCTCAAAAACGCCTCGTAGTCACAGCTGAGTTCGGATAAGGCACATAGCCGATTCGTCATTGGTATACTTCTTAAATCGTTAAAGTTCTATAACAAACTCCACTCAGATTCGAGCCATCCCAATTATTTACACAAATTATTCTTATGTCTTACTCATAATGGTTTTAGAAACACACATCTTCTTCTACAGTTTTTTTGTTGTTAAGGAATCAAAAACCATTTTTTCATGTGGCTTATTTCATATAATATCCAAGGTGACAGTGATGAGAAAATTACATGTGTCATTATATCTACCTGCTGAAATTGATAATGAGGCACACGTTTCAAAATTCAGCTGATGATGGATATACTTTTTCCCCCTGGAAGATTGTATAAATGTGGATTTGTACCAATATCGTAGGAATACGTTGAACGAAGCTGATTTTATGCAAAAAAGTCCTAAAATTGAAAGCAAGCTCCTCAAAAATAAAGGAATAGGTACCATACACATATCAGCAACATAGTATGTAGGTACACAGTTATAGATATAAAAGCTAAAATTCGCATGTCGGTTTTATCCGTTCTAATGAACCACAAAACCGCGAAAGCCCTCTAATTATGAAGGTGGCAGCGGCGGGTAGCCGTGCGAACTAAACTTTAAAGTTCTCTAACTCAAGCTAAACCCATGTGTTATAGTCCCCTATTGACATTAAATGGGTGCGCGAAATTACAATTTTGTGGAAAACCATTCCATTGCATTTAAATGTGGTATGAAGGTAAACCTTATGGCCACATTAATAATTATTCAGGTAAATGAGAGGCAAGACAAATTACAGACCTGTCTAATTTCAGGAATATAATTTCTCAAAGACGTATTTTTTCTTGAGAGAGATTTGATTTCGTATATATGCATGTAAGTACCTACCTATGCAGTTTTATGATTATTTTTATGTCCAATATGAATAAAGTTCTATAAATTTTATCTTTAAATCAAAATCAAGTAGACGGCTTTAAGTCTAAGAAATTGAAGCTCGGCATTGAATTAAAATTTAAATATCTGAAAGTTATGCATTCAGGTTTCAGAAAGCTCTGAAACAACGTTTCGACACAGGGTACTTTGGGTTGAATAGTTTAATGAATAGCGAAATTCGAGTGCGTTGATCCTTTATTTAAGAAAGTTCAAATTTGACAACTTACCTACTTCCTTATCCGGCTCCCAATCCATGTGGGATGACATAGCTGTTTTCCATCGGGATAGGTCCCCCGCATGCGTTTTCCAGTCGTCGAAACCAAGTGCTGTGGCATCCGACAGTTACTTGGTCTTTGTGCCGCATGTTCCGTCTTCCTAGACGTCACAAACCTGGTGGTTGCGAATAGAACACTTTCTTGGCAAGAGCGTTTGGCTCGATTTGGTCGAGCAAATATAGTCGTCTTTTCTTGGCTTTCTGTACTACATACACCTTTTGGTACAGCTCTCACAGTTCGCAGTTGAACCTTCTTCTCCATTCGCCATTGTTCGCAAACGGGACCGAAAATACCTCAAAGAATCATTCTTGCGAAAGTGCCCAATATTATTTCCCCTTTTTAAATTATCGTCCAACATTCAGCGCCATATAATAGGATTGGTAAAATGAAAATCTTGCATAGAAGACACTTTGTCTTTCGAATAAGGAGTTTTGTTTCTCCAAACCGAAGTAGCAGCGGTTCGCTAGGGTAATTCTTCATCGGATCTCAACTAAGGTGTCGTTTGTGGTATTCTTTTGTTTGTTGATATCATTTACACTTTGTTTTGTCCTCATTCACTTCAAGACCAACGAGCTTCGCCGGTTCTTCAATCAATCTTACATCTGCATTGAGCACTATCTGCTTAAGGACTATGTTGAAGAAATCATATGACAGCGCATTTCCTTGTCTAAGCCCTGCGCATGTTTGAAACAACTCGGATGAGCTGTTACCCATTTGCACACTACACTGCATATTCTTCGACATCATAAGCTTTTGGAGGTGGATGCTATCATAGGCAGCTTTGAAGTTCATGAAAAGATGGTGGGTTTCGACTTGAAATTCGTTGGTCTTTTCCAGGATTATCCTCAATGTGAATATTTGGTCTATCGTTGTTCTGTTTGGCGTAAAGCCACACTGATTTGCAGAAAGGTTTAAGACGTTCACACAAAACGTTGGATAGGATTTTGTATGCAACATTAAGCAAGGATATGCCTCGGTAGATTTCGCATGACATAGGATAGCTTTTTTTGTAGATGATGGGGCATATGGAGCTTATAGACCAATCAGCGCGCATGCACTCTTCCTCTCACACTTTGTTATGGCCTGGTGCATGCGGTTCATCTAAACACCTCCATATTTAAAGAGTTCTGCAGATAAGCCACCGACCCGGCGGACATGTTTTTTTTTTTTAGCTTTTGGATGGGTCTCCATTGACTGGTCTCGCTTCCCTTTCGTCATTAGCTCGCTCGACATTATGCGTATTCAGCAGCTGCTGGAAGTGCTGCTTGAAAACATCAACAATTCCGTGTGCTTCGGTGACTAGGTTTCCTTCACTGTTTCGAGGAGCTTGTGTCCCGGTTCTGAAACCAGAAGCTAATTGCGGAGACGTGAAATAACGCCCTACGAAATAAGGCCCTACCTTAAATGCGGCTTTATTTCAATGAAGAAATAAATAACACCCGACAGGCCTTATTTCAATTGAATTGTGGAAATAAGGCCACATTTTACATGGAAATAAGGCCGCATTTCCGGAAGATAAAAATAATGGCCCACTATTGTGGGTGATAAGCGCCGAATTTCATTTTGCGACTACTAACCCACTAAGCTGGTTTATTTGTCCAGAAATCTAATTCAGGGTTTCCGACCTTCGCGATTAATTTTAACATTTTGTAAAACAGTAAAATAAGTTTATTACATTTTCAAGGTTTTTTCTATGCATAAAGCTGAAACATACTGCATGCTTTAAGTCTATGTGACGTAAAGAAAACATTATCCAATGCAAACCTTCTTCTGCACTCTGGGATGTCAAAGTTCTGTGAGGGTACGGCATTCTACAAGTACACTATACTTGAAGCCAATTTCATCTTATTACAATTATCTATCACCTAAAATAACCAAGCTGTTTCAATTACATTAAAAGCTGTATCAGAAAGATGGATGGACGCAAGCGGAAAAAATTTTGCCCAAAAGAGAATCAATTTGGGGTGTGAAAATAAAAAATTTGCAATTTCTGCTCGCTTTGCTCGCAATTCAACCAAATCGATCTTGAATTTTTCGTATCGGCCTCATCCTGAGTCGAAATTCAAAAAGATGCTGAAAATGAATAATTGAAATTCTTGCAAAAATCTTTCTGTGCGTTACAGGATGTGTAGTGGTTGCTTTTCCAAATAAAAGGAAACCTCAACAGCTTTGAAAAATGAATTGCTCTGACCTGTTTGTCAACGGCTAATCTATATATATAAAAGAACAGCTTAATTTTTGTGTTCGTTCGTTAACCGGGCACACTGGTTGACCGATTTTCCTAATTTTTTCTCTAAATGCAAGAGGTATTAGGGTAGAAGGTTTAGAAAAAATAAAATGTATATTTTTCAAATGACAAACGGTGCCAATCTGCCAATGTTTAAAAAAAAACATACTTTTCTCACTACAACAAAATAAAAACAATTCTGATCAATATCAAATATTAAAAATTATATTTGTCAAATCTAAAAAATTTTAAATTGAAAATTTATTTTGACGAAGGCGACACAAAAGAGTATAATCAAAAAGTTGCTGATGGGTTTATCGTCACCATCATTGTCGGCCTGGTGAGTTAAGTTTCCCCCTTTGTCTGCGCCACAACCGGGATCCAGTCTGGGCCTCCAAGTTCTGAGCAAGTTCTTCCATGTATGTATGTATGTAAGTATGTATCTCGACACCATTCAGGCTTTGGGCGTCCTGCTCTACGCCATCCTTTAAGCGCAAATTTGATCTTCCGCGCTGCCTCCTACTATGAATAATTGTACCGCAAATAACTTTCCGGGCCGGTTTGTCTCGCTCATACGAGCTATGCATGCATATGTAGGTATCTAGCCCACCATCAAGTCTTCTTCGCGGTAGGTTCTGTTGGACTAGAGCAGCCGCCCCCGTATTTCTTTCTCCATATTGTTATCGGCTACTACTACTGACCGAAGCTAATTCGTGCTCTTCCACCAATAGTTGTTCTGTTAGAAAAGTAAAGTTATAACCCACCATAGTTGGGATATACTTGAGGTGGAGTTAGTTTCCTGTACCGTTTTGACATAGGTATTGTTGTTATATTTATGCCTTCCCTAAAGCTATTTTAATAATCCTTTGACTAACAAAAAGAATAATACTTAATAAAGTAGCAATTTAAGTTGTATTTTATTACTAGCTAACCCAGAAAACGCTGCTTTGCCATAAGAATAATTATATTCGGTAAAACTTATCCAAAAGGTAAAAAAAATTGTTTCACAACAACAATTACAATCTATAGGTATACTTAAAAATGAAATCCTGTGCGTGTGTATCCGAATAACTCACAAACAGCTGGATGGATTTCGCTAATTTTTTTCATTTTGTTCGTGTTAGTCTGTAGATGAAACTAAGGGAAAATTTTTAAATTATTTGCATGTTATTGCAGGTGCATTGGTTTTCAAATGGAAACCTGGAAAGTTTCAAAATGGGTTTTCGAATGGAAAATAGAAAGTTCTTGAAGAAAAACTCGGAAAACTCATTGGTTTTCCAAGGGAAAATTGTTATTGGAGTTGCTCTGGAGGGTGGCGAGACGAAGTTCGCGGGATCAGCTAGTAATTAATAAAGAAACGTGGTTCTAATAAATTATTTGTAAGATTTTTTTGTAGTGTAGTATACATTATAGCCTAAGAGCCAGTGGGCGGCTGCCTATATGTATTTGACCAGACTTAAGTTTTCGCACACAGAGACTCTTTTACCCACCATACATGAAATCGGGGTTCACTAAGCCGAAAGTGGTGGACCCGTGTCAAAATCAGGTGAGACAGGTGTCAAATTTTGGTGAATTGTGAAACCATTTGACCACGTCTGTCGTTTGGAAATTTTGAAAATATATCATTATTATTGGCGGAAAATAATAATGGCAGACGATTATCACGCAGATAACAGTGGGGCAGACAACTTTTAAAGTGTCAAAAAAGTCGAATTTTGAAAGTATTTGACCAGGTCTGCCATTGATATATTTTATTCCTCATACTCTTAAGAGCTTACATTTCTCACGGCAGACGTTTTCATGGTGGACATTGATCAATAGATAATAAAATATTAGATGCTTTCCGGTCGGGTGGGGATGTATTACTTTCGCTGTTTTACAAGATTGTCATCATTTTATTGAAAACGTCGACATCAAGGTGAAGTCTACGTCAGATTCACACATCCTTCCGCTGGTTTATACTGAGTGCACTTACTTAACAAAACCAACATTTTGAATAGATTTCGCAGCCGTTTTCTCGTTACAAAAAAAAAAAACAAATGTTTAACCCATTAAAAAGGAAATTGACCTTTCTTTTATGGGTGTTGGCAGACAAACAAAAAGACAAAAAGAATTGTTTCTCAAATACAAACCTTTTTTAATACAAGTCACTCTGGCGTATACTTACTATTTTCGCCTCCTAAATAATAAAAGTGAAAATTTTAGCCCTGAATGGCATTTAATTCCGCCGAAATTGAGTGCAGCTGGCAATAAAGTAAATCTTTCGAAATTAAAGTTTGTACTACACTGAACTACATAAGTAAGTTGATAACAATGTAGATTTATTACGAGAAATCATAAATATTAAGGTACTCCGCAAACAAAAAATAATTATTCACATTACAATATATATACATTTATATATACATAGAAGTATAATTTATCATTCTATTTCTTCATCATAGTCACTGTAATCAACTGATTCATCTTCATCATCCATCGAATTGGGTTCTGTAAAAATAAAACGAAAATTGTAAAAAGTAAATTTTAAACTAATCTAAACATGTTCGATAAAGAATGGATTCTTCATTAGCTTACCAGGGACATTGGTGATTAAGTCACAAACGAAATCCGGAAGTTGATCACCCTCGAACCATTTAAAGACAAATGTGTTGTCCTGCTCAATCCAACCGAACTTCAATGGGTCCATCATTGTTGGTTGCTTTTTGTAAGCGTTTTTCCATATTGAGGAGATATAGTGGGCTCTTAAAAATTGTTGATAGAGCTCACTCTTACATGGTGGTATTGAGCTTGCATCGAAATTTTTAATTTTTTTGTTGAATTTTTCATGGACGTCTGAGGCCTTATAGCTGCTGACGAATAGCTGGAATCTTCCATCATCTATGTCATTCGATTTTTTAGCGTTGTAAATCTGGCAAGTGAAACGCTGAATAGTGTTAAATATGTCTTGTAGCTGGTTCTCGTTTAAATTTTCTTCACCAAGTGTACCAAACGCTCGTTGAAAATCAGTACTTTTTTTTTAATAAAGTAAAAGGCTTTTTCTTTCCTTTATTGAAGAAAGCGGGATTAAAGTCACATCCAGTGAACGCATGGAACCCGATTAGACTTTTGGATAATAATTCACCAAGTTCTCTATAAATTTTAGTGATGTCAATATGCCTTTCATTATTTCCTGTTCCATAAAGCATCCAAATATTTGATTGAGAGTTTTTTAGTCGTGCCATATTACCTAACATTATTATTATTAAAAAACTACAAGCATGATATGGAATTTCTGTGATTTTACCGTAGTATAAAAAACACATTTCACTTATTCTTTTTCACTAGACATTATGTTAATTATATAAGAAAAATAATGGAAACAAAATAAAGCGGCAAGAATAATATTTTAATATTTTCATACAATTGTTAAACACGTCTATATGAACTTTCACAAATAGGTAACTGAAATCTTCAGACAAGAACCGTTATGTTGAAATTATAGTCTTTGTATATGCAACAATTAGTATTATCAAGATCGGTTTCGGCAAATTTTCATATTTAAAAAAAGACTGCTTCTCTGGTAGGACTTAGGATGTAATGAAAATAGTCCAATTGAAAATTAAGGGCCGAATAAATATATTTTATCGAAGAAAATATTTTCATAGCAACAGAAAAGAATTGATTAAAATTTACAGTATAAGCAAAGTTGAATTTATACAGTACACACTGGCAACCAATGCACCCTACATTTCAACAGGATGGCGCCACAATCAATTATTGTCATCTTGATAATACAAGCCAAAAATATATAAACAAAGATAATAACTTTAGGCGAGTACAACAGTTATACCAAAGAAAAAGAAGACAGATAGCTTTGTGAAGCCTATGCATACTTTATATTCTATTAATCAATGTCCACCATGAAAACGTCTGCCGTGAGAAATATAAGCTCTTAAGAGTATGAGGAATAAAATATATCAATGGCAGACCTGGTCAAATACTTTAAAAATTCGACTTTTTTGACACTTTAATAGTTGCCTGCCCCACTGTTATCCGCGTGATAATTGTCTACCATTATTATTTTCCGCCAATAATAATGATATATTTTCAAAATTTCCAAACTTCAAATGGTTTCACAATTCACCAAAATTTGACACCTGTCTCACCTGATTTTGACACGGGTCCACCACTTTCGGCTTAGTGAACCCCGATTTCATGTATGGTGGGTAAAAGAGTCTCTGTGTGCGAAAACTTAAGTCTGGTCAAATACATATAGGTAGCCGCCCACTGGCTCTTACGCTATTACAGGAATTTACGATTTTTATTTATTCTTTTAGCATGAACATTCATTGTTTTACTTCTTTTTTATTTGGTCTTTTTTCCCATTAAAAGTAAAACCTAATTGGGACTAATGACCCACCATAGTGGATTAATATAATCCCTAAATCGAAGTCGGCACTTATGACCCTCCATAGTAGATCAGAAGTTCCGAAAACAATTTTCGGGAGTTCTGATCTCGGGACGAGTTTCCCTGCTCCAACTTTCTTATCAAAACAGAAAAACCGAAATAAGGCCCCACGGGCATTATTTCTAAGTTGCAATGGAAATAAGACCGCAATCCTTGTAGGGGTCTTATTTCCATAAGAAATGGAAATAAAGCCCTATGGGGCCTTATTTCGTCGGGCGTTATTTCACGTCACCGCTAATTGCTTTGACTTTTAAATGAAACGTCTTGTGTTGTTCTTAACACGTGACTCTTCGAGATCTTTGAGATGAGAAACTGCGGATGCTCCTTCCTTTCTTCAACATTCAACAATTTTGGTAGAGAATATTTTAATAATTTACAGCCACTGCACAGCACATCTGCCTAAAAAATGGATTCGTTTGATATATATCTTATGCCCTTTTGCTTTTGTAGGCCACGTTTTGTGCATCACAAAAAAAAAGTGTTAGCCCTATTATCTATACACAACACCTAGCTGAACTTATTGGTTTAGTTACGGATTAAAAAAAATATTATTATTATGTGCCCAAGCTTTTTGAAGAAAACAAGGTTATCAACCGCGAAGCATGAAACCCGTTTTATTTCAATCAATACTTATATCACTTAATAAGAAACCCTTATCTCTCTTTTCCGACTCAAAAATTCCATCATGAACTAATCTCATGGATTTTCATAAAACTGGGTGAAGTGAAAGGAAAACAAAGTCACTCGAAGTGATAATCTGGACATAAATTTTATAAATTCTTTCTATCTAATTAGATTTAATGCCACACTAATTCTCGCGATGAAGTTTTGAATTTGGAAACAAAAGAGACAATTTTGTGACTAGAAAAGAATAAAAACAAAATTCAACATTGAAAAGCAAGAGGGAAAAATATTCTCACTGCGCCATCCAATTCTTTGAATAAAGTTATGTCATAGATAAATCAAAGACAGATTTCAAACTGAGTGAGGACAAACAAACGAAAGCCAGGCATTTATCAAGAGGACCATGTGATAGGTGTCCAACTGTGCATTGCAAATTTTTTCAATTAAAAACTTAAGCCTTGTGAGATTATACGAGAATTGAGAGCTGAATTTTTGTTTTTCAATTTGATTTGGATTTGACATTTTGTATATGAATGATGTAATATTGAGAGTTCTTGATTTCCTGAGGGAAATTCAAATCGATATTATTTAGATATTTAGCTAAATGTAGGTACATATGCTCCCTACTAATTTCAAACTAATACGCGATGCTTTGTTAATATTGAATAAAATAAACGGTCGCATAACGATTTGTCACCCGTCAGTAACTGGCCGGACATCGATTTGAGTGTGCACAACTTTTTGGATTATTTTCTTATTACGTGATAGCGTTAACGACCAATATATTTTTAAAAGTTGTTGACTTTTTGCTTACGTTCTAGTTACTTTTTTTGTTGTTGACTTTCTTCCTGGAAGTCGTAGGTACCTATTGAATTTACACAAACATCAATTGAGCTCGATTATTTCTAGAGAAATAAAGGAAACAGTTTTAAGTGAACATTCGGTAGAAAAATTTAGAGAGAGAGCAAGGGTCAACTAAGAAATTAAATTCTGCGGTATGTCACTGTTTCTTGACCAAAAAGCCCAAATATGGTTTTCCCGAAATAGTGTGGATGCCATGCTCTCTGTTTTTTTTTTGTTTTTTTTAATCGAAGAACTTTATTTTCAATTTTACTCAGAAAATAATGATTCTCATGAAGACTAGGTGTTTTTAAACAAATGAATCTCTGGTTTTGTTAATACTTTTTTGTAAATTTTAGGAAAGAAAAATAATAAAGGTACTGTTTACGAAGTTCTAATCAGGATTCCAAGATTATCATCTATTACGGAAAAGTGCTTTTCAACCGCTCGGTTTAAGGTTGTAAGGTGTTCAAAATTTGTTCATATAGTGAGTAATGTTTATGTATCAAAACAAAATGTTTAAGGCTGTTGGGTGCTTAAACATTTTATCGTTCAGTCTAGGAAATCGTATACCCACCCAAAGCAAATGAAGAAATTGCAATAAAAAAAAATGCATATGTGTGCGAACAATTTTCTTGTAGGTTTTGTAAGTATGCCGTGAAAGAAAGAAATATCTTGTTTTATTTTGTTTTTGCTTCAAATAATCATTGATTTATAGGTTATCATTGACAGCAATACTTCTTATTTGTTAAGTTTTTTTTTGTTTTCACTACACAATTGCTGGCGGCTGGTCTCATGGTGTAGAATTTATTTTATTTATTTTGTATGATGTATGAATCATCTGCTTGGAATGGATTTGACGGCCTCCTCATGGGGTTTTTACCATTCAAATCTTTATCAGAAATGAAACAAGCAATTGCCTTGAGATTTGCTAAAGGTATATTTCGTAAGGTAAGTAGTTTTTGTTCATACGGAAGATTGTCTAATATCGACTTATTAATATTGTGCTTGAGATCTTTTGTCCAAAATTTGTTTAAATATCTAATATTTCTTGTAAAAAACAATTTGAAAAGTTTTAATAAGGTCACGAAAAGTACGGGATTATAAATATCCCTACTTTGTCAGCATCTATAACGAGTACTTATACCTAATGCATATCCAAAGTTTTGAAATTGACACACATTATTTTGTTTTGAGTTAATACAACCATCAACTGTCAACAAAAGAACCAAGTCCGGACATATCTTGTGCGGTTGCATACATGTAGCCATATTAAACTGTGGTAAATTTCATATCATAAGTATTGTATGTAATATAAGCAAACACAAATGTATATCACTCTTGAAACCAATTCAGCGTCTAGCTGGATGGATTCTGTTCCTGATGTACCAAAACCTCCACGCTCCACCCCAAGGAAAGAAATCTCCTTCCAAATCATATTGTACAAACAAGAAAATATCATAAACAGCAAAATGACAGAATTTTTTCGAAAAGAGAAGAATGTTTATTTTGCAGAAGTCTCGACGATGAGGACAGCTTCGGTAAACATAATTTTCCACAGCTGTTTAATTTTGACCAAAGGACGTTTTCATCTTGCAACCATCATCACTCGGAATGAATTTGATATTGAATTTTTTTCCTTAACCTACTTATTTGTTTTATGTGCGGTTTATTTGCTGGCAAATATGTACTCAAATAAAAAAAGCAAATGATAGTTATGAAAAGTTAAATGAAAAGAAATGACCAAAACAAAAAATAACGAAGAAAGTTCACAATCCAGAAATAATATGGTTGACAATTTAAAACACTCACGAAAGGATTTCTTTGGATAATTTCGTCGACATTTTTGTCTCACACATTAAAATGAATAATATAAAAATGATGAATTTTCTTCCCTCTGATTCAAAAATTTTCAAACACGTTTTTGTTAAGGTTGCCTTTAGTATTATCTTGTTAGTTAAGATTGGTACAGTTCAGTGGTGCGAAAATCAGTTAAGAAAAACGAAAATCAGACTTTTTTCTTCTAAAAACCAAATAGACTGTGGGAAAAATTTAATGCGAATTTAACATAATATCACATGTAACAACAAGATGTCAAGGTAAAAGCACGTGGTTTTGTTATTTTTTGGCAGCTTTATTTTTTGATACAGCTTCATTGTCCTTAAACAGGAATAGCTAACCCAGTCATTTTGAAATGGATGAGTTCTATTTAAAAGCATGCATGTATTTATATAAAAAAAAGAGTTATTAGGTATATTTTTCAATTTCTGTTAAGTGTTGGTAGTGATTCGAAAAATAATTTGCCACTATCAAAAGGTCTGTATATTCAAGGGACACTATATGCTGAGAATCATGGAGAACGAAGTAAAATCATTCTTTGTCCACTTTGTCCAATTTTTTCTATGAAAGGGTTTTGGGTTCGAGAAGAAACAAACTAAATTAAAATTTGATATGAAATTTTTAAGCACCTTTCGTTACTTGAACTTTCATTTATAATTTTAATTTTGCAAACATTTTTAACAAAAAAAAAAACACATAAATTGGTAGGTATTTTTCAGTAAGAACCAGCTCGTATACGCAAATCAAAAGAAAGATGTCATTTTCAATAGGCAAACATATTACAAAACAATAACAAAAAAATGATCCAGCTTTGTTCTCAATTGATTATTAAAAATTAGATACCCGCAAAAGTCATTTAGGTACATATATTTGTTGTCAAAAAAGCTAGTATCGAAGTCAGCTGTAGACTGAACTTTTATTTTTATGTGGAACTAGCCGACTCCGTAAACTTCGTTTCGCCAACCTTCAGGGCAACTCCAGAATAATCATTATGATTAACACAGACATTGTTAAAATCCAATGTGATTTGCTTGAATCCAATTGAAAGAGAGAACCACATATCTGAATTTTTTCAAGCTCTAGTAAGTAAATGCAAATGTCTTTGAAAAATTCAAAAACTTCTCTGTTCTGACTATTTCAAAAAAATCAGAATTCCAAACAGCTTACGGTTGTCCCCCTTATTTGCTGACTTTCCCGTAAAATTGTCCCAAAAATTTATTTTTATACAATGAAAATTTTATAAAAATGGAATAAGTGTTCAAACCGGACATACAAACAAACCAATGCACCTTAAATTCCATAAAAAAAACATGATTTAAGGTGTGGAAGTTCTTCGTGCTCTCGCAGAGTTTTCCGAGTTCCCAATAGAAAAATTTCCATTTTTCTATTTGAGAATCAGTGCACCTTCTATTTGCCATTGGAAAACCCTTTCTGAAATTGTCCAGTTTTCCATTTGGAAACCAATGCACCTGCAATAATATGCAATTTTCCCAATGAGTTTTCCGAGTTTTTCATCAAGAACTTTGTATTTTTTCCATTCAAAAACCCATTTTGATACAAAAAATTCCAAGCAAAAAAAAATCAAATTTACGACCTTTCTATGGATTTTCCAGTTTTCCCACTCTTTCATGAGGTTTTTCTTATTCACAGATGCTTTTAATTGAAGAAAATCGATCGAATTTTGGTCATAGCGGGATTCTCCCACAGGTGATGTCTGATTTCGAACGAACCAAGCACCGTTATTTAATGTTGATTAGGTATATATAAATTTCAACAACCCGCCTATAGGATTCAAACTTATAAATAAATTTATGTAAAAATATCTACGTTGACCATATGTATGAGTTACCGTTATGTTAAAAGTACTTCAAAGGTTGTCAGCCTCCATAAAAACTTTGACCTAATATTCAACCACTTGCAACCCTGTCAACCCATTTTATTGCTTTAAAAAATACCCTATGCGATGCCCTTTCTCACGTTCGACAAGACACGATAAAAAGTTTTGTTCCCTCGTCGGTTTCAGTAAATACATGGGGTTGTACAGGAGCAAAACACACCGAAGGTGACAAAAAACCGATACAAAATGTCAACGCCTAAAATTACACACCGTCTTATGAAGTAACGCAAAACTGCGGTGCAAAAACCAAACAAACAGAAATCGACAAAAAAAACCATGTCGGTTGCTCATAGTTGGATTTTTGTTTTCTTGCTTTGTTTTTTGTTGTATTTTGTGCAATTTGGTATGCAGGTTGTTGTAATGTAAAAAGAATTAAGAAACAGAAATAAAAAATTATATATTCAGATCTTACTCGGAAAAATTCGAGAATCATTCTTTAAACAAAAAAGAAAAGTGCTCTTCGCAAAAATGAGAGCTGTTCTGAACACCGCATTGATCTACTTCATGACAACAAACATCTCTTTCTCATTGTATAATTATTAATAATTATTCTTCTTTTACGAGAAATAAAATAAAAAACAAAAATCCAAATTGTGAAAACCAAAACCAAAAACCAAATTTTTTATTAATTTTTGTTTTCTTTTTTTTTGTCCGATGGCAAAACACACCGAACCCGACAAAGACAAAACATTTTGTTTTTGTCGGCTTCGGTGTATGTTGGAATCAGACAAGATTTTTTGTCCAAAGACAAAAAGACATTCTGTCAGCTTCGGTCTCTTTTCAGCCTAAAGGAGTCAACTCAAAAAAAAAGAAAGAAAATCTTTACTCCTTCAGCATTCACAATTTCGAATTCAATCGAAAACAGATCTTTCGATTTCTTGAAAACTTTATGGTACAATTTTATCGCTGGAAGAAAACTTAACAAGAATTTGTTGTTGTTGCTTAAGTGGACTTTTTACAATATTAAATTGTTTTTATTTAAAAATGACTTTTGGTCCAATGCGTTTCACCCACATACGACATTCACTAGTTTCTTTTTCTACCTCCAATGGAACGGTTTATGATGTATCATTCTTCGGACGATTCTGTTTTCAAAACAGAAGAGTTCTGCTCTTCTCAGAAGCATTCCGTCTGTCAAAGTCAGTCCAATCGAATGGTTGCAGAAGACTCCTGGACTCTTCCGAATGCTTCTGGACGACCAATGAAAAACGACATAAGCGTTGCGTCTTAGAAATGTACGACTGCATCTAACTGATGAGCCCAACTGTCGTACCTGGGCGAAACGCATTGGATTAAAAGTCATTTTTAAATAAGAATAATTTAATATTGTAAAAAGTCCACTTAAACACCAACAAAAAATTCTTGTTTGGTTTCCTTCCAGCAGTTTTCATCTTAGCCAAACTCAGGCAAATATTTTCTGGTTTTCTAAATTTGGAAAAATTCTTCTAGAAAAATATAATGCACAACGCATTGGACTAAAAGTCATTTTTAAATAAAAACAATTTAGTACAATTATATCATTACACAACTTTTTTAAGCTTAGAAAATATATTTTGTTACTGCTTCAAAACGGTCCCGTTCTTTTTTGCAAATCTCCTCTTTGTTTCTTTTAAATTTTTTTTAAACAAGTTTACCTAAGGCCTATTTAAATTGGATATATCGGTAACATGCTAACATTTCTTCACATTATTTAAATGGGAAACGTAAAATTATAAACACTTAATGACTGTATGGAACAGCTATTTAAGGAAAAAAAAATCAATTTATTAATTAACTTTCAAAAATCACTCAGTTCAACATCGCTGGGCAGGGCCATAGAGAACCTATTTACCTAGAGTCGCAACTCGTTCTCTTTTTTAAAAATTCACTGTCCAAAAAATTTTGGGATAAGAGAAAAATATACTACCCATTGCGAATGTATTGGTTTGGCCTCCCTTTTGAAATGCATTGAAAAACCAATACATTTGCATTGTGTAGTATATTTCATCAAATTTAATTTTTTTAGTCGAAAGAGAGTAAAATGCCTTGAGTTGCGACTCTAGGTATACCTCCTCTGTGTTCAGGGCACTGACATCAGAAAGTGGATACTGTCTTCATGTTCTGCCAAAAGTTTTTGGTCTTTTCATATATCAGAAGATATCGTAAAGATGAGGAAAATGTACTTATTTATTTATTTTTCCTATATTTCCTTACAAGAATGTTTAAATTCATCACTTCCATCACAGAAGCTTATGTATGAATTATTGTATGTATACAAAATACATATAAGAAATTTACTGGCCTAAAAAGTCGTTTTTGAGATGAAAGGAAAGGAATGTTGGTTACTGTAATTTAACATGTATATAACTACTTTAAAACTACTTTGAAACTTTTTGATCAAAACTTGTTTTGAGACTTAAGTTAATTTATTTTACTTTATTTTTCACTCGTTCTTAAGAAGCTGTTCTGATAACATCAAATAATATTATTTTTCTTTTACTTAAATAAAATACTTTTTCTAACTATTTCTCGAATCTAATTATTTAACTCTGGAATATCTTCGTTTGCAATTTCTCAGGTTATGGGCCCAGAGCCATTATAAATTAGATTTCGTTAAATTTGGTTTTTTAATTGTTTTGAATTTTTGTAAAGAAAAATGGCAGACAGCGAAAGAGTGGTTATCCCGAAATTCGATGGTACGAATTTCACACAATGGAAATTTCGTTTGGACTTACTCCTGGAAGAAAAGGATATGAAGAAATTTATTGAAAATCCATTGGTACCACATTGGCAAGAAACGGCTAAGGATGATGCGGAGAGGAAGATATTGCAAGTGCAAGATGCAAGATGTCGAAGTCTCATTGCGCAAACTATCAACGATGAGCAACTCACATACATCATGGAGAAAACGAGTGCAAGAGACATGTACGTTGGACTTTTGAATATGTTTCAAAGAAAAAGCATAACTAGTCAATTGGCTTTGCGGAAGCAACTTATGGTGATGAGGTTTGATGGAGTCGATATGCAGAAGCATTTTGTGAAGTTCGACAACATCGTACGTGATTTGCGTTTGGCTGGTGCCAAACCTGAGGAACAGGATCTAATCGTAAGTTTATTTCTAACATTGAATGAGAAATACGACGCTTTAATTGATTCACTCAACGGCATGGATGAATCGAGGCTTACATTAGATTATGCCAAATCTCGTTTGTTAGATGTTTTTGCTAAGCAAAATAATAACACAAGACCTTCTAATTCAAATGAGGCATATGCAATGCATATGAACGTGAAAAATCCCAATAAAATCGTTTGTTACAAGTGTGGAAAGAAAGGACACATCAAGTCTAAATGCAGAGTTAAGGTCAAGAATCCAAAAGCTGCAAGTTATCCTTCAATCTTATGTGCGATCAGAGATGTTGAAAAAGAAGCTCTTATAACAGATGTAAGCAATGTTGGAATAGACAAGGATGGTTTATCAGCGAACAAATGTGAACCGCTTCAAATAACGTTTACTTTGGATTCTGGTGCAACTGATGACCTATGTAATGATAAGAAATTTTTTAATAAATTGGTTGACATTGAAGAATTGCATATTTCTGTTGCGAAGAAAAATGAAAAAATATCTACTACTCAACAAGGTGACATTCACATCAGGACTATGCACAATGATGACGCATCAATCAAGATAATTCCGAACGTATTATATTTTGAAGATTTAAAATGCAACCTACTTTCAATTAGAAAACTGGTGAAGAGTGGGTACAAGATTGTTTTTGAAGATGATTATGCCTATTCTATCAAAGATGGTGAAACGAAATTCATCGCGTATGCAAGAGGACAATTATACGAGGTAACATTTTATGTAGAGCGTAATTTTTTTGCTGGGTTGACAGGTGAAGACAACTTAAAAAGTCTTTCGCAAGATTTATGGCATTACAGACTTAGCCATTTGAATGTTTTTGACATGAACAAATTACTTAAATATTCAATGGTCGATGGTATTGATGACATGAAAGTTAATACTGACGAGAAATTTTGTGAGCCATGTGTTTTAAGCAAACAAACAAGACTACCGTTCAAGAAATGTGGCAACATTCGATCATCACGAATCCTTGAATTGATTCATACCGATATGTCTGTGGGCCGATCTCGAAACCAGCTTATGATGGATCTTTGTACTTCGTATCATTTATAGATGATTACACGCGAGCATCTATGATTTATTGCATGAGACAGAAAAGTGACGTATTCAGTAAGTTTCAAGAATACGTGTCGATGGCTGAAACAATGCACAACTGCAAAGTTATGAAAGTACGTGCTGACAACGGTGGCGAATACGTATCCAATGATTTCAAGAATTTTTGTAAGACTAAAGGAATCCAAATTTCGTATACAGTTCCGTACAACCCGGAAATGAATGGCATAGCTGAACGACTTAATAGAAATCTGCAAGGAAAGGCTTTAGCAATGCTATCAGCTAGCGGTATGGACCGAAAATTTTGGAATGAAGCCATAATGACAGCAAATTACATCAAGAACAGATGCCCGACAAGCGCAACAGGCAAACAATTCATTGACAAGACACCCGCTGAGATGTGGTACAACAAGCGACCGAATATTTCCAATTTAAGAATATTTGGTTCAATTTGTTACAACCACGTAACTTCCGAAAAACGACGAAAATTGGAACCAAAAGCAAGGAAATGTTTGATGATGGGTTACATGTCGGATACTTGTTATCGAATTTGGGACATCGAAAAAGAAAAACTGGTTGTTGGACGAAATATAACATTTAACGAGAAGTCAATTTTATTTCGAGAAGCTAACAAACGAAACAACAACAATACCAACGGAAACGGAAATATCGATGACAACAACAGAATCTGTAAATCAGAGGCTGTGATTGAATTTAAAGACGAAGGTAATTCATCAATTGAAGAATCGTTAGGAAGCAATGTTTTATGCAATGGAAATAGTGAAGATGAAGATTTTGAAGATGCTCAAGATGAAGAAGCTCAAGCTCGTCCTTCAGGCAGTGTCGAAGACGTCGTAGTTCCAGTTCGACGAAGTGAGCGAATTTGAAATCAACCAAATCGTTTGAATCTTTTAACTGTGTCTAACTTTTCTCATGAGACATTTGCTCTATCTGCACAAAGATATGTTGAGGACGATCCTACATCTATTCAAGAAGCAAGAAATCGTCAAGATTGGGATCAATGGAAAGCTGCAATCGAATGTGAGTATGAATCTTTATTAAAAAATAATACATGGTCGTTATGTGAATTACCGAAAAATCGGAAAGCTATTCCGAACAAATGGCTTTTTAAGTTAAAACGAAAATTTAACGGGGAAATTGACAAATACAAAGCAAGATTGGTTGTCAAAGGTTGCTCGCAAAAAGAAAATTTCGATTATAACGAAACATATGCACCTGTGGCAAAACTTCCCACTTTACGTATACTACTGGCAATTGCTGTACAGTTTGATATGCATATACATCAGATGGATGTGAAAGGAGCATTTCTGAATGGAGAATTAAAAGAAGAAATCTATATGCGCCAACCAAAAGGTTTTGCTACAGACTCAAGAGTTTGCAAACTGAAAAAATCCTTATATGGTCTTAAGCATGCTTCGCGCGTATGGAATGAGAAATTTAATTCATTCATTTTACGAATAGGTTTCAAACGTTGCGCTTGAGACTATTGCCTATACGTGAAACTTGAAAAAGATACCCATTGTTTTATCCGTATCTACGTTGACGATGTGCTGCTATTTAGCCAAAGCATCGAAATGATTAATATCGTCAAGAAACTACTTTCCCAAGAGTTTGAAATGACCGATATTGGTAAGGCAGAATCTTTTCTTGGTATGCATATTGAACATGATCACGAAAAAGGAATAATCAAATTAAGCCAGACTGAATATTTGAAGAAAATGGTGCAAAAGTTTGGTATGAAAGAATGCAAACCGGTCGCGACACCAATCGAAAAGCGTCTACAGTTAAATTTCGGTGACAAAACCTGTGATTCAAATATTCCTTATCGAGAACTAATCGGATGCCTTACATATGCAACGTTAACCACAAGACCGGACTTATGTGCAGCAACAAACTATTTTAGTCGATTTCAAAGTTGCTACACACATGAGCATTTTACTCATGCGAAACGAATCCTAAGCTACATTCAAGGAACTTTGAATCTTAAACTAGAATACCGGAAGGGACAAAAAGATGATATTTTGGTTGGTTATGCTGATTCCGATTGGGCAGGAGATAAGAACGATTGCAAATCAACATCAGGCTTCGTATTCAAGCTCTTTGGAAATACGGTGACATGGTCTACGCACAAGCAAAATACCATCAGTCAATCATCTACAGAAGCCGAGTATGAAGCTCTAGTTGAAGCAATGAATGAAGCCGAATGGATCAAGCAGCTACTTCGAGAATTGGGCACTGAACCAAATGAGCCAACCACTTTATATGAAGACAATCAATCATGCATAAGCGCTGCTGAAAAACCATAGAATCATAAGAGACTAAAACACGTAGCTGTTAAATACAACGTTGTTCGCGATACTATAGAAAAAGGACTTGTTGACCTTAAATATATTCCAACTAGTGAACAAATCGCGGATATAATGACAAAAGAAGGTAAAAACTGACGGTTTTTACACTTTTAAAGCCAAGTGATGTACATAGGATTATGAATTTTTCTTGATTCATATGACGCCCACGGCGCTGATGGGTTTGCCCCCATCTAGTGTTAGTGGAATGACTGATGGTTTCTGAATGATGACACACATTACCCAGCTCGCTTTGACAAGCCATGAAGAGAACTTGTTCTTAAACCTACGCAAAATAAACTGCTGAATTTTTCATTAATATGAAAAATAAAAACCAGGCAGCACCACTTATAAAGGAGTCTGATGATCGGCTTGGCACCCGTGAAATAGCTATAACTCCAGCCAAAGAAATTGACGGAAAAAGCCATTGGTGGAAGCACCTCTAAGTTGCTATCGTTGTTCAAACAAACATAAATAAAAAAAAAACCAAAGCAGCCTGACTGCGAGTGTTAAATAACACAAAAACAAACTATAACAATAATGACAAAAGGACTTGGTAGAATTCAATTTGAAAAACTACGTAATTGTTTAAATATGATTTAATTTTTTTTTCTTATTTCTGTTATGATTTCTTTGTTCATTATGTGTTGATTCAATTTGATTTTTGTGTTAAATTTTAAATTTGTTAATTATTTAAGTAATTTTATATCCATATTAAATTAAGAAGCGGTGTTGGTTACTGTAATTTAACATGTATATAACTACTTTAAAACTACTTTGAAACTTTTTGATCAAAACTTGTTTTGAGACTTAAGTAAATATATTTTACTTTATTTTTCACTCGTTCTTAAGAAGCTGTTCTGATAACATCAAATAATATTATTTTTCTTTTACTTAAATAAAATACTTTTTCTAACTATTTCTCGAATCTAATTATTTAACTCTGGAATATCTTCGTTTGCAATTTCTCAAGGAAATCTTAGATTATTCCTTGAGTATATTTCTTTTCCCTTAAAAATACCAAAGCCAATATTTTCTTGACGTAGAAACAAAAAATCAAGCTATGCTGTTCTTTATGAGGTAAAAAGGTTTTTCTTGGAAGTATCATGAAGTAGCCACAGGTAATTAATTAAGTGAGGTGACTTTGTTTCTTTATTATCAATTAATTTAACATTTAAGTGTTCTTATCTTTATCTTTATTGAAACATAAGTTTAAAAAAAACAGACAAAAATTGGGATTTTTCCCTTTTTCAAGTTAAAATCTAAAACGTTACGGCAAAAAATATACCTATCAATTTCACACACATTTGACAAACAGAAAAAAATTGTCTACCTGTTTGTTTTGGTCAGTTTCAAGAAATTTATTGTGATAAAAATGTTGTGAAAGGTTCATGAAAATGCTTGGAGCCATATTGCCGGCAAAAAATCACTTAACTTTTTACATATTTATCTATGAGCTTCAGCTTTATCCTTTGTTTTTTTGGCATAAAAACAAACAATGAAATCTTGTATATGGAATAGAAATAACTCAAGTTAAATTGCGTATAAATGAGAACAAAAGAAAATCTGTACCTTGGACCTTAGTGAAAATACCATTAACATTCTCCTAGATTAGGTGGCATTTTGTTGTCATCACAATGTAGCTTATGGTATGTCAAATAAGGGTAGATGATAATGTATGTAAACAACATCTTAATTTATGCACACATGAAAAGTTTTATGTTATTTTTATAGTACCGAACAAAAAACTTTGAGTATGTACCCATCAGACTCTTATGTTCAACAAATGTTCTTGTAGGTATATGTATTTTAATTGGTTTGACGTAGAAGAATGTATGTAGGTTCATTTGTACGTAATGTAAGCCGCATGATCTAAAATTGCTTTTAACATGTTAAAAGTTAAGTTAAACTTAAAATAAGTTGTAATACTAAGTAATCGACTTAAAAATACATACCCATACCGAAAACGTGCTGTACTTATGTATAAATACTGGTTTGGAAAGTTTGATGCTTACAATATGCGAAATTCATATTTTCCATCGTAACAGCAATCATCCATCCAAAAGAGTTCGGGAAATCGTTTACATAATTTTTTTTTTTTTTGCTTTCTGAAGTCTATATTTATCTCGAAAATTCTGTTTATTTGAAACGTGAGGACATCAAACTTTTGCCTTCTATTTTTCAGACATAAAAATGTCGAGGTCATCATTTCCGATATAAGACTTGGTATGCAAAATGTGTGGGTCAGTTTTTTCAAGGCCCGAAAAAAAAATAATATATATATCCAGTGGCGGTAACGGTGCTTTATCCTCTTTTCAGCATGAAAAACTCTGGCAAATACTATTTGCGGGTACAACAAATAATTAAAAATAAATATTTGACCAAAACCTACTGCTACGTCCATTTCTCTTACCATTTTATTTACTACAACTGGCTCAAACTATTTGTATTGATGAACAAAAACGTTACAAATTACTCGTTTTATTCAATGCAACTGCTTACCACCGGAAATGTATAGAAGCAAAAACAATAAGTATTAACTTTTTGATTCCTCGCTGTCGCTACTTACTTGAATCACTTCATCTCGGTACGGCCCTGTGCAATTGGTTACATGACAATATAAATGACATACTCATAAAAAAAATTGATTATCATTAATTTTTTCGTCCTCTAAGCTCACAGTTACTCACGAAAGAAAATAATTGATAAGTCAGTTTTTCCAGTGGGCTTTATGGGAATACCTTACGAGAAAAAGCCCTGAATTTTCATTGAATACAACAGTATGTTTTTAACTTCCCTGAGGAAGTTATTGTTATTTCCTGATTCGTTTTAAAAGTTTAAAAAATTCCTTTAAAAAATCCTTAAAATCTTTTTAACTTTTCTATAATTTCTTTTGGAGTAAGATTTAGAGTAACCGTTCAAATATTTTACGAATGCAAAATTTGCTATTATAATAGTACCTGCATTTACGTATGTAGTAAAAAAATTAATAAGTATACGACCGTGCACTGAGAACTGAACTTAATTATTTTTCCACACGATGATTATACCAACCTGAAAAAAAGTAACTATGACTATGATGTAAAAAGAACATGCCCTATTAAAGTGTTTGACAAGATCTGCAAATATTTTTCACACTCATTTCTATCCAACTTAGGTATGTCACAGGTAAAAAGCTTTTTTAAAGCCTTACATTTTTCACACAAACTGTAACACATACTAAAAATCGTTTGTATAAGCATTTAAAATATTTTTAAGATGTTCAAAAGAAATTTAACTTTCTCGAAGCGATCCAATTAATGCACTCCACATAATATAAAACTATTCATTGTGTTTCACAAGAAAAGACTCATTTGAATGGTTCAGACATTTTCCTTTTTTGTTTTTATAGAAAACCAATTCTCGGCTGTAAATCTATTAATTCCCTTCAGTATATACCAAACCCAGTTGCTTGTTTACATTTTTTTTTTTGTAAATTATTGAAGTTAAAATTGATCTGCCGGCCGCCGGCCGTTAAGATAATATTGTTGATTTGTCAGCTTTAAAAAGCTATGCACATATTTTCGACTACATAATATAAAAAAGTGTTCAACAATAGTAGAACTTTGTTAATGTTTGTATATGAAGTTATACAGTACACGTCAACGCCCGCCCGTAGGTTCAAATAACATTGCCACAAAAATTCTTAAGCAATTTGACGATGCTGTAGGTGTGTTTTATGTTATTTGTGTATTTAAGGTCAACGAGGTGGTTTTGAGGGGAAAAAGGTAGTGATGTTTCTGATATGGTCAAAGTTCAAGACAGCAATCAAGTTTACTGAGTGCCATCGACTCTTGCCTGTTCATAAACTTCTCATGGTAGGGGTTGTTCTATGCTTTCATTAAGAGTAAACAGTAAAAGACTTGCATTACCACCACACAGCTTAGACAATTAATGACTGATTTCGGACTCAAAGACAAACAAATTTGCGTAAAGAAAAAAATCTAACTTTAAAGTTCAAGACAAATTTTTGAATTTCTTTCTTATAGAAATGTGCAAAAATTGTGTTCTCATTATTATATCGCCATATATTGTTACTATAATAGGTATAGAGAGTTATTTGAATTAGAAATAATTTGTACTAGTAAATATCTTACAAATTGATAAAAGCTAACGTAGATCATATTTAAAATGCTAAGGCTTTTTTTTTTTTCTTAAAGGCAGATCTTCAAACTAAGGCGACCCTAACTTAGTAAAACGCAGAATCACATTTCGCCTGAGAAAAATTAATACCATACCAATTCTTAAGACATAATTGATTTTTATTATGTAAAAAAAAATCTTAGAAATGGTTTTTTTAAATCATTTTTTTATGCTGTGTACACAATTTGTCAAAAACATCCTTAAATTAATTTTGGTATGCAGTATTTACGAACATAGTGTATGCTTATTTTGTTCTCCCAATAGAAATTAGTTTGGAGGTACAGAATTTGCAACAAAAAAAAAATTCTATTACAAAATATATTTTCGGGCAATGTGTAGATCGGACTGTTAGTTTTTGAGAAAACGTTATAATAAAAAAAAAAATAAATAAAAAAATAAAAAAATAAAAAAATAAAAATACGTGCTATGAGAGTAGGTTTATTTAAAATAACAATTTTAAGAAATGTATGAGAATGTTTAAGAAAAATCGAAGGAACTGCTTTTGAGACACGAAATTTTTTTGATTTTTGGCTGAAAAATGTATGCATATGTTGGCTACCCTAAATTTTGATCTTAAAAAAAAAAGAAATGAAAACGACCGACCCAAATTCACTCTAACCACTAATTTCGAGATTTGAAGTCAATCGGATGAGTTGTTAAAGCTGTAGGTACGTTTACAGGCAGAAAGACGGACGGTATCGCCGATCCAACTTTTTTCGACTTCTCTATCATCATAACATGATATTTCATATGAATCTCGCGTTCAAATGTTTTTACGAATCACAAACTTGCCATTTATGTTTATTCCATAAGTTTTATGTAAAAAATATGAAATAATAATTTATTATGCCCTCCCCTTCATCGAGTCCAGCTCTCTGCGAATGTGGCTTTCATGCATTTTGGTTACAAATCCTATAACTTCTGAACTTATTTTGCTTTTCTTATGGCAAGCCCATTAGGAACTTTTCAATTAAATTTATTTTAATAGATAACGCCATTCAATATGAAGAAACAAAATTTAAACAATTGATCTCAACTGACACGCGAATCAATAATTGCATTTAAAAACAAAATCTACTCCCCCACTCACCCCACCGACAGGTATATGGTTTGAATTGGCGACTCTTAAAGTCAACCGGTCTCATTTTTTAATCAAGACCAAGTATGACTTTTTTGTATTAAAATTTAATTGCTCTCATCACCCGAAATCTTTACTCGAAATGCTTGCCGTGATGATAATGCGTGCCTGCGATAAAAACGTGATATTTTATCCATTTCTGTTCTCGAAACAGATTATAGATATGACAAAAAATAATTGCTTTTGGCTGTTTGGTTTTTGGTTTTTTTCTTTTTTAAACTTTTGACAATTCAATGTATTTACTCACGCACGTTTTAAGACCATTTTTAAATATTTAATAAAATTAAAACAAAAGATTTGGTTCTGCTGTGTCTGCTTTTGTGTTTTTTTGTTTTTGTTTTTGTCAATAGTTCAATTGGCTTATCAATTTTAATTTATCGAAATTGGAAATTATTATTCGAAAGTCAAATCCACCACATTACACTTGAATGTAATTATGTAATTACAAAGGGGTGGAATATTTTATTTCACAGCAGGAAAGCCATAAATAGGAGCAATTGACTGTTATTTTAGGGATTTAGTAATACCAGAAACAATGGATTTTCATCGTAAAGCGCATTTTTATTAAGTTTTCAGGGCACATATAGTTTTTTTTCCAGAGATGGTTCCTGTAATAAAAATATTTTTTTTTTATAATAAACGCGCACTCAAGGGCTTCTTTCATTACCCTTTATATGCCAAGAGCGAGCATTAGGGAAAGGATATTAGGGAATGTAAAAGGAGTTGTCGGTGAACATTGGTTTTGAATTCTTGAACATTACAATGACCGGGGAAGACAGAGTGTGGAAGAGAGTTCCACATTCGCGTAGTACGGCTAAAGAATGATTCTCTGTACTTAACAGTACGTCCGAAGTTGGGCTCAAGGGTGAACTGATGGGCATTCCTGGAGGCGCGGGTATTATGGTTGAATGTCTTAAGGGGAGGAATGCAGCTGGCTATTTCTCTAGAGCATATACCGTTGAAGTATCGGTAAAACAGAGTGAGACATGAGACATTACGCCGATGTTCTAGAGATGTAAATGACTCAACGATGGTATTGTCACCAATCATTTTGAATGCTCTTTTTTGGATACTGTCCAGAAGACTTAAGTACGTCACTGGAGCACCAGCCCAGACGTGAGAATTGTACTCAAGCTTAGGACGTATGTAGGTTTTGTACCTGGCTACCATAGCCAGATCAGAAGTGGAAAAAAATTTCTTGCACCGTCTTAAGAAACCTAAACATCTTGCGGCATTTTTGGCGACATCGCATATGTGTTCGTCCCACAAGATGTGGTCAGTGATGCACATGCCGAGAATCTCGGGATGTTTGGTCTCATTTATGCAAGTGCCACTCATGGATAGTGGCAAGGGGGGTATGTCTCGCTTCGACGATACAAGACAGCATTGAGTTTTCGAAGCATTAAACTCTACTCGATTTTGTATTCCCCATTGTACAATGCTGTTTAAGTCAGAGTTTAATGAGCTTATCATATTTTGCCGTTGCAGTTCTACATCCGAAGAGGAAGGATGTGAGTCTGGAAACAAATATGAAAAGCTAAGGGTACTTTCGTCAGCGAAACAATTTATTGGATTAGAAGTAACAGACAGGAGATCATTAATGAAAATGAGGAAGAGGGTCGGAGACAAAACGGAGCCCTGGGGCACACCAGCTATACAACTTGTATTGAACGGTTCGAAAGAAAGTTTCTAATCCAACGAAGAAGGGATTCATCGATACCGAAAGCACGAATTTTCGATAAAAGAGCAATATGCCAGACTTTATCAAATGCCTTAGAAATATCAAGTGCAACAATCTTACTTTCTCCAAAACGATGTAAAGATTTGTTCCACTGTTCGGTGAGATAGACCATCAGATCACCAGTGGACCTGTTGCTGCGAAAGCCGTACTGCCGGTCATTAAGAAGTTTTCGGTCTTCGAGATATTTCTTGAGCTGATAATTTATCAGCGTTTCCATGACCTTAGAAAGAAAGGACGTAAGTGCAATCGGTTGATAATTCGAGGGAGAAGAACATTCGCCTTTTTGGGATTGGCTGGACAAATGCTGTTTTCCAACTGCTCGGAACGAGCCCAGAAGAATAGGATAGATGGAAAAGCTTACGCAAAGGTTTTGCCAGCGTGGAAGAACACCTCTTCAGAATAATAGCGGGGATACCATCCGGACCAGCGGATTTATGTATGTTGAGATAATTTAGGACTCTCGCCACAGCACGAGTGCGGAAGAAGATTTGTCCCATGGAATCATTGACACGCTCAATAACTGGAGGAGTCATGACATTCTCTGGCAGCGAAGAGTTGGAGGCGAACTGTCTTGCAAAAAGGTTAGCTTTCACGAGAGAGCTAACAACTGGAGTGTCATTGTCAACGAGCGTAGGGACCGAGGAAGAATTCTTCATATTTTTTACAAATGACCAAAAATTTTTACTGCCTTCGGGACATTGCAGAATTTTTTGCCTTAATTTTTGGTCATGCAAAAACTTTGTCCGTCGAATATGGGCATTGCAGGCCTTCCTGGCTTGTTTAAACTTGTTCCGGTTTTCCTCAGTTGGGTTGGCTCTAAAACACCGGAACTTTACTTCTTTTTCCCTGATAACCTCTTTACAGCTTGAATCAAACCATGACTTTTCTTTGGGTTTAATGCTTTTAATCCTATTCGGGATAAAAGTTTTCATTCCCAGAATAATCACATTAGTAATCATATAATCATATATGAAATTATTCGCTGTATGAGATTTTGGCTGTGGGTAATTGACTCATTGCTTTTTAACTGGATTTTTGTTCCCGTATTGCTTTTCGAATGGAAATGCATAGGTGCAAAATTCGAAAAATTCGGCAAAACACGGGATTTCAGACTATGTAAAGGTGCAAAATACGTAAAGGCTTCCAAAAATTCATATAGCTGGTTTTGATTGTATTTTCAAGTAGGTAAGGTAATTCATGTTTAGTTTGTATTAAATCTGTTTTGGTTTTTATTATATGGAATTTATGTGAAGTGCCGGTGAAATGCGAATCGCAAGGTGCCGTGCAATAACGCCGAGCGAAATAACGCCGAACTCTGAAATTCGGCCTAATTTCACTTTGACAATGTGAGATAACGCCGAATGTCAACTGAGAAATAAAGCCGAGAAAGAGAAAACAAGGAAGCCTGTTTTATTTATCTTTTGGAAAGAGCATTTTAGCTGGACTTAACGCAAAATCAACTGTAGAACAAAATTTATCGAGTATGGTAGGTTCTAGGTCAGATTTTTTTTTTTATATATTAATTATGGGACAAAATGAAAAAAAAATTTAATTCACAAAACTTATGTGTAGGTAAGCTTGTCAATACATATTATGTACAAACAATAAATGTTCGTAATACAAAAAAAAAAGAAATATCTTAAATTCGTGTAAGCACATTAACTACATACAAACGAAGTCTAATAAATTTATTGGACCACTCTTATTCATTATTTGTCGACAAAATGGGCAGAGTATTTCATTTTTCAAAACTGTTGCTGCTTCCTACAATTTGGAAAGGCATTCACACATCTTGTTCTGCATTAAACGGTTTTGAAAACAGAAGCTGCATTTCAATGATTCATTTTGAGCTCCTTTTTTCACTCTAATTTGAAGATGATGCCGATTCGGAACATTTAAGATCCATTCGGTTTACTAGCAAGCGAGGCGAGCGAACAAAATTTTGCCCAAAAGAGAATCAATTCGCGCGAATTTTTTATTTTCACACCCCAAATTGATTATCTTTTGGCCAAAATTTGTTTGCTCCTACGCTCGCTGGCATTTGTACCTGTACTATATTTTTTGTTACAAGTTCCAAATCCTTAATCATTTCACACTTTGCCATAGTGAAAAAAGGCCGAATGCAAAAATTCGGCGTTATTTCGCTCGGCGTTATTGCACGGCACCGAATCGCGATGTCGGTTGGGGTTGGCTAGTAAAGGCTTATCGATTGGTTTTATAACACGTATATATTGTAAAAACATTTTGTTTTCGATAAAGTTACATGTGTGATATACAAAGCTAGGTAGCGCACTCAAAATACACCTTGGTTAAATTTTTATCAAAATTCGCTAAAAAGTTAAATGTTTATGGTTATAAGTTGACATAAATGGCGAACGATTATATTAAAAATTAAAAGAAAATTTAATTGAAAAAATTCATAATTACAAGTTTTTTTTGATTTACCTGCGTTTTATAGAATACATGGCGGGTATTTTGTATTCGTAAAAAAGAGTTTAGATTTTGATCAAGAAGTCAAGAAGAAGATTTCGATAGAGAAGTCTTGAAAAGTAAGTCAGGTGATTCCGTCCGTTTGTTTGTCTATCTGTAAGCGCACCTACAGCCTTTACCGTTAGTTCGATTGACTTCAACTTTGGAAATTAGTTGTTTGATCAAATTTGGGTGGGTCGTTTTTTTATTTTATTTTAAGACCAAAATTTAGTGTAGCCATCATACAAGTTTTTTGGCCAAAAAATAAAAGTTTCGATTTTCTCAAAAAAGGCTACTATGATTTTGTTTACATCCACTTACATTTTTTGCAGAACAGTGGCGTGTAAAAAAAGTTATTTTTGTATTGCTCCAAAACGGTGCCTCTTAATAGAACCGCTTTTCTGAGGTTATAAGAATTTCTCAGAAAATAAGAATTCGATCAGCGATCTTATGCCGAAATAATAATTTGTTTTCATAAAAATTTTGTACTTTAAAAAAATAATTTTAAACTTATTTTTCAAAATTCTATATCTCGAAAACGAATCAATGTTTAACATCGAAATTCGAATATAATAAGTATGTTTACATATTCTTTAATACTGTTAACCCAGACTAATTTTAAGACATTTTTGAAAAATTATATATATAAAAATTAATTTAAAAAAAAAAATCAACAATTTCTTAAGAAATTGTAATATATGGCATACATTTTTTTCAGATAAAATGTCTATGGAGTTTGGTCATAACAACATAAGTCCAAAATCATCGTTTTGAGATAGGTAAATGCGTTTTAAAAATAAAGAAAGTAAGAAAAAGGAGTTAAATGTTGTTAGGACCGTTGAATATCCAGTGAATATCTTTGGAACTAGTTTACTTAGAGTAATGTTGTTAGGACCAAACGTGAGTAAAAATTACCAACAAGTTCTTATTTCTTAATGTTTTTTGTGAGTTAAGTTTTGGAATACAGGAGCAAATTCGTGCAACCCACATGTTGTGCACATGTTTTTTTTTAACTGAGTACACTACTTCCACAAAAATTGTTAAAATAAATATTTGTTTATTTAATTTTTGTTTGAAAATTAAAATAAATAGTGTGATGTTCTTTTGTTTTTCCCAGCTAAGGTAGGTCAGCGGGTCCAGGGTCTTCCGAGGAAAGAACAAGTAAAACTCGGTTTTTAAAGAAATTTAAGTTCAATTTTATTTATCGTAATAATGCGGTACAATGAACGGCGGATTCCTAGAGCGAACGGCGGCGGATGGGATTCAATCCCTAGCTCTAAGAATTTTAACGGAGTAATAGCTTAACTAGTCCCGACACGGTAAATGGGATTCAATCCCTAGTCGGCATAATACCTTAACTAAATACTCTAATGGGATAACTTCCCTAGCCCCAACAAGTACATGGGATTCAATCCCTAGTCGGGGCAATACAAACAATCTACGGTGGGATGATTTCCCTAGCCTCGACAGAATGGTGGGATTCAATCCCTAGTCTCGGCACTACACTTAACCTACGGTGGGATGACTTCCCTAGCCTCGACAGAATAGTGGGATTCAATCCCTAGTCTCGGCACTACCAATAACCTACGGTGGGATAATTTACCTAGCCTCGACAGAATAGTGGGATTCAATCCCTAGTCTCGGCACTACCAATAACCTACGGTGGGATAATTTCCCTAGCCTCGACAGAATAGTGGGATTCAATCCCTAGTCTCGGCACTACAAACGAAAGAAAAAAAATAACCAAAAATTAATTTGAGGCTTCAAAAGAAACCTCAGGATTACTTGTTTAATTATTAATTAAATCAAGCACCTACACGGTCGGAGACCGAAAGAAGTCTGATTTTTGTCATCAATATCACTCCTACTTGATAAATTTTGCGTAACAAGTAGGAGTGAACTGAAAGAATACAGAAAAGAAATACTCGTGCATTTGCACATGCGACCATGCGACCAACTTCTGTGCTGCTGCTTCTCTGCTTGTTGTTCGTCGTTCGTGTGGTTGTTGTTTTGCATACTCCGACTGTGTGCTTGTTGTTGCTTTTGTTTTCGTTTCTTGCTTCTATCGATGGTTGGTGTCGGTTGTTGTTTTTTTTCTTTTCGGTGCTTGTTGTTGGGATGATGGCTGGTGTCGGTTATTGTTTTATTTATATTTTCGGTGCTGGTTGCCGTTGTTGGTTTTAGTAACTTCGTTACTGTGAACCTGTACGGCCTACGGCAATTCTGTTTTCGATGTCCTCTTTTCTTATAATTCCAGCAGTGCGTGTCGCGGTCGTGAGGCGGTTCTGCTGACGGACCGCAGGAACCGTGTTGAGCCATTGAGAGCCTTGCGGGTGGTGGTGGGGGGCGAGTGTTGCGTTCATCATTCTTGATCGTTTCGAACTCTTCTGCCAGCAGTGCCAGCTCATCTAAGTCGGTAAAGTCGTGTCTGCGTATATAGTATCTATATTCCGGACGCATATTATCGAAGATGCGGTCGATGCTGTCTTCGGTTTTGATGCAGGGGTGTTGCCTTATGAGATACTGGGCGGACAGCAAATAATCTTTAGCTTTCTCACGCGGCCCTTGGCGCTTGCGAAATATTTCTTCCTCTAGCCTATGCAAATACCTGGCTGGCAAGAAATGGCGGACAAATGCTTCCCTGAATTCATTCCAATTCGAAAAGCTGTCTCCTTTTATGCGGAGCCACTCCAGCGCACTGCCTCTGAATATCTCCGGTAGTGCTCGCAAAATGTGATTCGGCGGGATATTGTAACAATGGGTTAACTCTGATAACCTTTCGAGGAATTCCAACGGATTTCCCGTGGAATCGAATCTAAGTCCCCATTTGCGAACGATATTCATTATCTCAGCTTCATAGCTCATAGTAATCCGGTCAGGCGACGAAGAAAATACAGGTGGAGGAGGTACGAACTGGCTGCGTAGCGCTTCTGTCGAAGTTGACTGCTGAGTTTCAGTGGCGGGGGTTTGACTTGCCATTTCACAGCTCAACGTATTCTGGCGGGACGATGATGCGGGTGGCGGTGGTGTTGTAACCTGGTTACGTAACTCTTCTGTCGGGGTTGACTGGAGAGTTCCAGTGGCAACGGTTTGACTTGCCATTTCATGGAGAACCGTCGTTGATTGGTCCGGCGCTGTCAACCTTACTTGTGCGGGTGGGAGCATTTTGCTTTTACCCGGCGGAGGTTCGGCTTCGTCGGCGTCGTTTCTCTTCGCCACGGTTTCTTCCCACTCTTGGCATAGATTTTGGGTAGACTTATTGGCCCGCATTTCCTTGAAATGTTGGCTAAGTCTTTTTCGGAGCGTTTGTACGTTGCCGGTGGTGTCTAAATTTCTCTCCGTTAAAACTTTGACTAGCTCGGTTTTACTGAGAAAATAGATGAACCCTAGATTTTTGTATGGGTTGAATTCGGCGGTGTCCTGCGGCTGGTCTTCGGATTCTGAAGTGGACATGTTGCGGATCGGTGATAGGTGCGGTTGGTCACGGTACGATTTTTTTTTCACGGTGGAACCTTTTTCTTTAAAGGTCCCTGCTCGGGCGCCAATTTGTGATGTTCTTTTGTTTTTCCCAGCTAAGGTAGGTCAGCGGGTCCAGGGTCTTCCGAGGAAAGAACAAGTAAAACTCGGTTTTTAAAGAAATTTAAGTTCAATTTTATTTATCGTAATAATGCGGTACAATGAACGGCGGATTCCTAGAGCGAACGGCGGCGGATGGGATTCAATCCCTAGCTCTAAGAATTTTAACGGAGTAATAGCTTAACTAGTCCCGACACGGTAAATGGGATTCAATCCCTAGTCGGCATAATACCTTAACTAAATACTCTAATGGGATAACTTCCCTAGCCCCAACAAGTACATGGGATTCAATCCCTAGTCGGGGCAATACAAACAATCTACGGTGGGATGATTTCCCTAGCCTCGACAGAATGGTGGAATTCAATCCCTAGTCTCGGCACTACACTTAACCTACGGTGGGATGACTTCCCTAGCCTCGACAGAATAGTGGGATTCAATCCCTAGTCTCGGCACTACCAATAACCTACGGTGGGATAATTTCCCTAGCCTCGACAGAATAGTGGGATTCAATCCCTAGTCTCGGCACTACCAATAACCTACGGTGGGATAATTTCCCTAGCCTCGACAGAATAGTGGGATTCAATCCCTAGTCTCGGCACTACAAACGAAAGAAAAAAAAATAACCAAAAATTAATTTGAGGCTTCAAAAGAAACCTCAGGATTACTTGTTTAATTATTAATTAAATCAAGCACCTACACGGTCGGAGACCGAAAGAAGTCTGATTTTTGTCATCAATATCACTCCTACTTGATAAATTTTGCGTAACAAGTAGGAGTGAACTGAAAGAATACAGAAAAGAAATACTCGTGCATTTGCACATGCGACCATGCGACCAACTTCTGTGCTGCTGCTTCTCTGCTTGTTGTTCGTCGTTCGTGTGGTTGTTGTTTTGCATACTCCGACTGTGTGCTTGTTGTTGCTTTTGTTTTCGTTTCTTGCTTCTATCGATGGTTGGTGTCGGTTGTTGTTTTTTTTCTTTTCGGTGCTTGTTGTTGGGATGATGGCTGGTGTCGGTTATTGTTTTATTTATATTTTCGGTGCTGGTTGCCGTTGTTGGTTTTAGTAACTTCGTTACAATAGAGTGGAGCGACAGCTCTTGAATAGCCAAGGCCTAAGTGGCTTGCAGTCTTGCACTCATCAACAATTCTGTGAGTGCGTGTGAAGAACTGAGGGGACCTACAATTTTACGCCGATACCGAACAGCAAAGTTGAGAAACACTTTTTTCATGATACTCTTGGAAGAGTTGTCAGTTCTTCGCAAGAGGCAGTGCCCGTGAAAGATAAACTTTATGGACACGAGTAGGCTTTGAACCCATGCAATTTGCGTAGCAGCCAACGCACATACCACTATTCCACGGACACTACAATTTTTTTGTTTGAAGAATGTTTAAAAAAACAATTTTTTTTAACATACGAAATATCGAATTATGTATTGACATTAGCTGCGTTCCTTTGGGAACATTTATCTACTGCTTAGTACTTCTGGCTGCTTTGAACTACTTTTCCCCTGTGGTCAAAGTAGTTCTTCGAAGTAGTTACGATACTAGTCTACGCCAGATGGCGTCAGTAAAAAGAAATAGAAATTGTTGTTGTTTGATTTGAAATAAATCACAACTGACATTCAAAAACAAACAACCGCAATGACGTATAATTTTGGAGGTTAGATTTTACTTTTTGAAAAATTAACGCGTTCCATTCAACGTCTACTGCGAAGTACTAAAAAGTAGTTTAAAAGTCCCAAAAGAACGCACCTATTGACATTGACTTCACAGTACTTCGCTTATAAATGTGTCAAACTACAGACCACATAGCAGCATTGGCGACTGAGGCCATCGGCTGGGACAGAACAAGACATTAATACAACAGAGAGAGACAGATAGACACATAGAAGGGAAGAACATATAACATAAACCTACGTGGCAGGTGGCCATGGTTCAGAGGATAGAGTAGTGGATTGCTAAGCCGAACGCTACGGGTTCAAACCCCAGCTTCAGCAGCATTCTTTTTCTACAAAAATCGCCAGCTTATCTGAGGCCACCTGTGCGATAACATGAGACAATACAAATCTAAGTCTCCTCCTCTGAGCCACGTAGGTTTCTGTTATGTGTGCTTTCTTTCTATGTGTCTATCTGTCTCTCTCTGTTGTATGTCTTGTTCTGTCCCAGCCGATGGTCTCAGTCACCAGTGCTGCTATGTGTCTGTAGTTCGTTACATTTATGTGCGAAGTACTGTGAAATGTAATGTAATGTAATGTAATGTATAAACCTACGTGGCACAGAGCGAGGAGACACAGATTTTAATTGTCTCATATCATCGCACAGGTGGCCTCAGATAAGCTGGCGATTTTTGTAGAAAAAGAATGCTGACGAAGCTGGGGCTTGAACCCGTAGCGTTCGGCTAAGCAATCCACTACTCTATCCTCTGAGCCATGGTCACCTGCATATCGAATTAAGAAATAATAAGGTGTTGATTTTTATGCTTTAGAAGTCTCAGTCAATATTCAGTTCGAAAATAAGAATTTTCGGTAGAAATCGATTTTTTTTTATTATTTCCAAAATCAATCGGAAAAAATAAAAATTTCCTACAAAAAGTAGTGTTTTTATGCTAAAGTAGATTCAGTCACCGAAATGATTGTTGTAATTATTGTAAAGCCTCGAGTGATTGCTATGGGAAATACCATCACAGTGACTAAAATTTTAGGCGACAACGGTTTTCTAATAGCAATTACTCGAGGCTTAATATTACAACAACAATACAGACGCGCTTAACAACAAACTGAGGATAACAACAAAGGATTCTTCAAAAGCATTGTTTATGTTCCAAAGCTGGCTGAGAGTTTTAAGCAAGTTGTCACCAAGAACATCAATGATGTCCAATTGGCTTTCAAATCTAACCAGACACTTAGACACCTTTTCACCAAACTAAAGACCAAAATAGAAAAAGATAAACGCACTGACGTCATTTATAAAATAAACTGCAAAGGTAAACCTGACGAACCATGTAACCTTTGTTACATCGGAACCACCAAACAATTCTTGCGCCAAAGATTGCCCAACCACAAACCTGACATCAATATCAATAACCCGGCTAAAACTGCATTGGCGGCCCATTCAATAGAGAAGGGTCATTCTCCGGATTTTGATGGTGTTAAAGTTCTTCAAACGGAAAAACACACCTCTAAGCGATATACGCTCGAAACGCTCCACATCATGAACAACAAAAACAATATGAATCGCAAGCAAGACACTCAGAGTATATCATCTGTTTACTGCTCCCTTGTTGCCTCATAAAAGTTTTCTCTTTCTCTTTCCTTTAGTTATAGACTTAACTTCTTAATTAGAAGTGTTTTTTTGTACATTTTTTTAAAATTTAATTGTTAAATTGTAAGTTTTTCTTATTCTTGTTGTCCATAATATTGTAATATGTGTTTTATATTTCATGTGCAATAAAGTTCCCCTGAGGAAGGCAGCAACCCCTGCCGAAACGTGGCACAGTGTGGGATTTCGCACATCTAGCGTCATTTTATTGAAAAAATGATATGCTGCAATTGATAGCAAAACCGGTTTTTCGTAAAGCTAAAATAGTGGATTGAACGATATGAAACAAATTTTGGGAAAAAAATTATGTTAACAAAGAAAAAATGAGCCATGATGCAGCAGTTTGTGATAATCTTTGCTCTAATTTGGTTGTACTGGTCACTTCGAACTTTATTTATTTTTGATACGTGTAGTGCGTGTTTTGGTGAAGGTTAATTTTTTTCTAATTATATTTATACTAAATAATATTAAAAATAGTAAATTTATATAGTTTCATTCTTTAAACACATTTTTGGTGGTGGATAAACTTAAAAAATGTGTATTTTTGTAGGTATTTTTACATTCAATGGATCAGAAAAGCTAAGTTCCACATAGTTCCGCATTAAAATTAGGTTCACTGCAAAGCTTGACATCTTTACTATTTAAAACTATCAAAAAGTTTTGCGCGTTTTTGCGCGCCTTTAAATTTAAGTCATTTTTCACCATAGCTAACGAGCCAAAAAATGCACCAGAACAAGCTAAATAAGAGAAAAAAAATGTTATTGCTGCAATATGATCTACTTATACGTGAATATAGATATGTACAAACGAGTATAGGCAAACATAGTTTAAAAACTTAATAATTTTTTATTTACAGGGACGGACTCAGGGTTCTTAGCTCTAAGGCCTGTCGTAAAATTGTATGAAAGTTCTTTATTTGTAATGCTGCAGTTTTGAAATTCGGATGGTAGATCATAGTTACAAGACGATATCCAACAAAATATTTTAACACAGGGCCGGATTAAGGGGGTCTAAGGCCTTTCGTAAGCTTGTATGAAAAATGTTAATTTCTTATGCTACAATCTTGAAATTTGGATGGGAGGTAGATCATAGTTACAAGACATCTAGACTGGACACAATGACAGACCTCATTCACAGGCTGCTAATTACCTCAGACCCATATATTGCTAGCTTAAGAAGCATTCCAAAAATAAGGAACAGTATAGAAACTGAGGTTGTGGAACTTTAAGAGTTTAGTTTTTAAGATGTATATGTATTTTTTTGTGTTTATGCAATTTGCTAGGTTAGGTTAGGTTGTAGTGGCTTTCTAGTTGTTGTTGACTCACTTAGACCTCAAGGATCCATTGTGATACCACAAAAATACTCATGGGAGAGCAATGAACTTAAACAAACCAATTCGTGCTTTTAATGAAGTTAGAGAGACATTTTGTGTCGATCGTTGCCAGTTCACTGGTATTATCGAAGAAGGGATTACCGAGAAAGTTGTTCCTTCTAATGGAGAGTGCTGGACATGTACATAGAAGGTGTTGGACTGTTTCTTCTTCCTCCTCGTCCATGCAGCTTCTACAGAAGTCATTTGTGTAGACCCCTAGCCTCAGAGCATGTCTACCTATGAGGCAGTGTCCTGTTATTACTCCAATTGTAGAGCTTATATTTTGTCTGCTCAGGGATATCAAGCCTTTTGACCGTTTTATGTCTATGCTTGGCCATATTTGCTTGGTTGCTAGGCACGTGGTACCCTGTGACCATCTATCATTGGTTGATTCTAGAGCATATTGTTTGAGAAGATATTTGCATGTAGCAAGTGGTGTTCCTATGTTATGTTTTTGTTTAACATTGGGCAGAAGTGTTCCGTTTTTGGCGAGCTCGTCTGCTTTGCAATTTCCCGGAATGTCTCTGTGGCCCGGCACCCAAATGAGGTGAATATTAAACTGTTCCGTCATCTCATTCAGAGATGAGCGACAATCGTGGACTATTTGAGAGTTTGTGGAGACAGACGCGAGAGATTTGAGAGCGGCTTGGCTGTCCGAGAAGATTCGTATATCCTTGCAAGATAAAACGTTTTCTTCGAGCCAGGATAGTGCCTCTTTAATCGCCATTACTTCTGCCTGGAATACACTACATTGATTGGGAAGTCTGTATGATAGACTGAGATTCAGTTGTTCCGAATAGATATACCACTTCCAACTCCATAGTCGGTCTTTGAACCGTCTGTATAGAAGTGTACCGCATTGTCTTCCAGGGGTCTCTGTTCTTCCCAGGAGGATCTCGAAGGGATGGAAACATGGAAGCTTTTACCGAATACCATTTTTGTGGTGGTATAGTCTAAGTGATCTGGGATAGATCTGAAATTGTCTAGAATAGTAGTATGACCAGTATTGTTACTGTTCCATTGAGAGGTGGCTCTAAGCCTCACACATGAGTTGGCTGCCACCATTTTGGAGAAGATGTCAAGAGGTGTTAGGTTTAAAAGCACTTCCAGGGCCGCGGTTGGTGTTGAGCGAAGTGCTCCTGTGATGCACATACCTGCTGACCGCTGAAATTTGATGAGTTTATTTAGATTTACCATCTTGTCCAGTGCGGTCCACCATACGACAACTCCATAAATGAGTATCGGCCTTATTACCGAAGTGTATAGCCAGTGGGTTATTTTTGGGGAGAAGCCCCATTTTGATCCTATCGCCTTTTTACATGTAAAAAGCGCTACGGTAGCCTTTTTTACTCTTTCATCAATATTTGCCTTCCAATATAGTTTTTTGTCTAAAATGAGGCCTAAATATTTGGCTTGGTCGGAAAAGCTTAATGGTATTCCTTTAATCTTTGGTGGGTTAATCTGAGGAATTTTGTACCTTCTCGTGAAGAGTACTAGTTCTGTTTTATGTGGATTGACGTCCAAGCCACATTGCTTAGCCCAATTTGTTAGCCTATTTAAGGCATTTTGTAGGAGTTCCGAGAGAACTTGGGGATGTTTCCCAGATACAGATATTGCAACGTCGTCAGCATAGGCAATCACCCTGAAACCCTCAGCTTCCAACAAATGCAATTTGCTAAAAATAAAAACAATTTCCGTGTAAGAAATCATGGCTAAGGTATCTTAATTTGTAAATATGAAAAAAACAGTTTTTTTTGGTGTTTTTGACACATACATTTTTTAACTTTTCAATCGCTTTTAAAGGTTTTGACATGCAATTTTCAGTTTTGGACTCCAAATTTATCAGAGCATTAAATATAGAAAAAAAGTGCCAGTAAATATGAGAATATGAAGAGTAAAATTGCATTTAATAAGGAAAATAGTTTTTTTTACGAAAGTTTCGACTTTAAAATTGAATTTATAGAAGACTGCACTGTTCAGACCTTTGTTTTTAATGAATAAGAAACAGTAATATATCAGCTTCCAGAAAAACTATACCAAATTATGGTAGGCACCTTTCATCGCTTTTTACAAACCATTTAATTATTTAAATAAGTTTTTTTTTCGAAAAATGCCCCTCCCGCTTAAACGGGGGGAGATAGACCCCCCTCCTGGAACAATTTTTTGCTTGTTTTAATGTCAGTTATCAATTTCGAGCATTAATAAAATGTAAAAAATAAATTTCAAAAATGTAAAAAACGGCGGATGACTCATTTTTCAAGAACTTCGACAAAATAAGAAAAAAATAACTATTACATTTCATTTCTTGGGTATTTTGCACTCAACTAAGAAAAAAAAATTATCAAAAACTTCAAATCACAAGCGTTATTAATTTAATTCCGCTAGATGTGCGAATTCCCACACTGTGCGTCGGTCGGGAAAAGCTAATGTAACTGCCTTTTGTTTCATTGCAACAATTAAAGTGACCAAAATAGCGGAAAGAAAAATTAATTTTTCCAAAATACACATAATGAAGGATAACACAATATTATTTGTCTGGGTCTAGTCTATAAACTATGAGTTAAATAGTTTGAGACTCTCCTAAATTTCTCATAAAAGTAAACTAGACATAAAATAAACAGCAGTATAATGTATAATATGTACAGTGTACACTGTGTGAGAAATTATTGGAGATGCAAAGACATTGCGCAACTTCATTGTTTGCATCTCATCAGTGTTTATGGATGTTACCTGGATTTGCTTGAAATTTGAGTCTTGATGCATGTGAACTAAAAGAGCGTTGAACTGTGAAATTGTCTGCATTCATGAAAATAGTTTGTGGTCGGGTTGAAGCTGGAATGTTGTCAGGTAAAATAAACAAGTATGTGGTTTAATGGTGCTTACCAAACTGTAAGGAATTATAAAATCTATTAAAGACCCTGGCGTATTTTAGCTTAAATGTGTATTAAATAAATGATAAAAAAATTATAAATAAAATTGTCAAGTGGCGATTGTTTAACTAAATCAGGCGATTTCTTACCTTTTTGCGCTTCTAAAAACAATTTTTCGAATAAAGGGAACTTTTATCAATATACCTTTTTCCAATCAAAGATATTCAAAAAAGTAATGTTTATCCCTTTTATATAACTTTGATGGCTTATGCTCTTTTTTCTAATTTTAGTTGCACGTTTGTATGATTTGTAAATTCCTCAAAAGGACATTGCCTCAAATATTTACAAAATATGAACATAACATGTGGGCTTCCTCTTGCCATAAATTTGAGAGCATTTTGTTTTCCTCTGAATTATTAAGGAGACTCAACGGCTCTTGAGGTTGCTATGAAAGCCTTCAATAATGAATATTAGGATAGCAGAATGTTTACTTAGGGTTCATAATTCAATATATTTCGAGGTCAATCTCAAATTCTTTGTTTATCTGTGTGTTACAAACATTCTGTTTGTTAAATATATAAATATACTTTCCTGCCCAACCCGTTTAGAACAATGCAGGTAGCTCAAAATAAAGCAAAAAATGTTAACAACTTTATCGTAAAGGGACGGCAGTTAATTCGAAGGACAAACTGAGTGTTTGCGTGTTAACGAAATTATTATTTTTATAGTCGATCTTCAAAATATAAATTTATTCTTAAGGTTCTTCTGTTTGATTCTTTGCTTAAGGTATTGAAAATCATGGCAGATAATGCTTTGCTACGAACGGAAAGAAATATCGAAAGCTTAAAAAAATGAATGTTTGCTATCTTAATCCTTCAATCTTATCTTATATTTCAGATACTACTTTAAGCGAATTGATGTGTCCTTAAAGTTCTGGCTCTATAGAGCAATCTCAATTTCCGAACATTTCTTTTTTCGCCCATCTTGTTAACTCAAGACCTATAAACATCTTCAACCACAACGTCTAATGTTCAACAATTTTCAATTTTTCTAAGTGCAATGTTTCAATTACTATTTCATGATTAGGTGCCTCTTTGTTATTTTAATTTGAGGGCTTCAAAATGTTTTTGTTTATAACCAAGGAGTTCTGTTCTGTTAGTTTAAAGATTGAATGACTATCTTTCCCCAAAGAGAAATTGGTGAAATAACCCAACTCAAAAGTTAATTCTCATTATCTTAAAACTACAATATGTTGAGAAAGCGGAGAACAGCTGCACTCAATTAAGTTCTCGGAAAGGCTTATATAGTTTTCCAATTTTTTTTTTGGTAAATACATTTTTTAGACAAAGAGAAGCTTCACAAAATCACTAAGGTATGCGAAATGTATATTATCTGCTCGACAACATCAGCCATCAAAAGACGAATGACGAAACATCACTGAATTAAGCCGAAATGAACAAATCTCTGTTCTCCATGTTTTCCATTAGCTTTTGTGGTAATGGTTGCTTCACAAATTAATTAAGTTTCGTATCCCTGTCACAGTCTTAACAATTATCAGTATCAGTCCTCATACCATTAAGACATTCATCAACACGTTCAAGATAATTATACCTCAGAGCGGCAGTTTTAAGCAAATGCTGCTTGTTTGGTTAATTCTCTCCTACTTTTCCCCTTGAATGCTGTTTAGGTACCTGATTTCTCTCTTGTATTTGAATTTGAAAATTTTATTACATTTTTGTTTCATTATTCTAACGGAATTAACTTTCCAGCAATTTCTTTTAACTGAAACATTTTCATTTTAATTTCTGTTTTTTTAGCTGCTTTGGCGGCCGATGCTTTTCTGCGAAGTAAGGGACTGACCTCATACAGTATTAGTTATAAAGTATCAGGATCCGCAGTGGACGTTGCTTAAGGGTTTCTTTGATTTTACAAAGCAACACAAAATATGAGTCATATTTTTCAATGTTTCTTATTATCACTGCTTCTTGGAAAGAACTTCTAAAACTTTTAAAAGTTCAAGAAAGGTTCCGATCAACTAAACCGTTCAGGTCAAGATTACAGAATTTAAGCTCCTGAGATCAGATTTTCAGATCAAATCAGGAAATATCGAAGAGCTTAAGTCACTTAAGCTTTGGCTTTACACACCTGTCGGACCAGTACTTAATTTTCAAGATTGAAGCAGAAATAAGTAAAAGAAAGAACTCCTTTAAATATAAATCGAATTTTCCAGTACTTTGACCCATAATGAATTCCAATACAGGTGCATTTTAAAGATTTATGTCTTTATTTGTTTTAATATTTAATGATCTTACAATCTTAAGACCAACATTAACTTAAGTCGTAATATCTTTTATTCATAAAATTATTTATCAAGACTTTTACCACAATAAACAACAAGACATAAAAATTTCCTCTCATATCTTATGTGCATAATTTGACCAAAAATTAGCAAGCTTAATATTTTGTGTGCGGATCCCCCGCTTAAAAAACCACATACAGGTCTTGTTTTGTTTTTTTGGTTTGCTAATTGATTTCGTCAATATATTATTTCCAAAACAAAAAGTAAGACATTGATCTTTGATATTAGAATCGTCATCGGTTTTTAAGTAAGTGACTAGACAAGTTTTGGATTTTAATGAAAAAAACAGAAACTAAAAATTATAATCTGGGAGTTTCCTTTGAATATTGATGACGTATGTACAAAAGTCATGGTCATTTTGTTGGTCAACGGCCAAATAAATATTAATAGGTTAATACAAATTCAATTTCCTCAATGACATTGAGTTAAATGTAGTTTAATTCGTTATTTGGGAAATCTTGATTTTATTCATTCAATTTGCATTAATCAATATATGATTAAAAAAGTCTACCAAACATATAACAAACATGTTTTTTTGACCAAGTAAAAGCTTAATGCTAATTTTATGAAATATCATGAAAAAGTTATTGCTTGAGGTTTTTGACTTGTAAATTTGCGTAAAGTAAAACTATGACGCTCGGAATAAAATATCGAGATGTCGTCTTCTTCTTCCTGGAAAAAAGGTTTCCGAATTCGGACCAGTCATAGTCAAAGTCAACTAATAAATAAATAAATACGCGATTTTGTTTTGATTTTTTAATATAAATAAAACGCTTTCAAACGGGTTTCATGTTTTTATCAGTTCTTGTTTATAAATTTATTACTACGCGTTTGTTTTACTACGCTTTGCGCTTTTATGATGGTTTTATATATCTGCAGGGTCCCTCCAGGTTGGATTCAGAGACTCAACGGGCTTAAGCATTATTTTCCCCATTCGCTTTACGTGACCCAACCATTTTCTATAAGTCGTTGTACCTTACCTTTTCGGGCTGAGTCCAGTGTCGCTGAACAGCTTGTACAGTTCTCGATTAAATCTTCATCTCCATTCTCCATTTATGCAAACTGGACCTAAAAGCTGTGTTCTTCCAACTTTGTCAATGTCATCTGCGTATTCTATAGTAGCTGGACGCACTTTTGAAAGATTAAGCCTCTAGTGTTACGTTGAAGTATTGCACAAGATGTTGAAGACATCGCATGACAGTGCATTGCCTTGTCTAAAACCTTTTTTTTTATGTCAAAATCCGCTAGGTTTTTTTCCACCATGATGGAACAGCGTGAGTTTTCCAGTTTCATCTTACACAGACGGGCAAGTTTTTCTAGGATGCCAAACTAAAGATATTGCTCTTCTAGTTGCTCTTTATAAACGCTGTCATACGCGGCAGGTATTGATTTGAAGTTGTTGCCGTACAGTGAATATTTGATCGATGGTGGGCTTTCCCAAATTGAATGGTTCCTTATAACTGGCCGAATTTTGCTACAGCTTGGAAAAGTGATATTTTTCATATCCTCAGCACTAAAGTACAACTACGAACGTTCCCATGATGGTTTTTGTAAGACTTTCGAACTTCTTTCCTTTTCAACATCCCTCTATCTCTTAGATCGCGAGGATCTTGTAGAACCTGTCTTTTGTGTCTTCAACCATATGAGGCTTATGTTGCTGAATTTCGCCTTTATGCGGATTGTAGTGATGCGCTCATTCACTGTTTCAACTCAAGGCCTTCCTCCTGAGTCGAGCCAACTACAAATCCACATCCAAATAGACGTTGATTTTGTTCCCCGTAGTAGTCTACGGCTTCCATTGATTAGTCGGCTGCTCGTGTTCTGATAAAGTACCTAACGTTTTAAGTGCAAAACCGAAATTCGCTGTCCTTAAATCGTTTGCGTGGGTCGTCATCATTAATTCCGTCCGTATCCGAGGCTTGTTGGTGGTTCGGAATAAAGTTTTCTTTATGTGGCCGGGCAGTCACCCCGACGTACCACCCCAACCTGGAGGGCCAGGTCTTTAGTTTAACTCCAAAGACAGGGAGCCAGCCAAACCGCTCCTTATAGGTCTGGGCTGCGAATATGTTGTAGTAGCCTGTAGCCCTATAAGGTGTTCACTCAGTAGTTCATGCTGACTGGGGAGTTCTTCCACTGCCACCACTTGTTGAAGAAAACGAGGCATGCCTTAGTGGATACATACCCCCTTTCTCTCTCTCTCCCTCTCTTTGCTGCCGTCAACAACTTCCCAATGGGGAACCTAATCTTCGCTTGAGGTACTGTGCACCCGATGTTCACCTCGGGGTGAACACCATGTCTACCCTTCGAACGTCTTCTCTTCAATTTAATTTAATAATGAACGTTTATTATTGAAAAATCTAGAAAACCTACTTGCGTATTGCATGTCCAATACAAATGGAAGGTAAGCAAACATGGGCCCTTCCACCCATCTAATAGTATGTTAAAATCATCAGCATAACTATTTAATAATTAACGTTTAGATGCTCTTTGTTTTTAATCAATGACCCAATCAAACGAGCTTATTCATTTCTTCTTACTTACTATGGTGGATAAACTATTTAAAAAAAAACAACGTGCTGCCTACTTTTTTGCAATACACCTTCATTTCCTTGATAACGTGTTTGCTGTTCAGATTGTACTTTCATATTAATTTCAAGGCTGAAGAGAGAAATGGTTCAATCGTGACTCGATACTGACGTACTGTGCAAAACCCAGAAATTTGTTGATTAAATGTTTAGCTAACTTTCACAAAAGAATTTAAATTGCAATTAAATAATTAGAATTGTTTTTGAGATCAAGTCACTACATATATCGCATACAGGCATACAGCGTAAGGTAAAAGCTTAAAACTATAGTCATTGCTTCCCTCTTCTCCAATAGTAAGACTTAAAAAGCCGAACTCAAAGTGTTGATGTTAAATATGTGACATATTTAAATTATTAGTAAAAATAAAAAAAACTAGCTTCATGTGATTTTTTTTCTCATTCAAAATCACATTCACTCATTCATTCTGATTTTTGAGAGGGATTTTATATGAAATTAACGACACGAGCATTTCCAAAATTCATAAAAAAAGAAATATTTCCACAAACCTGGGTATAGGACACACATCGCATATCGTATTGCATTTCAAGCATACTCAAATAAAGACCAGGTGATTGAAATTTGAATAATACAATAATCTCGTAATTAAATTACCAGATCAATTGTCTGCAAATCAAACACAGGTGCTGACGGCTTAGTTAAAATTTTCAGAAAATGATTAGACACCAATAAATTTCAATTGTTTGTTTGTTTTATTTTCCATGACTTTATTTATTTGTTTATTTGAGTAATTACCACGCTTATGAGACATTTGACAATTATTTTAAACAACGAAATTTAGAGGCTTGCACAATTCTCTTTTTGGTTCATTCCATTCCGATCTCATAAATAAAATTTAAAATGGTATTTCATACATTTCAAGTTTGCTAATTTTTAAATAAATATGTCCTTAGATATGTTGTTTATGTACAAATATTTATGATTATACGTTATCGTATGAATGAAGTTGAGTATTTAAGGGGGGATTCATTTAAAAAGTGAACACAAAACTTGGAACTTAGAATGATTTTCAAGAGTTGTTTTCTATTATGATGATAGAGCTTTCAAATGCATAATATATTGCAAATTTATTAAACTGTTTTAATTTAGTTATAACTTATTCACTAACTAGTCGCAAAGTTGCTTTACCTAAAATCTTTCTTTTTGTTTCAGAATCCATCCAATGTATTTTACCGTCTCTATAAGAAAAATCTGCACTACAACTATTTTGAAACAAAAAATCACTAACCAAATATTGCGAAATATTAAACAGCAGCTAATATTCTGACTGAAAATACAGAAATTCAACTTTAACCACACAAAACACTCGAAAATCACTTGCAGTCAATTTGAAACGTCTTCCACAGCTCCAATCGCATTCATGCTGTATCTGTAACAACAATTATTATATTGCATAATTCATTCAAATAAGATTTGCTTGCACGCAAACTTAAGTATACCGATTAGAAAGTTCAAGGTAATTTTCAATTAAAAATAATTATTGACAAAATTCATCAACACGCTAAGTTGGTCGCGTGGTAATCAATAGAGTTCGCATATTCACTGTTCCAAAACATGTGATGCATCATAATCCAGATGTATAAGATCAAAGCCATATAACGCCACCAGCAAAATTATTAGTATACAACACCAATTGACAACGTGATTTGACTGAAACTTAATCAATATTGGAGACTCTACCAGCTATCATAAAACATAAGAACAGAGTAAAACCCAACAGAATCTAAATGACCTTCACCTCGTTATATTAATTACTCCAATAAAATTGAAATCTTTATACATTTTATTTCTACGAATTTTTCTATCGACAACTACAACAAAAGTGTAATAAATAATTTGTTTACAAACAAATCAAAAAAGCCACTCAATTCGTTTCAAACTCAAATAAATTTTTTCATGAAATGCATGTTTTAACAGCCCACAAATATAAACAAAATTTGCAGTTTACCGGGTCAAACTAAAGTTTAAACAAAATTTCCTGCACAGTTAAAATCAGAAAACATCTTTTTCATTCTCTTAAGCAAAATCAAGAGATACATACTCGCCAAGAAAAAAATAAAAATAAAATCATCAACAAAAATACGGGTATTTCCACAAAAAATATCAACACCATCACCAATGCTCACCTCAAAAATAAACTTCCCACCGGAGATTTAATAAGAGTATGTTAAAGAGATATTGTCTCAGTATATTTATAAATAAATTTATTATACTTCGATCTAACAGAATCTATACGTGTATATTTCTCGAGGGAATTTTTTGTCCAAACGTGAACAGTTACAGTTGTGAAAACCTCGCTCAAGAGTGAAGATCTATTTCGCGAAATCTAAAATATTAATTAATTAAAAGTGTGTACCTTTTTATAAAACAAAGAAAAAAGATCTTAAACTCGAGTGATTTAATTTAAAATGAAAATCGTCTATATATCAATAAATACATATAAGACGTTGTCGTGAAAAGATATTCAGATGAAAGTCGGTTCGAGTTCATTTGTGTACCAAACAGTGATCTTCACCTCTGAAGAATAAAAAAAGTTTGAAGACGAAGAAAAAAAGTCTTCAGAAAGTTCTAAAAATAAATAGAAATAAAAAAAAAATCAATCCACGCGCTGAATTGATAGGATTGTGTGCAAATGAAATTCTTAACCGGAAATAATCCAAAGCGAGAAGTTCAATACAAATTAGAAATGTTGGCACACAGCCAATTGATTAAAAAGTAATATTTTTATAATAATGAACAATTATGGCAATAGATTTTTTAATTTATGGCTTACTCTTGATATCGTTTACAATAAATTTGTTGCCATTAGGTGCATTTTGGGTGACGCCAAGTTTACGAACAACGGCAAGTCGTTTTGTTATTAATTTATTAATTATTAATTTAATCGGTTGTTGTATTTTGGGACCGACATTATTTCTGAGTGGAACTATGTTGTCTTCATTAAAGGAAACACCTGAAGGGGCAGACAAAAATCAGACAATACCGACTGTCCGAGTTATGAGCAAACGTTCAGAGGCAACTTTACAATGTAACTTAACTCATTGTGAAGATACAAATGATAAAATTGTGATAACTGAAGTTAATGAAAATTATTTGAACAAAATAATCGCAGCTGATCGAGGTGTTCAAATTAAAACTAAATCTGGTGAATATAAATCGACCACGATAATGAGGTGTTGGTCGATAGACTTGGCAGCAGCCTTGGGAGCTTTATCAGTTCTTCTTGTCGTAGGAGACACATGGATGGCTGTGCGAGACCCTTTGAGATATCACAGTCGGATATCGGGGGTTAAATCTTGGATCCTGATTGCTATGACTTGGGTTTTCGGAATACTATTCGGACTTATGTCAGCGCTGAGAGAGATCAATTTTAAGTGCAGTGCATTAGCCGAGAAGAAATTCTACATCTTTCTCGGACATATTGAGTACACGACCGTTACAACGAGAACAATTTTTAGCATGATTTTTGCTTGCATTTATTTTATAGTTATTATCTTATTGCCGTTTGGATTCGTTTGCGGAATGTATTGGAGAATAGTTTCGGAAGCTAAGGAAAACGGTGTTCGGATGAGGCAGAATGGTTCATCGCCACTGCTGCAGAGTGCGACGAACATAAACGGCCATAGAAATTCTCTAACCAATACCCCAATACACGGTGGCTTGCTCATGCAAATCGATAGAAAGCGGAATCGCAAGGACTCATCGGTAAAAATAGCTGAAGGCAAGAAACTTGCAGCTCAATCAACATTACCTACGCTTTCGGAACCCGAAGAATGTTCAATGGAGGAGAAAAACTCCACCGAAACTGAACGACCTTTGTCAAGTCAGTCAGATGTTGAGATAAAAAGACACTACACAGCAAGACAGTTCGTGCGACAATCTTCACAAGAACTCGGCGAATGTAGTACCAATCGGGTGAATACAGTTCGGCAAATTCAATCATCACCAAATTTGCAAAAATACAATCAAGTTCGTCGCGGTTCTTTAAATGGTTTCGAAACAACATCACATCACTGTCGTAACCCCCATCAGAATTCAATAAACACCTCGCCAAAAACCCTCAGTTATATGTCATCAATTAGACGTCGATTGTCAAATGCTTCATCATTATTCAAACAACGTGAAGAGTCACGAGCAGCCCGCATCAGTATTTTAGTTGTAATAATGTTCCTAGTTTCATACTTGCCTTATGGCCTTCTAGTGTTACTCCAAGGTCCAGTTATTGAGAATTTTCCATATTCAACGCAATTAGCAGTTTTCATGATACTCCTTGCGAATCTCACTTCGCCAATTATATTCGCATATAGGAACAAGCAAGTTCGTCATGGTGTAACACGTCTCTTTGGTTTGGATGCCCGTTCTAAAGAGCATCGATTGCAGCGCAACGGTATCTTTCTTCGCTACGGCACTAAAGCACGAATCAGTGTGCGACGAAGTAGCAGCAAAGTTTCGGCATATTCCATAAACTCATGCAAATACCTAACACCGATCTTAAAACACACAAATAGAAGTTTCAGGAGCAAAACCAATGACGAAAATAAACTAAAAAGAACAAACACATTCCCCACCAATGCACCAGAAACAAGTTGCTCACAAAAATCAACACCCCACACAATTAGAAAATCGGAGAGTATTGATGTTGTTGATACAACAGTTAATATCCCTATGGACGAATTTCAACATAAATTTTCGATTTTCAAAATATTCTGCAAAAGTTCCAAAACAACAGACTGTGCAACTACTTCGACACAGGACTGTAAATCCGAACCAATGGAAGTTTAGTAAGAAAAGAAAAGCAAACAAAAAAATTAATAAAGTACCTTCGAAGATTTTTTTTGTTTTAGAAAACAATCTTTGTATAAACACATTGAAATGTACAATTTACAGGTGAATAATATTTTCTTACACCAAAAATACTTAAACTTAACCAAAAACTATAGTAAGATATTTGAGTAGATGATCTAGAGCTATAAAATGTAATTGTTAGCAAAAGAAAAATTATTTATAAAATTAAGAATATTTATTTATTAACTATTTTAATGTAAACCTGCTGAATTTTAACTGTCTATAAATTATAATAATCTCAAAGCCTTGTTCAAATTTCTTTTTAAATTACATTTTATAATAACTAAATGGATATACAAAAAAATCTTATTTTGATTGCTTGCGACAACATTATAAAATTATAACATAATAATATTTAAAGGCTTTCAAAATGTTTAGACTATGCTAAAAAATGTTAACGTAAATGAAATTAAAATAAACACTTCTTAGAGATTTCACAAAAACTGGACAAAATTAGACATTGCTGGAATTTAAAAAAAGCGGCAGGAGAAAAATCAGTAAAAATTATAATATGTATAAATTTAAATAAAATTTATTGTATAAAAATAATATTTATCGAAACAAGAATGTAAGATAAGATTTATTTATAAAATGAACAAATTATAACGAATTTAAATTTTAAACTCATTACAAAATGGTTTTTATAAATTTTAAAAATTAAAACTGTTGAATTCAATCAATTTAGTATTTTTTATATTTTCATATTGAAAACCACGTACACAATTGAGTGTGGAAGTTTTTGTTTAAATATGTATTTAATTTTTAGTTTTGTTTTAATAAGTGAATGGAAATAAGTTTTGTGTGTTGTACCTCATTGTTTAAAGATAACGATTTTCTTATTTTCTATTTATTTTAGTTTATAAAATAAACTTTTTTACCTCTATTTATTAATTTATATTCAGTTGAAAAATTAAATGATGTTGATGTCGATGAAGAACCAAAATACAAAAATTAACGAAATGTGATGTAAACTTATGTTTAAGTAATTGATGAATTATAAAAATTTGGGAATAAAGAAAAGAGAAGCGATAAAATAAAATATAAATTAGAAGACTTCAAAAAATAGTTTTATTTCTATTGGAAAGTATTATTTAATGGTAGGGTAGCTGATGCTTTATCCCGTAAGTATATGTTGATGAGGTAATCCATTGAGAAAAACTGTACGAACTGTACGAATTGAAATTTGGATCAGTCACGATGTTCCTAAGATGCAATTATTTCCCCGCAGCACACTGCTTGTGAGCCAAAATATGTTCAGTGAAAAAAAAACTAGAATGTGTAATTAAATCTGAACAAAATACATAACACCAACCTAGTTGCAACCTGCCGGAGTATTCAACACAATCAAATCCGTAGTGAAGATTTCACAGTGCATTTGAAAATCACAAAGTTTTAATAAAGAAGATTTTTCAGGACAATTTTAAGCGTTTTGTCTATAAATTGTTCTGTTGAAATGTTTTTTTGCAGTTGAAGGATTGCTTTCTTCAGTGCCAGGATTAAGAAGAGGCAGGATATGGATATGGAGAGCAATCTGGCTTCCTTATCTCATCATGGTCAGCCTACCTGTTCTTGTCAATTTATTTTGAATTGCAGAATTTTCAAGTCATAGTAATCTGTAATCTTCATAATCTAGCTATGCTCTCGTAGGCGGCTTTAAAAGCCTTAGTCTTGAGACATTTTTCCATGGTGTTTTGTTAAACCAATTTCTTCAGTAGGAAGAGTAAGTTGCCCGAGGAGTTTTCAGAAATATTTTCCGCTATCCTATCAAGAAAAAATTTATCTTTAATCGAAAAATCGAATTAATAGCGTTATTATTTAAGGTATTTTTGAAGATAATTTTGTTCGTATTCCTAAAACAGGCTTGTATGCTTAAATCTGTTTCCATGAAGTTTCCTGAAAGTTCTATCCAAATCCATGAATAGATTCACTTAAGCGCTAAATGTTTGCTTCGGCTGCCAATAATGAGCTCTTGGGAAATGGGAGAATATTGAAAATTCTGTTTTTCTAGAAGTAGATTAATAAAAACATATACTGCATATAAAATTTACCGAAATTGATCACAAAATCTTCAAAATTAAAATTGGATGTAGGAAGAAAGGTGGTCAAGCAGGACCGGCATTTTTCATCGCTTCGTAATTTTTGGTTAAGTTTTCGTCTTGAATATTTTTGTTTGGTATGCTCCATACTTTCTTTAAATTTATATTTTTCCTGATACTTCCAAAAGCCTTAGGCTGTATTATCAGGCTAAAATAAAAAGCAGGGGATCATACAATGATGCAGACACAGTTAAAATTATCAATTTTGAATATTTTATGACGAATGCTGCGTAAATAGTTGGCATTACGAAAAAAAAACAAATCATTGCTTTTGTATCAGTGAAGTGTTTGGCACCAAATTTTGGAGGAATGTTCGAGTAGTGGTGTTTTGCATTATGTACAAAACAACCAAGTCGTCCATGAGATATGGATAGGTTTGCAGCTAGTTGGGTAACGGGTAGAGTGGCAGGGGGTAGGAGAGTAACGGGGTAGCGGGAGCAGGGTAGTTTGTAGCGGGGTAATGGGCTTGCCGGGAATTGTACCGGGAAAGCTTGTAGCGGGGTAGCGGGTAGCGATGTGACTGGTAACAGGTAAAATTAGAGGGTAGTGGGGTAGCGAATAGCAGATATTTCTTACAATCTTGATTTACCAAGATGTTCTGCATTTTGATTGTCCCCCGATCGAGCGTGATTTTTATTCTTTCTTGAGGAAGTAAAAATGCAGATCCACGTGAATCCACCATAAGGCGGAAATTTCATTAAGGAAAGGTTTGCTTTAGTGATTTTAGTTCAACTCGGTGAATATCTAATCCAGCCAATACAGATATTATAAATCAATCATATGCGTGGAATACTCCGTCAGTCAAATTAATTATCAAATTGCTTAACCTATGTTTAAGTATATATTTCATAACCTTTTTTAAACATAGTACTTGTTGGGAAAATGCTTTAAAACGTCCGCCACCCCTAAAGTAGAAAGGTTAAGAATTGAATGCAAAATTGTCACTTGAAATCGTAATAGAAATTCCACGACCACAGAATTAGTTCAAATGAAAGAAACAGAATTTTAATAATATGTGTCACTAGTAAAACTCCTTTTAAGGCAATCAAAATCTAAATGTTGTGTAAATATGTGATATTTTAAAATATGAAATACCAAGCTGATGTATACAAAATACATGAATAGGCTTGTCAGTAAGGAAAGCTGTCGATGTTTGACTTTTCTTGCCAAGCACAATAACCAAGCAGTGCTGGCGACGACAAAGCACGTTCCTATCCAGGCTAGGAATTTCATTTTACATTCATCACAATTTTCAAAGCAGTAATTCCTTTCTGGTTTGGAATTGAGACTGAATACATAATTCCACTTTTGAAATATATCCTCGTGTTACTAGATTTAATCCAGACTTCAGAACGGAGAAGAAGTTGCTTTTCATAAGCAATGAAAGATTTATAATTTCAAACAGGGCAAAATAGTTCGCATGTGATATTATTTTGAATTTTTCATTTTTGTATGAATACATTGAACGGATTCTTATTTTATGGCATACCTGCTAAACATGTGCCTTACATATAAAAGAAAATGCCGTGATCATGAATAGGAAATTGTAGAGGTATGCTTAATTCATTTTTCGAACATCTTTTGTAGCGTTAAGAGATTTGAATGTGTAAGCATGCCGCTATTTAAAATTGATGTTAAGAGTGCCTTAAGGCGTGTAAGTTATAGACCATTGAACGTTTAGAATATATGCATTTTTTTGTTTAAATAATTGTATCATCCCCAAGGAATTCGTCTACCCTTTTTTAAGTTAACGTCAAACTGAGAGCATCAGAAAAATCTGTAGGACGGTGTAGGTGAGCATAAAAGAAACACGAAGCGTTTCGAGGGTGTTTTTTAAGGATGTCAAAAACTGATTCTTTGTTGCCCCTATTTATGAATTTCTTAAAGGTTAAAGCCTGAAAATTGCTGAGGAAATCAAAATATTTCAGGGCTTGTGATGCTTTTTTGGATACAACTGAGAATATCGCTAGAATGGAGAAAATTTGATCAAAACTCAATAGGAACAGTCAAACCCTATACTTTTGATCACAATAATAAAGAGTCGCAAACAGTGAGTCCACGACCCCGTCTTCCATCTATCAGCTTGTTGGTCTATGTCTACTCTTTTCCGTTTTATCTAAGCATACACCGTTGGGTCAATTTTGTTTGAATGAAAGTAGGTACATAATTTGTTTAAAATTATTTTTTTTATAAAGAGACCAACATCGAAAACAGCTTTCATACCAATTTTTACAAAACTCAATAGGGTCTACCACGAAACGCCGAATGCAAATATCTCGAAAACAAAAATCTCGAATGTAAAAATCTCGAAAACAAAAATCTCGAACGAAAATAATCTCGAAAACAAAAATCTCGAATATAAAATCTCGAAATACAAAAATCTCGAAAAAAAAATCCCGAATGCCCAAAATCTCGAAAAAATAAATAATTTTTCAGATAATGGTTCCATTCGCGCGCGCGAATTGAACCATTATCTGAAAAATTATTTATTTTTTCGAGATTAGTTAGTTTGTCAAGATAAAAATAAAGATTTTTTTTTGTTCATTTGGGATAAATTATTCATGGAAAAATAGAAAAGGAAAGTTTTGTTAAACAGTGAGATTTAAACTTTAGTCTACAAATGCGAATGCTCAAATGCATAGCTTTGTTACCTCAGTGAAATTCGTGAAATTCTATGCATTGAATAATCAATTTTCCGAAAGTAGAAAGCAAATTGGGAAGTGGTTTTTGACAGAAACTAGACAGGTACAAAAAACCAAAAACCTATGTATTTTCAGTCTTTTGTGTTGTGCAGTTCAAACAAGAGAGATCTTAGCAAGAACTCAAAACAAAGTTTAGTATTACCATAGAAGACTTACAGCCATATTAATAAAAAGCGCCTAGTCCACTCTTAATCCACAGTCTACCTGGTCCATAGACTAGGCGTTAGTCCATGGCCTAAAATTTCTCATTAATAAAAATAATTTGATCCCAGACTAGTAGGGTGACGTTTACCAAAAATTCCCTTTAGGGAATTTTTGTTTTTGTTGACATTTGACAGCCAACTTGAAAAGTAGAAAAAAGTAAACATCAAATTTGGCTGCTTAAAACTTGAATTCAAGCAATAAAATCAAAATGCAAAACGCGATTACCTTTATTTGTTCGGAAATCGTTTGCGGCATTTTGACAAACCGCCTCACTTTCGAAGCAAATGCTTTGGCTACTCTTGCAGATATTAAAGCCATTGTCGGCTGGCTGAAACCGTGCATATCACCACAATCGTCTTGAACCTATATAAAATGTATTGATTTCAGTTGAACGTATTCTGTACCTATACTGTACCTCGTTACGACCCCAGTATCTAATAGCAGCCATAACTTGTAATTCAACGGGTATATGTCCACCTCTTGCATCCCCATTTAGATCGGGTTCAACGATTTCTATGAGCTTCTTCATGTTTATTTTTGAAAACCTATACTTTTTTTTAAAGTCTTCCTCACAAAGCACTCCCATAGGATTGTACCTCGTTTTGTATAGTTTTCTTTTTCGAGGTGTCGAAGGCTGGTTGTTTATTAAATCTAAACGATCTAAGAACTCACTATACTGATTAGCCATTTATGTATTTAAAAAAAAAGAAAAATCAATAATTTATTTTCACACAGACGTTTATGTATTTTTTTTCTTCTTTCACGATTGACATTTCTTGCTTAGTCCTTTGCTAGTCCACCTCCCAAGCTGGACTAAGTTAGTAAACGTCACTTAAGAGAAAATTTATTTTATTAATAGCATTTTTCACTAGTCCACAGACTAAGAGTTAGTCCTTCGGTAGTCTATGTTTATTAATTTGGCTGTTAAGGTTTAAGTTGGTAAGCCGCACGGTTGCCTATACAAGCTGATTGATATCTTAGCACAGGAGTCAGTTCAGGCAAAATGTATAGTAGATAGACTTGAGATGAGGGAAGAATTTAAAGTCAGGCGGGAAAATGTCCTTAAAGAAAAAAAAATATTGAAAATAATGGAAGAAAAAGAAGAAAGAAGCCATACCGGTTACTTAAGCTTAGCTCAAAAGTCTTTTTTGTAAATTTAACATTTTGTTGAAATTTGTATATATTGTTGTATTTTGTACAATTTTGTTGAATTCTGATGTTTTGTTAAAAGTTAAAATAAATAAAATTATGAATTAAATTACAAAAACACGTTTTCATTCAGAAATAGAATTAAAAAAAATCTCGAAAAATCTCGAATTACCATTTCTTTTTCGAGATTTTTTCGAGATATTGTCTTTCGACCTTCTTGTACGTTCGAGATTTTTGTACGTTCGAGATTTTTGCATTCGAGATTTTTATTTTTTTTTTCGAGATTTTTTACATTCGAGATTTTTGTTTTCGAGATAACGTCATGATCCCAACTCAATAACATATAATTTCTTACAGACTGTAAGCATTCTTAGTACCTAATTTTTATACTTTTTGAAATGCATGTATACAAAATAATAAGATTTTAAAATTTCTGCCTTCTTTTAATTTCAAAACATTGAAGAAATTGATTTAAAATACTTCAAAATATCGAAGCCACCCACACAACAAATGAGGAATCGATGAAGAATAAAGAACGACCTCTCAAAGGCGGTTGACTTATAAAATATTATTTTGATTGATCATAACCTTGTTTCTTCGACTGCGTGGAATCAATATCTCGAAAACACATTTGTGGAACATTTCAGTTCAATGAACGAATTTCTTAAAAGCATATGGCCATGATTATGCAAGGGATAACTCAAAAACATATGTTCGCGATGATTGATATGAATATTTTTTAAATAAAAAATTATTCTGATGCAGTAAACTAAGGTTGCGATTTTCTGGATATTGAACTTTGAATTTTTTAGAATATGAACAACTGTAATGTAAATCCTCCTGATTGAAGGAAAGTTGCAAGCTAGGAAAGAAATGCTGGGTGAGGAAATCTGTCTATTCATTTGTTTTTGTCATATAAGGAAACAATTTTGAGAAAGAAAAAATCAAAATTCAACACATAAAACCTCACATTTTTGTCTACACCAATTTATCACCTTAAGTTCATCTTTTGCAAATCAAGCTGGAAGCAACGATATTAAAATTTTCAGCAACAAACTCGTAAACAAATTCGAGTAGGTATATTCCAAGTTCTATTTCATCTAAAGAACAACAGTAATGTAGGTCAGATTATAAATAGAAATTTTGTGTTCATGTCTTGAATTATTGATCCTTAATTACTATTCTTACTAAGAACATTAAGCACAAATGGAAATTAAGTACATTAAGTGCATAAATGCGATATTTTGAAAATAATCATTTTAATATTGTTTTCTTTCGCATGCAATCCCTATTCAATGATAAATTTAAGAAACGAGATCAAAGTGCCCTCTTTCAATTACAGCAAATCTAATCTACGATGCATGGAAACAAACGAAGTGCATTTTTTGAAAAAAAAATTACCTCAAAGTCAAAATTCTGCTCGGGCAAGAATAATTCAATACCATTTAAAATTGAAAAACCCTAAAACAAATAAGCTTAATTTGATCGCAGTTTTAAAGGTAAGTGTTTCTACTAAGAAAAATTTCATGACTGGATCGCTCGAACTTGCTCCTGTATGCGAAAACTTAAACTCACAAAAACATTAAAATATAAAAACATCTAATTTAAATCCATGAATACAAATTAAAATATGTTCCTCAAAAACACATTTTATCTGAAACAAAAAAATGCCATTTAATTTCTTAAGAAATTGTTGATTTTCTTAATTTTTTTGTTTTTAAATCCCTTTTTTTTATAAATTTTTTATATACCTATGATTTTTTTTCAAAAATGTCCTTAAACTGATTTGGGTATGCAGTATTTAAGACCATCTAAATATACATCTTATGATTGAATCTCAATTTTTAATATTGATCCGGTAACCCTTGTATTTTGAAGAAGCTTAAAAATATTTTTTCTTTTTGGTTTTTGGCTAAAAAAATTGTATGGTGGCTTCCCTAAATTTTGGTATTAAAAATAAAACCAAAAGACGACCCAACCAAATTTGCTCAAACCACTTATTTGCAAAGTAGAAGTCAATCGAACCAGTGGTTAAGGCTGTATGTGCGTTTACAGACAGACGGACGGAATCGCCGGACCCACTTTGATTGGCTTCGCGATCATCGTAATGTCATATTTGATTACAATCACAAGTTTCTCTTTTACGAATACAATACATGCATATTCTATAGTGTCGCAGGTTAAATCCGGCGGTCAGCTGCCAGCCTCACCATATTAGCCGGGTAGTCTAAGCCCGTTTCCAGCAATCTTTGCCAATTTTGCAGAACTCTTTCTAAATCTCGTCAGGTACTCTAGAACCCTTGATTTTAAGTTGATATACATCATCAAAACAAATTTTCCGAAAAAGTCCTTGTTGAGTGAAGTTAGCACAAAAACTTCTTTTTCGAATTTTTGCCTTCATTCGCCAGAACTATTGACAAAAAGTATGGGGAACTCTAGAACTCTTGGTTTTGCTACCGGGAACTCTCATTTCTAATTAAATGTTCAACAATCATTTTGCTTACTTCACAGGACTCGCCATCCCTCCTTAATTTTGGATCCAGTCATCCAAAATATACGGAGAAAGTTAGGAAGAAAGAACTTTCAACAAGAATTATTTTAGGTATTATCGGGTTACCCATTTTTGCCCTTCCCTATTAGTGGAAGGCACCGTACCTACGCACTTAACCCGTTTTTTTTTTACTGATTTATGAACTTAGTTCATATTGTGTGCATAATGCAATGAATATAAAATTAATGTTTATAACTTTTGTATTATGTTTTACTAGAACCCAGAAAATGGATTGTTCTCTTCTACAATCAGTTGAAAAATGGAACAATTAATAAAAAACAACAAACCACATTAATAAGATGACACCCATTTAATATTAAGTTTCTTTTTAATTAGGTATTTTTAGAAATATGTACATACATCTCACAATCTAAATATTTCTATCATAAACGACAAAAAGTCCAACAGAAAGAATACAATATCCTGTCCTTACTGCCAGGATACGGGAAACAACTTGCTTGTAAATCAATTCTTGATAGTACTTTGCAACACTCATTATTATTTAAAAATGACTTTGAATGCGAAATTTGTTGCATTTTCTTTTCTTTTTACTGTTACAGAAGAACTACAATTTATATGAAAAAAAGTCTAACCTTACATTAAGGTACCTTACTTTAATATTCGTAAGAGTGTCCATCAGCATGAAAAAAGAATTCCATTCTTTCAGTTCCAAAATAAAAGTTTCAAATCCTTGGACAGTAAAATTCCTTCGCTTCACTTCAACGCATTAATTGCTTGCATCGTCATCAAATTGATTGAATTACCTTCTTATCTCACTTTCTAAACTATTTTGATTTGAGGAAGCAAACAAAAAGAAAATCTTTCTGGACTTTTCAATGAAATTCCATTTTCCTATTCTGTGAACAATTTTTTGTTTTCGGTGATAACTGAAAATACCTCAACTGGAAACGGAATGATAGTGAAAAAAGGTCAGGGGCGTAGTAATGGTCCACAACGGGCTTTATTCATAATATTGATACATTTTCACATAAGAAAAAGTGACTAATACTGCCTATACTATTAAGATTTTACAAATCGTTCCTAAATGTTTTCCCAAGAGCCAGTTGCCGAACTCATCATTTTTTTTTTCAAATGATTTTTAAGGAACAAATACATCCCTGGAGGAAGGACATTTCGTTTACCTTAAAGAGAACGAATCCTTGTTTGGAATTCTGTGTATGTGGCGCTATTGTACAGGTTAAGGTCAGAAGAAATAACGACAAAAGGTGATATCATGTGGTGATAAAAGTTCATTGCATAGCACAGCTTTTGTTTTGCAGTTATTTCGAAATCACGTACTGGAAGAGGAATTTTAATGTTTCAATTAGAAAGTAATTAATTGGAGTGATTTTCCCATACAATTTTCTTTTGTATGTGGTTTTACTTTGAAAGTTCTGAGAATACTCCCCTGCAATTAATTTATATTACTCATTGTAATTGGCTTAAGATGCACTAACACCTCCCAAGATATAGCTTGTGATATAAGTTCAATAGTTTAACTTAAAAAATAAGTGCCTGACTTGCTCACATAAACAATGTCCAATAAAATTACATCGGCAATTTATATGTTTACAAAAAAAATCTAATTTAGGTAGGTACTAAGTTACTAACTTAGTATAACTGATAGTCGTTCCTTCCGCTAATATTTTTTCCCTCGAATTCAACTTTTTGTAACATTTTTTACAAAATGAAAAAGGCAGACTGTATAGTCTATTGCCATACTAAAGAATCCGAATTTCAAAAAAAAGTATAATAAAAAACGATAAACAGCAATATGAATAAAATCTTTCACCTCAAGAAGGAATCAAAATGTTTTGTTTTGTTAAAAACAAAAAGAACACTAAAAATGTTTTTCACGCTTCAAACAATCAAAAAATTCCACTAATAAAACATTTGTTTATCACTGTGGAAAATAGAGTTTGTTCCATAAACAATTTGATAAGTAGATATGAAATAAAAAATAACTTAGCTCTCAAAGAAGATCACTCAATAAAGTTTTATACTTCAATCCAGTTACAGTAGAAATGCTTTATAAATAAATATTCTAGAGAAAGTGTCAAACCTGAGGTAGTAAGGGGCCAGTTATTTATAGCTATCATTGAAATCCATCAGGAAAAATGTTTGAATGGATATTTAACTAAGTTTTCTTTTGATTACTAATGCAATTTATATACCAATCGACCGCAAAACACTTAAAGAATTTTTTTAAGTTCACAAACTTAATTTTCGTTAAAAATGTATTTTTCTATTTTCCGTACGGAAATTCGTTTTAATGAACAGCTGATGGATTTTTATCAAAAAATTAAAAGAATCGTTCCAATGATTTGCGTTTCAATTTTGTTCAATTCCAATGATCTGTGTTTCAACTTCTCACAGTTGACAGTTCCAATGATAGAATTACGGCAGGCTATAACTGGCCTCTAATACAGAAAAATCTATTGAAAATATAATCATCGTCCGAGGCCAGTTATAGCTATCATTGGCTAGGTGACTTGAAATAACACCCGACAGGGTGTTTTGAATTGTGGAAATAAGGCCACATTTTACATGGAAATAAGGTCGCATTTCCAGAAGACAAAAATAATGGCCCACTATTGTGGGTGATAAGGTTCGAATTTCATTTTTTCGACTACTAACCCACTATGCTGGTTCATTTGTCCAAAAATCTAATTCAGAGTTTCCGACCTTCGCGATTAATTTTAACATTTTGTAAAACAATAAAATAAGTTTATTACATTTTCAAGGTTTTTTCTGTGCATAAAGCTGAAACATACCGCATGCTTTAAGTCTATGTGATGTTAAGAAAATATTATCCAATGCAAACGTGTTTCTGCATTCTGGGATGTCAAAGTTCTGTGAGGGTACAGTATTCTACAAGTACACTATACTTGAAGCCAATTTCATCTTATTGCAACTATCTATCACCTAAAGTAACCAAGCTGGATGGACACAAGCGGAAAAAATTTTGCCCAAAAGAGAATCAATTTGGGGTGTGAAAATAAAAAAATTCAATTTCTAAATAAAAGGAAACCTCAACAGCTTTGAAAAATGAATTGGTCTGACCATTTTTTTTCGACGGCTAATAAAGAAACATGGTCCAATTCCAATGATCTGTATTTCAACTTCTCACAGTTCCAATGATAGAATTACGGCAGGAAAAAATTTCCGGACAGAAATTTTCAATGATTGCTATAACCGACCTATCAGAAAAATTCCAATGATGTGTTTCAATGATGAAAACCAATGAGCTATAACTGGCCTCGTAATTCTATCATTGGAACTGTGAGAAGTTGAAGCACAGATCATTGGAACTGTACAAAATTGAAACGCAAATCATTTGAACGATTTGTTTCATTTTTTGACATAATACAATCAGCTGTTCAGGAAAATGAATTTACAACCGGAAAATGGAAAAACACATTTTAATGAAAAAACAAGTGTATGATTGAACTTTTTTATGTCAATAAAAATTGTTGGAGTGATTGCCGATCGATTGGTATATAATTTGCACTTCTATTCAAAAAAAAAAACATAGTTAAACATCCATTCAAAGATTTTTCCGGATCCATTTCAATGATTGCTAGGAGGATTGCAGCAGAATTTCAATAAAAATACATCTAAGAAATTTATTTTAATAGTTCAGATGTGTTTGCTTTGCTTTAGTCATAATCCCAGAATCTCACCATAAAATGTGCATACTATAAAGAACCCAGCCACCCCGGACAAGCATGCTGGAATAAGGACATGATATTTTGCCTTTAATGTCTGCTTCGTTGTTGATAAGGGGGTTATTTCAAACATTTGTTAGCTGTAGCCAAATCCGGATGGCGGGCGACATGAAAGCTTTCATGCAGACTAAAATTGCCTTATGCATATAAAATGCACAACTCTAGCGCACGTGGGGTATCGTATATGATGCTCTATTCAAGTAAGATGGGAAATATAGAGGAAAATTAATGTCCATAAAATATTGTTTTCTTTTTTTTTTAAATAGATCAAAGATTCGTGCTCATAATAAATTATATATAGCTTTAGTGTTGTATATGCAATTCTTCTTAACTAAATAGTAAATAATTTGAGTTCTTGATGTAACACAACAGAGCGTTGAATTAGAAGAGAGAATTTGGAATTTGAATCCCTTTGTCACGGAAACATTGGTTTAGATGATCTTGCAAGGATGTAATTTTCCTAAGCGGTTATTTCGCCAATTCGCATCGAAACACATTATCATATTCATGGTGTAGTAACCAAGGACCAATTCTTGTATATTGCTATAGTTCGTATATCAAGTATTGGGATTGGGTAGTGCAATGCAAATTTTGTCTGCATGGCTCTGTCTTCTTTCTGTCTTTCATGTATTGCACATTGTACCGCAATTTACAGTTTCACCGGCTTAATCTTCTTCCGGCTTGGTCATGTCATGATCAGTCTTATCAATTTTTATATTTTTGGAATGAAGAATTCTCTCACAGTCTTCTCAAGTGGCTACTTGACAAATAAAAAATGTCGTAACTTGTAAGCGAAAATAGAAACTACAGGGTGCGGCAAGAAAACTTGCTGATTTGTTTTTTTCGCCAAGCGGGGGGAAGTTTCATCTACGCCACATTCAGTCGACATCATGCATTGGACGAAAGAGCAACGCGCATTTGCCTGCGAGGCTTACTTTGCCAACAGTCGTTCCATAATTTCCACTCAACGTGCTTTCTGTACTCGCTTGAACATCCATCCCGTTTATGGGGTTACCTTAAATCTATCGTTTACACCGATCGGCCTCGAACGTTAAATCATCTGAAGGACAACATTCGTGAAGCAATAGCGAACATACCCATCGATATGCTTCAAAGAGTTCAGAGGAGCTTCGAAAATCGGGTATCTCAGTGTACCGAAAACGGAGGCCATCACTTGTCCGATATCATCTTTAAAACCATGTAATTAAAAATTCAGATCGTGTGTAACAAGAATAAACAAGTTTTGTAACGTTATGTCCACTACTTTTGCTTTTATTTCCTTTGAAAATCGGCAAGTTTTCTTGCCGCACCCTGTATAAGATCTTAGTATGTCGATATGTTCAATTGTCAATTTGCTGAATGGGGCTATTCAATCTTGCAGCATAAAGCGTCACTCTGACCTCTGCAAATTTTGAAATAGATGAAGTTAGCAGTTCCAATGTACCTAATGTTTAGAATTCACTATTTGCATTTAGACGATGTTCAAGCGTATGTTTGCAGATGTTGCTGGTGTTTTCATTGTGCATCGCAGCTTTGTTTTCTTGAGCTTGAGGAGCGGATTGTGTCTTCTTTTCGCAATCAGCCTGAAGAAGGCTATTAGAACAAGATAGTGACCCGAGCCGATGTTGGCACCTCGAAACGAGTCTATCGTGATCAGGTTCGAAGAATGGCAGCGATCTTTCAAGACGTGGAGTGGAATACTTGGTTACGAGTGACACCATTAGGCGTCAACCAGGTGACTTTGTACAGGTGCATAGCCTTTCATTTATTGATGAAATAAGTGTTCCTTTTTTGATGACTATAGGAAACCTATGTTTACCCCAGCATATGGTGTCTTGGTTAACCGCTGTGATAAATGCCAGATTCTGTTTTTTTTGCAAGCCACTGTTTCTTAGTAATCTTACGTGTCATGTATCAGCTTAATATGTGGCATCGGCTTTCAGCTCATGGTCTAGTCTATTTACATACATGGACTTCTTAAGCACAATTTTGCGAAGTCGCAAATGGCTTGGAATACTGATGGAAGTAGTCACTCAAACGATTGGAGGAAAGTGATATTTTCCAATGAAAAGAAGTTCAACCTTGATTATTATTTCCAGATAACATGAGGAAGGAAAAACTTTGTCGGGCCGTCACAACAGCCCGAGAAAGGCGTTATGATATGGGGAGCCAATCTAATGTTAAAAAAAGTACATAACATTTTAGTGCATCCAAACGAATTAGTTTCAGAAATTTTCCGTTAGCTATTCGAAATTATTTGAAATATCTTTCAATATGAAGCACTAAGCTCTACCTTTCAACACAACATACAATTTCATTATGTCCACATAAAAAAGCAAAAGTAGTGTCCGTGGCGAGTGGTATGAGCGTTGACTGCTACGTAGATCGCGTGGGTTCGAATCCAGCTCGTGCCGATATTATTTTATCTTTCACGGGTGCTGCCTCCGGCGAAGAACTGAAAATACTTCCAAGAGTTTTAATCTGTCATGAAAAAAGTGCTTCTCAACTTTGCCGTTCGGAATCTGATTCAAATTGTAGGTCCACTTAATCTTCACACACACTCACAGAATTGTTGATGAGTGTAAGCCACTTTGGTCTTGGTTTTCAAGAGCTATCGCGCCATTCTATTTATTTATTTTCTACATCAAAAAGCAACTAAAACTGCTGATCTTAAATTTTAATGTCGCATGTACAATGGAACATCCAGTAACAGTTTTAAACTCTTGTTAATATCCATCCACTCACTATAAAAGCAATAGCTGATGATTTAATTTGCCGATGAAAAAAATAAATGTATAAAAGTCGCTTTAAAAAAATGTTTAAGTACTTAGGTATAGTTTGCTATCCCACATCCTTAAAGAATAGTTCCAAGGGAAACGAATGTGTGTCAATCTTAAGTAAACACACGTCAACGTCAAGTCAAGCCATTTCAGATAGTACCAAGGAGACATCAAACATTGTGCGAAATAACTTTTTTCAGAAAAAAATGATGTGCATTGTGCACGTGCATCATGTTGTGAATTGTTTAACTGATACATGATTTTTGAGTGATATTATGTAAGTTTGACTGATAAAGTCAAATAGTTTTGATGAAAGAGAAAAACATTTCAGGATTTGTATGTCACTGTCAATGCTTAGTCTTACGGATATTCTTGGAAGATTGGAAGGAATTTCTAGTCATAGGAAACGCCACAGCAAACGTAGAACAACATCATACGATTTTGTGTTGAAGTAGCATGTAATTGATGTTGATGGCGCTTCACGCACACTTTCTGCCACAGCAGCAATATTCTCGGGTGTACGCACTGTTTTTGGCTTTTCACGCTTTGGTTTATTGATGAGGATGCCAGTTTCTTTCACTTTATCCAAAAGATAACGAACATGCGGGGTTGACCGTGCTTCTCTTCTTTCAAAATCCGTACGCAATTTTCACACACATTCTGCAACATTAATGTCGCAATATTTCCTAGCGTTGTTCAAGCGTATACGTACACAACCATATTCGTTGTGACAATAATGATAAGAGAGGATGGTCAAAGTGTGATCTTGACTAAAACCTTCTAGACACGTCAGTATTTAACAATTATAAGAATATTTATGAAAAAGCGTGTCAATAATTAAAAAAAAAAAAAATTAAAAAAGTGAACACATTTCGTGTAAGCTAGGTATCAAATTGCGTCTGCAATTGACTGTCTGAAACTCTGACAAAAATCAGCTGTATGAGTAGACTACAAAGCCACCCGCACATGCCGCTTCTAAAAAATATGCTTCTCCTTAAAGCCCCCTATGTTTTAAGTTTAATGAACTTTTATTTTATAGCAAAAGAGTCAAAGAACTTTTGTCTCGCAATCGTTTAATTTTTTTCTAAAGATCATTTACATTATTCAATTGCACACGACCAAAAACCACTGACATGCGACGGTATATCCTCTGGCGATTCTTAGCCCTTTTTTCACACATACGATTTTTTTTTCTTGTATCCATGTTAAGTGAAATTTGATAAGGATGCCAAAGGCGACGCGACGCATCAAACGTAAAAGAACATTATGTTTGCAAGTATGTATGTAGTTTTTTTCTGTTTCACCTGATGAACACCGACTTCTCTTCGATTCGAAAAGGTTGTGGCTGCTGGGTCATTGATACTATCCAATCCAGTGTTCTGCCTTTTAGACAATTCCATGTTCATCATCTGAGAAGCTGTCTCGTTGACCCTTAAGCAGCTGTGTAGAGCTTCAAAAAAATGGTAATTAAATCTCTGAAGAGTAAAAAAAAACATATTAATGAAGCCTAAACCTTCGGTCAGGAAGGCCGTCATCGCCCTTATCGTTGCGGACAAAATGGATCGTTTACAGCATCCATTAAAAAAATTTGTTATTTTTTTCGTATATGACCAAATGGCCAAGAGGCTTACGTGACAGCTTCCCGTTTCGGTACATGATACACAGAGGCATGACTCCGTTGCTAATGTCTGCACAATTTCTGGAAGCTGATAAAGTACTGGGTTGAATATCGAACGGAAACTCTTCCTAATGATTTCCTCAACAACTGTCCCAGATGAATCAATTTAAAAGGATCTATAACAGGATATGGCTCCCTGTGAGGCAATCGTGTGAAATGCTAAAAATATCTTTCTAAACGAGATGATAAAAACAACACATACTTTCACGTTATACGAGGATGGTACATTCTTATGAAACGGAATCTATTAATGAGAAGAAAAGAAACTACCAAAATTACAGTCGTTGATTTTGTCTTGACCTTAAAGATATAAAAGATACCCATAATGAAATGCGTTAGAGAAGGTATACAGTGTACACCCTTCCTCCCATCCAGGCTAAAAGGCTGGTGCGATTTACTTGAAATTCGGTATGGATGTTTTTTTTATTCAAAGTCTTCTCGGAAACGTTTTACTCCAATGCATATGAGACGTTAAAAGCCTATGAATTACGTATAGCCACACTATAAAAGAGGTAGCTGATACCACCTCTTGACGATTAATGATGAGAGTGCAAAGCTCAAGAGGGAGAAAGAAAATGCATTTATGCAACTGAAATAAATACACTAGTCAAAAAAACTAAAGGAACACTTGAAAAACCTCAAACATTGAGTGGTTTTTTATAAAGCTGTATCTCAGTAGAAAAAAGTCGGATTGAAGTGCAATAAGAAATTATTCAAAGGCTATAATTTTTTCTTTTCAAATTATTTTGAGTTAAGAAAATACCGTTATTTGTTTTCGCTTGCGCGTACAAAGTTTTCCAAAATCGAAAAAAAATAATGTTTGATTTGTTTATGAGCAGTAGTTTTTTTTTCAATCCAACCGATCTTCAATTTGAAAATTTTGTTGGCATTAATTCCCTGTTTTTTTTATCGCTACGATTTTTTTTTTTCTTAGCAAAAAATTGGTTTAAATGCATAAACACAAATTTGACTTTGAAACCTAATATCTCTGCTAATATTTTGAAAAATAAAAATATTGTTTATTTTCAATCTTTTCTATCAATTTTAAAAAAGGTAAGAAAAATGCATTTTTAAAATTTTTCATAAAAACTGCCGTTTTTTGTGGTTTTTAGTGAAAGAAAATGAAAGAAATTTGCAGTGAATATAACAAATTGACTTTTTAAAATAAGGATGCAATCATATAATGTATACAGGGTGTCCCAATATTCAACGATAAGCCGGAACCAGGGGGTGGCCCTATTCATGACTGCATGGAAAAAAAAATAAAAAAATCAAACGCCATTTTGTTTCAAGTTACAACAAAAAATGTAAATTCTCAAAAGAAAAAAAAATTTCTTTGACATTTTTTGCTACTGTGACCACAAATATTCATTAATTTTTGATTTTATATTTTAATCAGAATCTTAAAACATAAAGCATCCTTTCTTAGTTTCCAAAAATTCCAAATTTTTAGCGGTTTTTCCACGAAAATTAATCAAAAAGTTTTTTTCCATAAAATTTTATTTTTTTTTGTTTCAGTCCACTTTCAGTCATCGTGGTTATAAAAAAATGTATGGACACTACCATGGCGTCTTTTTTCAAAAATTGGCGCAGGTTATCAAGATTCTAAAATAGTATAACACTTTGGCTAAACTTGCCAGAAAAAGAAGTATTGAATACTTTTTCATAACAACAACCGATTTTCAAACAAAAAATTTGTTCAGAGAAATCACTTTACTTTATGGAAAAAATTGGTTTTCTGATGCGCTTTCTTCAAAATTTAGTACAATCTGTTTCCACTGTTTTTTTTTTATTCCATTAATGTGTTAATTTCAAGTGTTATTTCGAAATTGTGTACTAGTTTTTGAAAAATCCTTGAACTTTCATCATTTTTATCATGCCATTGCCGTATGCCCCCTCGGATACGTAAACATGCACATAGTGTACGGAGAATGCCGGTGCAATGCTTATTCTGCTACTCGAATATACCGAAAAAGTTTCAAAAATGTTGGAAGATATCCAGAATATCGGGGTTTTATAAATGTGCATCAAGAGTTTTTGGAAGGGCGTTTAGAAAGAAGAAGTGCTAGAAGACCAAGAGCAGCTGGTATTGACAATTCACGGAAACTGAAAACAATTCAACAACATCGTATATTGATGCAGGTGGCAAACAATTCGAACATTTACTGTAAAAAATAAATAAAATACGTTTGTACTCCTAAATGGCACTTATGCATTTTTTCTTATTTAGAATTTTTGTATTTTAATTAAATGAACATTATGACGATTTAAAATAAACAAACAGAAAATATTTGGGCAGAAATAAAACGTGCTTCATTCTGAAGACTCATAGGGAAGTGATTTATTTGAATAGAAAATGTTTTTGAAAATCGGTTGTTGTTATGAAAAAGTATGCATTACTTCTTTTTCTGGTAAGTTTAGCCAAAGTGTTATACCAATTTAGAATCTTGATAACCTGCGCCAATTTTTGAAAAAAAGACGCCATGGTAGTGTTCATACATTTTTTTATAACCACGATGACTGAAAGTGGACTGAAACAAAAAAAAAAATTTATGGAAAAAAACTTTTTTGATTAATTTTCGTGGAAAAACCGCTATAAATTTGGAATTTTTGGAAACTAAGAAAGGATGCTTTATGTTTTAAGATTCTGATTAAAATATAAAATCAAAAATTAATGAATATTTGTGGTCACAGTAGCAAAAAATGTCAAGAGAGATTTTTGGAGTTTACTCCTTTAGAATCGATTCATATATAGACCCCGGTATGGAAAAAATATGGATAGGAAAATCAATCATTGAAAAAAGCGTTATAAAAAATTGGGTACTAACGCTTTTTTTAACTCTTAATAACTTTTAACCTACTGGATCGATTTAGATGAAATTTGGTAGTAAGACAAACTAGAACCTGGAGAAGGGCACATTGTGTTTTTTAACGCAATAAAAGGGCTTGAAAAGGTCACAAGGGGTTGAAATGTTAGGTCAAAGTTTGTATGAAGGTCGATTAGGTTAGAAGTTTAAAACTAATTTTTATGGCTTTCGACTAAACATAAATAAGTATGATATTCAAAGTTTAAAAAAAATTACCGAGGGGGATGAAAGTAGGGGGTGAAAGTTTAAGTGCCACGTCGAATCTATTTTATTGAACAGAGATTTCAACGTAGAACGGTGAAATTTTCACACATGATACAGAATTTCATGCTCTTCAATTTATTATACTTTAACTATAACGGTAACTCATTTTCACATAAATTGGTATATAAGTTTTAATCTTATAGACTGGTTGTTGATATTTCCATATGTCTAATATACATAAAATAACGGTGATTTTGATACCTTATTTGTAAGGATACGTCTAGTACAAGCCTCACAATCTCGATTTTAAAATAAATATTATTGCACACAAACGACCTGCTTGGTTCGTACAAAATGACACATCACCTGTGGGAGAATCCCGCTATGGCCAAAATTCGATCGTTGTTTTTCGATTAAAAGCATCCTAGCGTGCGTTCTAATAATCGGATCTTCAAGATTAAGATCTCTTTAGAAGCACAAGGCTTCAGGCTTTAATTCAATGTAGAACTTATCAACATTCAATTCCATTTTGTATGCAATAATGCACGATAAATGTGGACCCATTTGAATTTTCATCATTAATTAATGAAAAGTTGATAAGAAATGTAACTGCTCTGAAAATGTAATGATGCAGTTTTGTAGATTTTTTCATTATTTACAAAAATTTTTGTAGAAGAAACTACATTGATTCATTTAAAAATACATAAGAACGTTTTAAACAAAGTTGTTGACATTCATATTGCTTACCATAAGTATTTAAGTATAATATACATATTTTATCAAACTATTATGAATAGATGTATGGATATATGAATTCAATCCTTTGCGTATTATATATTTTAAGGTAATCAAATCATTCTTATTGAGTGAACTCCAGTCGCGCGTCGGAGCTGACACGTACAATTTTTTATTTTGAGAATTTACATTTTTTGTTGTAACTTGAAACAAAATGGCGTTTGATTTTTTTTATATTTTTTTCCATGCAGTCATGAATAGGGCCACCCCCTGGTTCCGGCTTATCGTTGAATTTTGGGACACCCTGTATATTAAAGGTTTCTGCTTGCGAATTACATACCTATATTGACATTGACAATACTTCGCACATGAATGATACGAACTACAGACACATACACATAGCAGCACTGCGACTGAGGCCATCGGCTAGGACTGAAACAGGACATACAACAGAGAGAGAGAGACAGATAGAAACATAGAAGGAAAGAACACATAACATAAACCTACGTGGCACAGATGAGGAGACATCGATTTATATTGTCACGCAGGAGGCCTCAGATAAGCTGGCGATTATTGTAGCAATCAACTATACTTTTTTTTTCAAAATTCATTTTTATTCAATTCACTTATAACTATGTATGTACATACTTATTACTAGACAAAAGAATTCAAAACTAGCTTATTATCTAAAATCTTATATTAAACTTACTGGCCCCAACCGGGCGCTCTAAGTAATTAATGGTTTTCTTAAAATTAATGCCTTTCGGCCTATAAGCTACTTTATTAAATTTAATTGATTGTTTTTTGTTATAAAATTAAAAAAAAACTAACACAATGTCATTTTTATTTGTTCCTTACGTGCTACTTAAAATTAGGTCCTTAAAAATAAAACTTAGAATTAACTTAAAGTACCTGTTCTATCTAGGTTAGGTTAGGTTAGGTTAAAGTGGCTGGCATGGATGTTAAGAGACACACTTAGGCCAATCAAAGGCCCATTGTGATACCACATGAATCTAAGAAGGCTTTTCTTCGAAAGCTCATTGAAACCAATTAGAGTTTCTTACGAAACGTAGAAGATTAATTATATTAATGTGTTCGAGATCGTTTTGATCATTGTAGAAGTATTCCCCTAAGTGAATCCTACGTTTAGGAGCAAGAGCAGGATAGGTGCAGAGGAGGTGAAGAACTGTTTTCTCCTCCTCCTCTTCCATACAGCTTCTGCAGAAGTCATTAGAAAATACGCCCAGTCGCGCAGCGTGTCTTCCAATTAGACAGCTTATATGCAATCTGCTGTTCTACCTAACAACTACTAACAAACACCCACAGCAGCAGATCTCTATCAATTTTTTATTTTTTATTTGTTTTTTTTTGTTTTTTTTCATTTCTTTTTTTATTTGTTCATTTTTTTATATTCTTTTTATTTCTTTTTTTTTTTTTGTATTATATAATTGTTGTCATTGTCAATGTATGTATGTGCCACCATGCCTACCCAAAACCCTTAGACTATAACAAGTATGTAAGCCGGTGAAGGCTCAAAACCCCACCCCGACTACTTATTGTCAAGCGCTGACTGAAGCCACCAGAACTGGTTCTCCTGCTTCACCCTATCGATTCGAACCCGTTCGGACACAGTCCTACTGAACCGAAGGAGCTCTGCTCCGTCTTGTGCGAGGACGTCTCGACTGTAAAGGAGCCGCCGATCGACGGTTCTTCGCCTGACGTGGTAGATTAGCGGCATCGCCAATCTGTCCTGTATCAGACCGCATTTATCTAAATGGAGGAATGCCTCTGGTGGAATGAAGCCGACCGAGCGTGCACTATCAAAATATTCATCGTTCGGAACGCCCCAAATAGCAAATTATTCGTCGAAGTCATAGCTCTCGCAATGTGCCCCCAACACGTTTTATCACGAAATTGTCAATTCTGTTGATCCGAGCCTCGTTTACAGAACCTCGTTAGAATAGTAATGTACATAAGAAGATTCCGGTGTCCGGTACAAACCGAGACAGCACCGAAGACACTGCCTCTCGAACACCCGAATCTTCTCCATTTGAGATGGTGCAACGTTGAACCACACTGGACAGCCATAAACGATCATCGGCCGTATGAGGGCCATGTTGCAAATTACCTTCACTCTGGGGTCAAGCCGACTGCTGTAAAATAGCCGTTTCGTCAGAGCGAAGGCTCTTCTGGCCCTAGTCAGAGCAGCATCTATATGTCAGTCGAACTGGTCCAACTAGATATCGAGATACTTCACTTCACTTTTGCTCGTTAATCGCTGTCCGTGAGGCCCAATGATGACCATCTTGTGCCAATTCTTGCGCGTATCCCTCGTGGCCCCAGCCAACGAGGTCCGGAACAGAATTGTTTCGCATTTCTGAACATTTATTTTCAGTCATCGCAATATCGCTGAATCTTCCCGAAGCCACGTTGCAAGAGAATTCTAATGACCTTCGACCTTTGGAGCCGTTCTGTACGCAATCAGGTCGTCGGCATACGCAATTGCCTGGATAAGGCTACCTATCAGAAAATCAATCAACTATATTATCCTCTGAGCCATGGGCACCTGCATATACCAATACAAGATCTTAGCATCAAGCCTTAAATCCAGCTCGGAAATAAGGTGTCGCAATCTAAGGAAAACACTACTTCGAATAGCAATAAAAAATGTCTACGACGCACTTTCCAATTACCTTCACACTAACGCAGTCAATGCAAAAGTTAAAGGGAAATCGTTTCACTTAATACTCCTACGTTCTACCTTTTGGGTAATAAAAAATAACTAACTAACTTCCTGTTCCTTGTCAGTAACTCACATAACATCACGAGGCAACAAGTTCATCATCGCACCTTCTGGGTACAAAAATCTTTGAGCGGAAAGTTTTTATTCGAATGTGTATGTGTAAGTGTATATCAAAGTTCTATAGAAACAACAAGGGATTTTTAAATTCAAGCACAATATCACCCAGCCAGACGCCCCATAAGAACTTGTTTGTTCTATTCAAATTACAAAATAGAAATCTTACGTTTATGTCCTTCAACCTTTTTGCGTTGGAAAACTTTTCCAGGTGGAATACATTTTTCCGTACATGTATTTTTTTTTTACTAAGAGTGTGGATTTGAATGTTAATAAGACAAATTATGCTACCTGGTATGACGAATTTTCATTTCAACTGAAGTTTGACTGTGTAATAATTATTTTTTGATGAAGATGACTTGAAATTTTCTTCCGGGAATAGCTGAAGATTGCACGTCTACCATATTTGATATTCCGAACATGGGCTTTTTTTAAGTAGTTCACTGGGTGATTCCCCACTTGTATAAATCGTGTTATAATTTGAAGTCAAAACACAATTTTGTTGAATTGTTACAACTTTAAGTTGTAATGCCCAATGGTCATACGCTGAAAGCGAGATTATGTATTATTTATTAGTATGACACGAGATCGGCATATCAAGTCGAACTTAAGCGTGTTGGGAAAATCATTACCTATGTATGTAGTTCAATTACTTTTTTTGGCTTCTACTAACCTACCTTGGTTCATAAATATACTTCCCTTGAAAACATTTTATTTAAACCGATGATGGGCGTAAAAAACCAATGCATTACGAGTAGGTACCTACGTTTCAAATTTTGGAGTTTGAAAACAACCTTTATTTGTCGGACTGCAAATAAATTTAAATTGATAAAACCCTCAGTTTTTTCAAGACATCGTTGACATATAATTTTATGTTTTCTTAGGTTTAAAACTTATTTGTTGCCTTAGATTTAAAAAAAAAAAATTTCAGAATTTGGCGTTAATTGCGTGCCTTCAATCTCAATGAATACGGATAAGAAGCTGCCTTCCTTAAAATCCATTACCAGTTTAAGTCGGTGGTTTCAAGTCCAACACCCACAACATAAATACCAATGTGCTCGGGATACCCTATACTGTCTCCAATATAAAGCAAAAGTATTGCATTCGTCAAACAAAACCCCAATCGCCCATCACAAAACATTACGATGTATCCTTACATAATTTTCGGGAGAGTAAGATTATTGCGCTTGATATTTCAAAGGCACTTGATAGGCACCAGGCCTATTCGATTAGTTGGATTAGAAACATCATTTCCAAATGGTCTATACAAGTTATATTAGACGGGTTCAAGTCTGAAACAAACAACATAAACGCTAGTGTGACCCAGGACTCTTTTTTGTCCCCGACTCTCTTCCTCATTTTTATTATTGATCTCTAGTTTGTAACTTCTATTTCCAATACATTGTTTTGTTGACGATAGTACCCTTAGCTTTTCATATTCGTTCCCTCTTCTTGCGGCAAAATATTATTAGCGTATTAAACTCTGTTTTTAAGAGCATTGTACGTTGGCAAATAAAAAAAAACCACTGTCCATGAGTGACACTTGCATCAATTAAACCTAACATCTCGAATTTCTCGACATGACAACCTCTTGTGGAATGATCACATATGCGATGTCGTCAAAAATGCTGCAAGTTGTTTAGGTTTTTTAAGACGATGTATAAGAAATTTCTTCGCCCTTTTGATCTGTAAAACCGTCCAAAACCTGAGCACAACTTCCACGTCTGGCCTCATGCTCCAGTGACTAAAGTCACTCAAAATGATTGGTGATCATACCACCATTGAATTATTTATGTCACGTGAACATCGACCTAATGTCTCATGCCTCACCCACTAGTGCTCTAGTGAGTTGCGTGCTTGTTATACAAAAAAAAAAAAAAAATATGTGCTCGACTTGGTCGCACGAACTTGCTCCTGTACCTATACCAAATTAATTCCACAAAAACATTAAAAAAATAAAAACATTTAATTAAAATTCATAAATAAAAATTAATTGAAAAATCGACCTCAAAAATACATTTTATCTGGAAAAAATTGATGTAATTTTATTATTAAGAAATTGTTGATTTTCTGAATTAAAAAAAAAAAATGTCTTAAAATTAATTTGATTTTGCAGTAATCAAGAATAAAATATATATTTTATTATGGAATTTCGATTTTTGCTATTGATCGGTTTTCGAGATACAGAATTTTGAAAAAAAAGATTAAACAAATTTTTTAAAATCCAAAACAAAATTTGAAATGCTTTTGAATACAAAATATTATTTGGGCAATATATACTTACTTTAAAAAAAGTTCGCTGATCGGGCTTTTATTTTTCGAAAAAATCTGATAACAAAAAAAAAACCGTTATATGAGAGGTACCGTTTTGGAGAAATACAAAAATATTTTATTTTTTTTAGATAAAATATAACAATGTTTTTGGAAAAAAAATTGGGAGCGGGTCATAATTCTGGTTTCAAAATTCTGCTTTTCAAAATTTTGCTTTTTAATCGAAAAATTCTGATTTTCAAAATTCTGCTTTTTTTTGCATTCTGGTCACCAAAATTCTGTTTTTTCAAATTCTGCTTTTCAAAATTCTGGCTGCTTTAAATCAATACATTCTGCTTTTTTATGTCTGTTTATTCATAAACTCAAACAAATTTCGGGTTGGGGTCAAAATTCAATTTAGTCACTATTCGTCCCTTGGACTTGTCTCTAAGTCGATTAGCAAGTTTTACATTTGTGTAACTTTTCAAGATAAAACATATAGCCATCAACACAAAGTTTATCTTTTCCCTTATTGGATTTTACAATCGAAATATTCATGGTAAAATTTGAACACTAAATCGAAGGCGTAACAAAAGCGCGCGCTTTTTAATATTTTCAAACCTCTCTTTTCTATATTATTCGCAGAATTTTGGTAAGCAGAATTTTGAAAAGCAGAATTTAAGAATTTAGAATTTTGAGCGGGAACGGGTCGTTATTCTGTATTTCAAAATTCTGTATGAACAAAATTCTGTATCTGAAGAAAAAATTCTGTATGAACATAATTCTGTATTCCATTATTCTGCTTTTCTATTATTCTGTATTTCAAAATTCTGTAAATCCAAAATTCTGTTTTTCAAAATTCTGCAAATCCATTATTCTGCTTTTAGAAATTCTGTAATTCCAAATATCTATCACTTTTTCGCATTCGCTTAATTTTGGATTTTTGGGCACTTTTTGAAGGAAGATAGTCTCTACTAAAATGAGGTGTTTCAGATACAGATTTTTGGATAATCTGGCTTGAATGAACAGCACTATTTTGAGCTGAGGACTTGACTGAAGTGTTTGCGGCTACAGTATCACACTCGTTTGCACATGGCTCATGCGAATGTTTACCCGATTGTTTAGTTATAGTGTGCACATTATCAATCAATTTTGTTACAACACGAGCTTTACATTTTTTTTTTATTCGCTTAGCGCACGCCCAATTAAATGTTTTTTTTTTTCGTTGTTCTTTCGTTGTATAGAACATTCGACAAACAATTTATCCTTTCCTTTATTAGATTTTAATAATTTAATATTTGCCGTTTTTTCTGAATTCAATTTATCACGATTAACTTATAACACTTAACTTAAGCTGTCGAACGCAAAATGTGTTATCAAGGTATGTGATTCATGTAAACCGGGTTGGGGTCGAAATTCTGTATGGGCCAAAATTCGGATTCCAAAATTCTGTATTCCAAAATTCTGTATTTTAAACTTCTGTAAATTCGAAATTCTGTATTTTAAAATTCTGTAAATTCAAAATTCTGTATTCTAGAATTCTGTAAATACAAAATTCTGGATTTCAAAATTCTGTATTCCAAAATTCTGTACTCCAAAATTCTGTAAATGATAAAAAAAAATTGTTTTGATAATGAAAAAAAGTGCGCACTTTTTTTCATTATCAAAACAATTTATTTTTATCATTTACAGAATTTTGGAGTACAGATTTTTGATGTTTTCTATGCAGAACCTTGAAGCATAGATTATTATTCTAACGTAACGGATCGCTTTCCAACAAATTTGCATATTATAATGTAACGGACCTCTCTCCAACTAATTTGCATATGTTTTACATGAATCACATACCTTGATAACACATTTTCCGTTCGACAGCTTAAGTTAAGTGTTATAAGTTAATCGTGATAAATTGAATTCAGAAAAAATGGCAAATATTAAATTATTAAAATCTAATAAAGGAAAGGATAAATTGTGTGTCGATGGTTTATGTTCTACAACAAAAGAACAACGAAAAAAAAAACATTTAATTAGGCGTGCGCTAAGCGAATAAAAAATATATGTAAAGCTCGTGTTGTAACAAAATTGATTGATAATGTGCACACTATACCTAACTATACAATCTTGGAATAACAGAATTTCTAAAAGCAGAATAATGGATTTGCAGAATTTTGAAAAACAGAATTTTGGATTTACAGAATTTTGAAATACAGAATAATAGAAAAGCAGAATAATGGAATACAGAATTATGTTCATACAGAATTTTTTCTTCAGATACAGAATTTTGTTCATACAGAATTTTGGAATACAGAATAACGACCCGTTCCCATGTAAACCATATGCAAATTAGTTGGAGAGAGGTCCGTTACATTATAATATGCAAATTAGTTGGAGAGAGATCCGTTACGTTAGAATTATAATCTATTCTTCAAGGTTCTGCATAGAAAACATAAAAAATCTGTACTCCTAAATTCTGTAAATGATAAAAGAAAAATTGTTTTGATAATGAAAAAAAGTGCGCACTTTTTTTCATTATCAAAACAACTTTTCTTTTATCATTTACAGAATTTCGGAGTACAGAATTTTGGAATACAGAATTTTGATATCCAGAATTTTGTATTTACAGAATTTTAGAATACAGAATTTTGAATTTACAGAATTTTAAAATACAGAATTTTGAATTAACAGAATTTTAAAATACAGAATTTTGGAATACAGAATTTTGGAATCCGAATTTTGGCCCATACAGAATTTCGACCCCAACCCTGAGCGGGAACGGGTCGTTATTCTGTATTTCAAAATTCTGTATGAACAAAATTCTGTATCTGAAGAAAAAATTCTGTATGAACATAATTCTGTATTCCATTATTCTGCTTTTCTATTATTCTGTATTTCAAAATTCTGTAAATCCAAAATTCTGTTTTTCAAAATTCTGCAAATCCATTATTCTGCTTTTAGAAATTCTGTAATTCCAAATATCTATCACTTTTTCGCATTCGCTTAATTTTGGATTTTTGGGCACTTTTTGAAGGAAGATAGTCTCTACTAAAATGAGGTGTTTCAGATACAGATTTTTGGATAATCTGGCTTGAATGAACAGCACTATTTTGAGCTGAGGACTTGACTGAAGTGTTTGCGGCTACAGTATCACACTCGTTTGCACATGGCTCATGCGAATGTTTACCCGATTGTTTAGTTATAGTGTGCACATTATCAATCAATTTTGTTACAACACGAGCTTTACATTTTTTTTTATTCGCTTAGCGCACGCCCAATTAAATGTTTTTTTTTTTCGTTGTTCTTTCGTTGTATAGAACATTCGACAAACAATTTATCCTTTCCTTTATTAGATTTTAATAATTTAATATTTGCCGTTTTTTCTGAATTCAATTTATCACGATTAACTTATAACACTTAACTTAAGCTGTCGAACGCAAAATGTGTTATCAAGGTATGTGATTCATGTAAACCATATGCAAATTAGTTGGAGAGAGGTCCGTTACATTATAATATGCAAATTAGTTGGAGAGAGATCCGTTACGTTAGAATTATAATCTATTCTTCAAGGTTCTGCATAGAAAACATAAAAAATCTGTACTCCTAAATTCTGTAAATGATAAAAGAAAAATTGTTTTGATAATGAAAAAAAGTGCGCACTTTTTTTCATTATCAAAACAACTTTTCTTTTATCATTTACAGAATTTCGGAGTACAGAATTTTGGAATACAGAATTTTGATATCCAGAATTTTGTATTTACAGAATTTTAGAATACAGAATTTTGAATTTACAGAATTTTAAAATACAGAATTTTGAATTAACAGAATTTTAAAATACAGAATTTTGGAATACAGAATTTTGGAATCCGAATTTTGGCCCATACAGAATTTCGACCCCAACCCATTTTGAGCAGCAGAAATTCGAAAAGCAGAATTTTAGAAGCAGAATTTTGAAAAGCAGAATTTTAAAAGCAGAATTTTGACAAAATAATTTTGACCGCGGCAGAATTTTGACCCCAACCCAAAAAAATTTCGAGGAAGTTTGAAAAAAGTTGTAGGAGCCGTTTTTGAGAAAATTGAAAATTTTGGTTTTTGGTCAAAAAAATTATATGGTGGCTATGGCTACCATATGAAACCACCCACGCGAATTCGTTCAAACCTTTAATTTTCAAGTTTGAAGACCATCGGACCAGTCAGTGGTTAAGGCTGTAGGTGCGTTTACAGACAGACAGACGCACTTTTTTCGACTTCTCTATCATCTTAATAATCATATTTGATCAAAATCTCTTTTTTTTTGAATTCAATAGATACTTGCCATTCGTCCATTATTAACCGTTATTAACTACTAGGTCGATGGACTTCAAAGGGGATTGCTCATTTTATAAGGGACATCCGGCCCGGAGTGTACACCAATGAATTTGGTATCAAATTAAAGGTTGTTCTAAGCCGGATATATCTGCAAAAATATTTTATCGATAACTCATGGGAGATCCGAGATATTTGAGATTGAAGTTCGAAAAGTGCAAACATTAAAAATCAGCACTTTTTCGACATAAATGCTTATATCTTTGGATTTAAAAAAGCTAGAAAAATCACAGTAGTATCAAATTAAAGGTGTTAAACATATCTTTCAAGTGAAACATCAATTACATTTGCATGATTTATATGTATTGAGATATTTTTAATTGAAGCCTTGAAAAACAGCATTTCTTAGGCAAACTTTCGTGCGATAATATCTTTTTAAATTCAATGACGACATTGATTTTTTTTGGCACTGTTAAGTAGCCTAGTTCACAACCTTTATTTTCATATACAATTTATCGGGATTTCCTTAATAATTTTTGATTATAACCAACAAATCTTTCAAAATATGCCTCAAACGAAATCATTATGAAGTTTCTCTTTTTTAGTTATTCTTCTATATTTAGTTATGTAAACATGCTTTTTTGATAGATACTTAAAACATTCTGAGCAGTACTATTAAATAGTTCTTGAAAGCTTAGAAGAAACTGAGTTGATTTTGATAACCTTCATCTCTAAAATGTTAAAAGAGTACCATATGAGTGGCATAAGCCTATCATTCTGGATAGTTTTAACCACTTTGCAGCACTCACCTAACGCTATTATCTATTCATGAATTATATTCTAGCAGATTTCGTTATAGAAAACAATTTAAATAGGAGACGAATTTATTTTACGACTATAAATGATTCTTTAACCCGCTTTATAATGATACCATATTTTGTTTAGTTGTGCAACTTATCGATTGAAACAAGCACTTTCTTATTAAGTGGAGTATATCCGAAATTATGGCTCTTATAATCAACAAGAACCCAACCAGCAATCTCCCAGCAGGTTTACCCTTATCAATATATTCTAAATTATAACGTGGTAGGATTCAAGCATACGTTTAAGCGGAAAGTATAATTTGTAGGTTTATGTTTTATAAAATAACTAGCTGATCCGACAAACCTTGTTTTGTCAACGGAAAACATTTTTTTGGTGTGAATCTTAATTCTCTTCTATTTTAGTCTGTGCAAGAAATGTATCTTTTATGTCATCTGAATAGTTAAACAATTTTATTTTATTTCACGGAGTTCTGACTAAAAAGAGATATAATGACGAGTGAACTTATTGAAACAAATTATGACGTCGCTTCCATTTTTCTTTTGTAACCCAAGAAATATAAGACTTTTGAAAATATTAAGGTAGTCTATTCTGTCATTACCGTGAATCCGTTTTCTTTTCCATTTGAATCGTATATCACAAATTGTTTTTTTTATTTTTGGTTATATACATATGTTAAGTTCATGACCGCCCACAGCATCGTAATTTGTAGGGGCCTTAAAGAATTTGCATATTCTTATAAGTTATAACACACACTTAATGGGCTTTCAAAATTAGTTTTTTTTACTTACAGGCGCTCTGGATCTGGATACCTATTTCAAATAATCAAAACTAAAAAAGATTTCGTTCATATTTCAAATTGTTTTAAATCTTTTAGGAAAGATATTTTGTAACTAGTCGGGGCAGCTTGTTTTAAGTTTTTAATATCAGATTAATTTTATTAAGTATTTGAATGAAAGATACAATTTATTTTGCTTTTATCCTTCAAAAAGTATGGAAAAATGAGTTTTACTCATAATACGTGTGTTATGATGATGATCAACAGGACAGAGAAGCGGTTGTTCAATGTGGGTATGGTTTGTTTCGCCTCAAATATCTCGTTTTTTGATTATTTCGTCAAAGCCGCTTCGCCATTTACTTGTTTCGTATTTTTGTTGTTTTGTTTTTTATTTGTTTCGTTTTCGTTTATTTCACCCAATATAAACTTCGCTTCGTCATATTGTCGTTTTTGGTTTATTTTGTTTTTGTTCACTTCGTATTTATATTATTTTGCCTTTCTATTATTTGGTTTTAAGTTCACTTGGCCTTTTATTAATTAAACTCGCGCGAATTCTAACGCCCTTGGGCTCTTAACATCCACAAAAAAAAAGAACGAAATAAACGATTGGCGAAATAATTAAAAAAATTATGCACCAGATATTTTAGAATTGATTGCTTACCTTTTGGCCAAATTTCTCTAAAAATTCTTATTAACACCGACACGCGTGGATTGGTCATCGATCCCAATTAGACTCGCAAAACAACCTTGAATCAAATTAAACAAAAGGCGAAACAACCGTTATCGAGATAAACTAAAACCAAATAACTCAGTGCACCTGTACCTAACGGAAATGCAAAACAACTAAAAAAACAAAAGAAACAAATGCGAAGTTATAGTGGGGCGAAGTGATCGAAAAACTAAGTAAAAACAAAACAAAAAATAGGTTGGCGAATTAAACAAAAGTTGTAGTGTGAAAAACGAAGTGACTGGGGGCCAAGTAAAAAAAGCGAAACAATAGGCACCCGTTCAATGTTACTGCAGTTGCCTAGTAGGTTGAAGATCGGTTGGACTCTGCGCTCGTGTTATGACCATAATATGGTTTTTAAGTTGGGAAAGATATGAAAGTAATTTAAGACTCCCTTCCCAATTCTTAAATAATCTTTTAATAACAAATAATTCAGATTAGAATTACCTATGTTTTGCCTAGCCCATTACCATTAGAATTATTTATTTTTCTTTCAATTTTCCTACCATTCTCAAAAAAATTATTTACTTGTTTTAATTTTTCTACCATTACTTACGAATTATTTTTATAATTTTTTTTAGTGTCATAAGATTTTTTATGCATTTTGACAGCATATTTCTTATCTATAATTGTCAAAATGAAGAAATTGTTAAAGAAATCCCGATAAATTGTATATGAAAATAAAGGCTGTGAACTAGGCTACTTAACGGTGCCAAAAAAAATCAATGTCGTCATTGAATTTAAAAAGATATTATCGCACGAAAGTTTGCTTAAAAAATGCTGTTTTTCAAGGCTTCAATTAAAAATATCTCAATACATATAAATTATGCAAATGTTATTGATGTTTCACTTGAAAGATATGTTTAACACCTTTAATTTGATACTACTGTGATTTTTCTAGCTTTTTTAAATCCAAAGATATAAGCGTTTATGTCGAAAAAGTGCTGATTTTTAATGTTTGCACTTTTCGAACTTCAATCTCAAATATCTCGGATCTCCCATGAGTTATCGATAAAATATTTTTGCAGATATATCCGACTTAGAACAACCTTTAATTTGATACCAAACTCATTGGTGTACATTCCGGGCCGAAAATGAGCATACCCCTTTGCACGCACATATAGGCTTTTTATTTTTATTCTTAAAATCAAAACTAATCCTTTTTGCTGTCAAATTGAAAACTTACGATTTTTGATTAGTTTTTTGGTTTTTTAAAGGCACTTCAAATTGCTTTAAATTGGGAATTGGGATGCCAAATTCTTTCACGGCCTTGCAAAATACTACTTTGGCTGTTCTGTTGCAGGCGGTATAAGTCATTAAAAAAACATATAGAGTTGTGATGTTTAATAATTGATATCTGATCAAGGGTCGATTTGGCTTGTTTAAAATAAATGATACCTATTTTCCAATTGTGTGATTTCTAATAAATAATGTTTTTTACTTGCATTCTGAATTGTCGCCTATAAGTTTTTAAGATTACGAAAGCACGTATCTGAAAAAGTATTGTGCATTTTTTCAATGGTTTTGTGTCTTTAATTTTGAATGTTACAGCTTGAATCGGAATCAACCTTTATCTTAAGTATCATTTTAAATGGTTTCATCAAATAATATGCAAATTCTCATTTAAATTGTGAACCCAAGTTTAAACTTCAAGTTCAAGGGAATAATGTCATACGGTCTTCATTTGCTTGTAATCGAAGCATTCTCAGAACAAATTGATATAATCTTTTCGTTCCCAAGATATACTTTTCTGAGAAGGTTTGTTAAAAAAAAACGGTCATATCAAAAACTTGGAAAAAGAACCCAGCAGATTCGGATTCCAAGACCTTTTTGTTTGAAAAAAATTAAACGTGAATATGATCACTTGTCTCACCAGACTGAAAGGCGGCAGAGAAAACTAATATAAACAAAATGCTGAGTTAGCTGCTGAATCATATAAAATTGAATGTTTTCATATTCAAATACATGCAACATGAGGAAGACGCTCACTCTTTGAGTGAACACTAACAGTGAAGTCATTAGATATTCGAATGACTCGTCACGAAAACGATTAATGAAAATGATAAACGACAGCCACTTGTCATTTGTAAGCAACACATCTTCAATACCGAAAACGTCTTGTAATTATTGTAATTGCACGCGAGAAAACACTCATAGCTAGCCCAATATGGTAAGCGAACAATTTATTAATGGATTAAGTGATTTCAAAATTAATTATTTGGAACAAAGCAACAAGTGGAAAGAATTTAAAATTAGAAGCACAAAATAATTCGTGTTTATATGAAGTTTTTTTTTTGATTTCCAGGATGAGTCATGAGATAAAAAACCAATGTTTATTTTGTTTTTCGAATATTAAAAAAAAACTGCTTTTTAATGAGCACCGCCGCCCACTTTCGTGGAACGTTCAAATGTTTTGTTAATAAATTCATTGGCAGCAGGTACGAAAATTCAAAGTTCTACTTTCAATAATCAGAACTAATTAAGGATCTTATTTATTATAGACATTAATGCAAAATAAGCTATTTTTATACTGACAGTAATGTGTTAAAAATTAAAATAATAAAAAAAAATTATAATTGGTCCATCAATAGACTTTTAATATTATCTCTTATTTCTCAATGTGAAAAAACAAAAAAAGCTATTTTCATTTGTTAGTCCATTATTTCGAAAAAAAACTGTATTTGGCTTATAATTTTGGATTAATAAAAAGCCAACAATTTCTCATGTGGATATTTTCACTGAATGCCAAAAGCTTTTAAGCCAGCCGATTAACAATGAAGCAACTTCAATCAAATTTGATGACCCTTGGAAATCCGAAAAACAGAAGATAGAATGAGAGATGCGATGATATAGATAAAAAAAATAAAATATTGAGTTTCATCTGCTGGAATCTTTTTTTTTTGGTGAGCAATGTGCATTCGTTTGGATTGTTAACATTAGTTGTGTTCACTGACGCTGTGCTGGACTGTTCTAGACAGAAAAGTACAGCTTTTTGCTGTTCATTGAGGTTTTTTCTGTGCTGAGCTGTTCTACTTTCCTGTTCATTGACAAACCTAGAACAGTTTAGAACAGGATTTTCTGTTCTTGCTTTTGAGTCAGATCAGGTTAGAACAGACTTGTGAGAAATGTCAAAAACGAAGTTGTCATTTTTTTTTGTTTACGTTTTGATTTGGCTGTGCTTTGTGTATTTTTTTCTCGTGATTTAAAAAAATTAAAACAAAGTTATTTTGCCAATTTGTTTAATTTGTTTAATTAAATAATTATAAAATAAATTTCTTTTACATTTCATCAAAGAAAAGGTAATAACATTCGTCACAGTTTCATTCCAATCATCTGAAGAGGAATCCGACGAAAAATCACTATCGGTGTCTGAACCACTAATATTTTCATTCAGTATTATCTTAGCAATCACTTGATTTTCCATTTCAATAATTTTTAATAATATTTTTCACAGTAAAAACACAAAAAATGAAAAAAAATAAGCGAGAAACGAAAAATTCACGCAATTTGCAATTTTTTTTTTTTTTTTTTTGACAACTGACGTTTAACTGACTGTTCTAACTTGATCTGACGTTTCTCACGAAACTGTGCTGTCCTGTGCTGTTCTGATCTAGGAAAAACCTCAGTGAACACAACTATTGTTGATAAATTCAAAATACTTTTGATGACATTAACGTTTTTTCTTAGATTATAAAATTTAAGCTTCCTATTTTGAAACGGTCGGTAGTTAAAAGTCAGTAAGTGTTGAAATAAAATTCTGTTTTTGTTTGAGACAAATTGCAAAAGGACGAGTTGCTATTTAAACCTGACTTGAAAAGAGCTTTGAAAACTTAAATACTATTGTTTAAGAGAACACATATCAAACAAAAATGGCAAGTTGTTTGTGGAGGAAAAGCGGTATGCGATGTCGCTTTGTTAAGGCCTTAATAAAAATACATGCAAATTTGAAACTAGGGTTATGGCACTAGTAGTCAGCCCTTTAACTTAATTTTTGTGTTTATGTGGTCTTTAAAAATCCGTTATTTAATTGTTGAACTTCAAGCTAAGTTTTTCCGATTCGTTGACATTTGCAGATTAGAAAACAATATTGCTATTTGCTTTAATCACTACCTTAAACGAATTACTAACTAAAATTCAAATAGAAGTCGGATTCTTGTATAGTCAGCCCCTTAAATTCCAGTAGTCGGCCACAAGAGTTGTCATTAGTCAGCCCCCTTTAGGAAATTAAATATTTGTTATTTGTAAGCCGATGTTAAATGTTTTAACAAAACTTTTTTGTCAACATTGTTTATTTCTAAATAAATAAAAGACAAAATACAACAAATAATTAATTAAAAACGATCTTGTATTTTAGTCAAATTTATGTATCCAGATAATCCAAGACCATTTCAAACACTTTAAAAAAATGTTCGTCTTCATAACAGCTTTGTTTGAAATTCGTCCATTTTTTTCTACATTAAAGATTTTTGAGGGGTCTTCTTAAATACCGGCTGCAACAATCTCTTCTAAATACTCTTAGGTCCCAATCGCTGGTCCTCTGCTGTTTTGAGAAACATCTTGGAAAGGCCTAGTAATACGTTTTATCTTTCAGGCTATTTTCGAAAGCAGCAGTGGCTCATAGCCACTTAACAAGCTTGTGTTCTTAGAAAAATTGACAAAACTATGTCTTCTTAGGTCAGCCCCCCTTGTAAATACACTAGTCAAAACAATTAAAGGAACACTTGAAAAAACTCAAAAATGGAGTGGTTTTTTAAAAGGCTGTATCTCAGTAGAAACAAGTTGGATTGAAGTGAAATAAAAAGTTTTTCAAAGGTTATCATTTTTTCTTTTCAAATTATTTTGAGTCAAAAAAGTACCGTTAGTCGTTTTTGCTTGAGCGAAAAAAATGTTCACTCAATTTCAAAATCGAAAAAAAATAAACTTTGAGGTTTCATAAAATGAACGGAAATTTTTTTTCAATCCAGCCAATCTAAGATTCAATTTTAGAATTTTGGTGGCTATAATTCACTGTTTGGTTCAGATCGCTACGATTTTTTTTCTAATCAAAAAATGGGTTTACATGCAAAAACACAATTTTGACTTTGGACCCTAATAACTCTGCTAAATATTGACCTCCAAAAAAAAAATAAAGGCAGATTTGTTTCCTTGATTTTGATGAAAATTCGTCCGAATTTCACAAAGTCATAATGATAATGAAAAAAATAAAAAAAATTAAAAAAATAAACAAATTCAAAAGAACAGAAAAATAAGAAAAAACAAAGCTTTCCTTAAAATTGAAAAAAAGTGTTTCGTAAGTTTGATTGATCGAAACAGAGAAACGGTAAATCGTATTGATGTGAAATTTTCACCAAAATAAAGGAAATTTTATGAGCTTTAAGCCCTTTATGAAAAAGTTGAAAAACGCGTATTTTGGACCTTTTTATAAATTGATAGAAAAAATTGAAAAAAAGCAATATTTTTATTTTTTCAAAATGTTTTTGTGTAGAAAATTTAACAAATTTTACAAATCTGCCTTTATTTTTTTTGTAAGTCAATATTTAGCAGAGTTATTAGGGTCCAAAGTCAAAATTGTGTTTTTGCATGTAAACCCATTTTTTGATTAGAAAAAAAATCGTAGCGATCTGAACCAAACAGTGAATTATAGCCAACAAAATTCTAAAATGGAATCTTAGATTGGCTGGATTGAAAAAAAATTTCCGTTCATTTTATGAAACCTCAAAGTTTATTTTTTTTTCGATTTTGAAATTGAGTGAACATTTTTTCGCTCAAGCAAAAACGACTAACGGTACTTTTTTGACTCAAAATAATTTGAAAAGAAAAAATGATAACCTTTGAAAAACTTTTTATTTCACTTCAATCCAACTTTTTTCAACTGAGATACAGCCTTATAAAAATCCACTCCATTTTTGAGTTTTTTCAAGTGTTCCTTTAATTGTTTTGACTAGTGTATTTATAAGACATTTTTTATAATTTTTTTTACAAAAAACGACAAACCCAATTTATAAATAACATAAAAACAATTACGAAATCCACATACCTTAAACAATTTTGAAGCAATAGCATATTTCCCAACACACTTCCACTAATTTTTTTTTTTACTAAAAACCACATCCCCGGAACTGACTGAAATCTTGAAGCAAACTTGCATTTTTAAAGAAAATACATGAATATGCATTGTCACCAAATTCTGAACATAGACAGAAAAAAAATTACTTTCCAAGCTGATACCTTATAATTAATTTCTAAGAACGGCTGAACCCATTTTGGCTCAAAATCGGTGGGGAAGTAGAACCGTGAGACGGGTATAGGCTTCTTTTTATCCTACTAGCTGTGCATGTAAGTAATTGTAACTCTGAAGACGTGATAGAAGGAATAGTTACTTACCTATTTACACAAAAGTTCGTAATGATATGCTCCCTTTTTGGATAAATGATCACACTTCAAAGACATAAGAAAAACAATAAAGGCATAATATTTCTGCACAATCAAAAATAGAAGACATTGATGCAAACAAATTTTTTTGCTAACGAAACATTTTTATCGGTCCGGCTAGTATAGTATATATATACAAATGTGTGCATACGTTTATATGATTGTATGCCTGGTATAAACTCCTGAATGGGCTTTCATGGATGTTTATGAAATTTTCATTGTTCTTGTGAAAGTATACATAAATCAGAAAATTGATATTTTTGTACGATTTTTTTTTAGAATGGCCTATCGAATGGAAAAATAGAAAGTTCTTCATGGAAAACTTGGAAAACTCCAGTGGAGCACCAAGAATTTCAACATGACATTTCAGATACATTTTCAAATGGAAAAATAATGCAACATTTGTTTTCATGCTTGAAATACCCTGACTCGATTCATAAAAATAGCTTGGAAATCTTAAAAGTCTGTATCTTCTTATTAAATCTCTGAAGATTATCTTAATGGCAGAAATCTCCAGTGAGACAAGCGTTCGTGGGTCAGCTAGTTTGTTTATAAAAAGAAATAAGATCCATCCGGAACTACAGGCTTTCAAGAAACTCCTTGATCCTCATAAATTTCATAGACTAAAAATTGTAGTGCAAAAAAGCAGCCTTGTGTGATCGGGTAACTGGAGTAAATTGTTATGGAGCCAATTTTCGCAAATTTTTGCGACAAAGTTCAACTACATCATCCTTCCTTCTGAAGGACTTTTCTGGTAGACCAATTTGAGTCCAATAGTTCATAACTAATCAACCAGCACCAACATCCGTTCGTCAACGTAACGCAAGATCTGCTCAAACTATCGACGGATGCCTTCGCCGATCATGCCATATCCCAAGAAAATACGAATCAGTCGGCTTTGCATAGCTTATAAGATCTTTGTAAAATAGACATCGTGAACACCTTACTTTGAGAATATTTATTCAAAAAAAAAAAAAAACTATCAGCCTTATTTATAAACGAGTTTTAGAGGCGGAATAAGGTTACTGCGACTTTACAACGCCTTTAAAACTGAAAAGCTTATTTATAAGAAAAACAAACGAGTTTATAAATAAGGAATAGGAATAGGTTGATGTACGTGCTTATACTCGTTTCAACTATTCCGGGTTTCAAACGAGTATTATTGAAATCTAATAAATAAGGCTGTATGACTTTAATAAAACCGAAAAGATGCAATGGTTCAGAAACAGAACGAGGGTCTTATAAATGGCGTCACCACAAAGTCATTGCAGCCTAAATGTTTTTTCCCAGCCCAACCATATTCTGATCACAATTTACAAAATATAGAGGAAACGTGAAACAGAAATGAAAATGTAAAATGCGGATGTAGGATGTAGCTTTTTAGGTGATACGATCTCAATGTTCTTATACATCAAATGTTAAATCACCTTTTTTTTATTATTGCAGGATAACGAAAATTCAGATTACCTACCTGTAAACAACACTTTGTTCGCCGAGTTCGTTTTTTCCTGTTCTTGCAAAGGTTCACAAACCCCATTTGTGTTCCTGCACAGGTGCATTCCTTTTTGTGTTATTGAGCTGACAAAAGATTGATTTCAGAATCGAAGAAACATTTAATTTATATTTTTTGATTATACCTACTTTTGAAAAATATGCATCCAATGACCTCCACCCAGAAATACCAAATAATAAAATCATGGCAAATGTTACAAGAAAAATATAATTGACCAGCTTGCCATTCAAAAGCACAAAGGCGCATTCATTTCTCATTTCTCAAATTTTGTACGTTTGCTATGCACTTTTGGTATAAAATCTGTGATTCTATTTTTAATATGACATCTCATGAAACCAAGTCAAGGCAAGGGAGTGCAATTATTTCACAAGGAAATAATAAAATATGCTTTATGAGTTTTTATTTTCGGAATTGATGTCTGTTTCGCGCAGATGGGGGTTCTTAATGGTAAGTGAACATGTTTATGTTTCCTTTTGCGAAAAAATTATAGATTCCGAGATAAATAGGCAATTCTAATTATTCCAAGAAGATTTAAATTTTAAATCGTCATCGTATTGAACCAAATGACATTCCATTTGACGTTTACATTTTCAATCATGATTGCAAAGTTTATAAATGTTAACCACGCTGTTGCACTTTCACCGTTAAAAGCATGACTCATTGCTCTTTATATAAACATCTAAGGTAGGTAACTGTTTTAACCAGAGTAATGGATACCTTACGTCACCCAATCCATTTGCCTTCCTGCCTCCAGAAAAGGAACACCTTATCCAAAAATTATCAAGAATCTCATTCACAAAATGTGCTCGCCATTTAATCTTATGGCGTCATTGATTTCGTAAGAACCACACCTACACTTTTCGAAAATTCCGTTAGTTAACGTTATTGTTCGTAATATGAAGTCAGCACAAATTATCCCGTTGGCCGTTTCTTCTGCTTAATATGCCAATCAAGATTCTGTTAATTCCGGTTTCCGTTATTAAGACTTAAGTCTTTTTTTATTTTTAAGTTTGTCTTCATGAAGAAGAATTATTTTTATCTGAATGAATCTGAATGTTTTGTATGTATAAAAATGGTACCCAGCTCATCAAGTCAGAGTGTTGATTAATATTTTTCTTTAAAATCCAAAAAAAGATAATCCAATTAAAATGTACTTTTTTTCTTAATATTATTATTTAAATATTTTTTCAAAACACTGTAAAACTAATACACAAATGCAATTTTGCCCGTATAGACCAGGCAAGATTTCCATGTGGGTCCTTGCAAAACGCATTCCATTAGATGCTCTAAGGTCGGCCGGAGAATTGCGTACTCCAAAAGGCATCACTTTGAACTGCCAAAATCTTTTTCCTGTTTAAAATGTCGTCTTTTTCCTATCTTCAGGGTGGATTTCGACTTGCTACTAACCACTTTTCAAGTCCAAAGTGAGAACCAGGAGCATCCAGAGGATCACTAATCCTAGGCAGAGTGTACCTGTCCTCCTTGGTCACATCATTCAACCTTCGATAGTCGACGCAAAAGCGGGTTTATCCGTATTTCTTCTTACCAGGACGACTTTAAATGCCCAAGGGCTTTTAGAGTTTTCAATCAAACCTTCTTCTTATATGATGGTTATCGGTTTTTTGGTATCCCCGGTACATATTTATTCGATGTTGAAGTTGAACCAATTGTGTTCTGCCGTAAAGATGACGGAAAGATGTTCGCAAGAGAAGACATATTCTGCAGTTTTTCGTTGTTGCCTTGTTGGTGACCAAGATAACATGAGAATGTTGGTCTTCATGGAATTCAACTCTTCGGACTTCAAGATTTACTTTGATTCTTTCTCATTGATCCTGGTAATTGCTTACACATATTCGCATTGTCACACGGCTTGATGTTCTGTGTTCGTATGGGTAGTATGTTCTTTACAGGTCTCACAAGAGTCCTCCCAATGGTGACATTTTGGCAGGACTTTAGAGATGCTGGTTCCACCATGAGGTATATTAATTGCTTCTTGACTTACCCTTCAGTTTGTCCAAACAAATACTTTTGAAGAAGCAGGCAAAGTGAAATATTTTTTGATGACGCTTTTCATAGATGACGAGTTCTCAGAGATGCTATAGATCATCGGAATCTCGGTGTTTCGATATTTCAAGACTTGGTTACCGATGCATGTCCAGTGTCGATCCGTGATCTTTCATGAACCTTTTCCGATTATACACTCGTCACATACAAATGTCTGCTGCCAGGAACAGGTGAGAAATTCCAACTCTGCCATTCGGATCTTAAGACGAACCTCACTATATACTTTTACCGCTTCTCCAGTTGCAGTCCTTAGAAGATAGCTATTGGTGTTGTTGAGCCATGTCTTCTTAACGAGGTCCTGTCGTACAATGGACGCTGCGCCGCACAGTGCGGCGATTGTATGGGGATGGTGGAAAAAATTCAATTTTCCAAAACATAGTTGAATTTTGATATAAAAAAAATGTTTTAAATGTATTAGATAATTAGTCTTTCCAAATGTCAGGTTTTATTCACGCCTACTGCCACGCCCACTTGTGTATATCATTTATATCTCAAGAACGGCTTGCACGATTTGAATAAAACTTGAGAAGTTTAATTTTCTAGATAAGTTAATAAACAGAAAAAAATATGGACCATATCCGCCCACTGCCACGCCCACTTTTTAAATTGTTTCTTTCTTACTAACCACTTGGGTGTATGGATAATATTACGGAAACTGGGAAATAGGAAATATTTCAAAAACACATGATTCAAAATTACTTTCGTAACATTTTTAAAACAAAAGAAATGATAACAAAAATTAAAAACTGGAAAACAAGAAACACTCGTGCATCTTTGCTGAAAAAACATACATCAAAAAGCTCTGTGTTTGTACAGATTCTGTAAAAATACTCGCAAGCAAACACTTGTTGCAAGAAAAAGCGCAGGTTGCCGCAGAAGAAACTTACTTTTTTTGAAAGATAAAATAGTATTATTTGTTTTTATAAAAACACTTTTGTTCCATAAGGCACCACACAAAATATATACCTTACCAAAAACAGCACTAATGACGTAAAAAAAAGGTTTGTTTTGGCCCCTCATAAAATTTTAACATGTGCATTTAAAAAAAAAATGCAGTTAGAATAACAAATGCAAAAAAAAGCATATATTCTTTCCATCTCCTCTCTAAACCGCTCTCTCAACCCGAACCTATAAATTTGACTCTCATTAGCTTTTTTTATTTTGTCGACCTTCTGAGGATCTCTCACAACAGAAAATCGGAATTTATTCTAAATAAACAGTGGGTTCATTTATTTAGACTTATTTCTTGAATTTGGCATACTTGTTACACATTTCTGCCATTTTTTTTTTTTAAATTTTTTTTCACTGGTCGCCGCACTGTGCGCCGTGGCACCGGTGTTGTTGGTAGCCACACATTTGTTGCCGTTTATACTTGCTTCCACGGTCAGGCTCTTGCTGTCACGTTTGGTTTGAATTACCTGAAAGGTGCCTCTTGAACTTATTTCCCGGGTGATAAATAACTTTGCTGTTGACCTTACTTTGACCTATCGAATGGCTCGTGTGTCCAGCGTTGGCATGTAGTTAATTTTCGCGATAATCTGTACTGTCGTAGATACCCAGTCTTATTGCAGTTCCAGAATCGTGCTCGTTCGTCTCGCCGACTCTTTTCGTCATCAACCTTCTCCCAAGAGCATTCTTGGTCTTCTTATTCTCAAACACGATGGACATTTCGACAAGCTTGTTCTGCTGCTTCCGTTGTAAGATCAAACGCCAATGCTTCTAGGAGTGTTCGTTTTTTGGCAGTTCGAATAGCCCTCTGGAGATGAATTTCGGCCACAGTTCTCACAAAAGCTTCAACAGCAAGTTGATTGATTATCTCGTTGCCAGCAGGGTGAACTAACCGCTTGACATCTGTTTGAAGCTGCTGCAGGGTTTCAAGTCTTTTCTAGGCTATATCATTTAGCTGCACTCAGAAGACAGAATGGACAAAAACATTGAAGTCACCACTCTTTTCTGCTGGGATGGTTTGCAGCAGTTTTTCTTTACTAAGCAAGCGTGAGAGTAAAGTATTTTCCGTCTTCGCCCCATCACTTTGTAACGCTGCTTCTTTAAACTGTTTCTTGTAGATTGACAACGGAATTTGACCAGTAAAGCTTGGAAGATGCACTTCTTTCTTCCTTAAGCACTCACCAGAAGGTTCTGGAGCTTTCCATTTGCGCACTTTTTCTAGTTCATTTGTAATGGTTCGTCATTTTTCTTGAAACGGGTATTTCTTTTTCGATGCGCTCATTGAGAGTATTGAATTTCTTCGAAATCCGCAAACCTGACTTCTAATAGGTTTCATCTGTTCGTCAAACCGCTCTAGATAATTCTTCTGTTCATTCTTTTGCTAATTTCATTGACCTTCTTGTTGTTTGAGAACATTCTCTTGAGCGTTTCTTTGAGTTTGTAATTGCTCCAGAACATCCTATTCATTCTGTTCCCTTATTTGAATTTAAGGAAATTTAAGGATACCTATTGCCTCAAGGGGTTATATTGACAAAAAGCCAATCACAGTCTCCTAAAAAAAACATTTTTTTAGAATTTCAGAACTCAAAATTCCAAAAATTCACATTTAAGATTATCACATCAGATATCTACATTTTTCGCCCCTCCCAGTATAATCTTCAAATACAGCAGAAGAACAATAACCATTTTCAGCCAAAAAAGGTTTATCACCTCGGAGGAATTTTACACTTTTCACTTAGTAAAGTTGTTTGTTGTTGTTTATTTTCTTTTTCATGCAAAAATTCAACTTAAGGTTGACGTTTTGCTGTCTCTTGAACCTTCTATATTGCGGTGTCCTCATTTAAAATTCCTTTGCTGTGGTGAACTACAACTGGACAAATGGCAGCGTTGTGATATGGACTGGCGCTGGATATAACTTTCACCAAGTCACCACTTTAAAAGCCCGAGTTCCATTGCAACATTATCCTTTAAACGAAATAAGACATAAAAAAAATACCGGCATTTTTTTCAAAGAACTGTTTTTGTCATTTTGTTTTCTCCGACACTTTCGCCGACTTTCGTTTTATGGAGCATGCTCTTTGCGAAGCCCAAGTGGATCCTGTTTCACATTTTGTGGATCGCAATTTGCCTTTCCCTACCTCTGAAGTTTTTTAACGGTGCACTAGCACTGCACGTGACTTACTCTTGTGAAATACTTTGTCGATTGTCGTAGTCAGATAGTCAATCAGTCATACAGTTTGTTCGTAACACGGCATCGAATCGGAATGACAGATGGGATGGGAATGGGAATGGTAATAAGTATAACGTTCGTTGGGAACAGGATGCAGGTGCACTTTTTTCAGAGTGTGCAGGGTATGATCCAACCTTGGCATTGGTTCGCCTTAGTTGGTTGCTTGTAAAAAGCAAACACCAAAAAAGTAAAAGAAGAAGAACAAGAATACCATTTTCTCGAAAGGGAAAATAAAGGACTCTTCTTTTGGATTCTGGTTGGCACTTGGGAATTTGGGATAGGGATGTTATGTCGAAGAAAAATATTACCTCAGTTGGATTTTCGCGTGTTGCCAACCAGTTTATCCTGCAACCTGGTATTCGTATTGGTGACTTTTTTGTGTCTCTTATTTTTTGTACACTTTCCGTCGATTGGTTGTGTGCTTCGGAATTCACAAGCAATAAGTTTTGTCAGTCGATGTCCTCTTCTCATGGAAGTTGCATCTTTCGGAATAATATTTCTTAATCTTTGAAATGAATGCTAAGCAAAGTGCATACTATTAGATAAAAGAGAAATTTTCGTAGCTCTTACAAAACAGAAAAGCCCGAGAATCGTTTTTTAAACACAGAAATTAAATTTTAACCGAAAACTTGTTGACCGTGAAACATTCAATACTTCCTGAATTTTAATTAGTTTCAGTTAAATAATTGTTGAGGACATAAAGTTTAAGAGAATTTTAATAACCCAACATGGTGTTTTTGTGTTCGTGTGATTAAAAGTGTGTTTTGTTCGTTAATGTCAAAAATTGTTGGAAGTACATTATACCGTCATATCTTCAAGCAAGGACTAAAACCATTCATTACACTAAACTGTGGTAAGTGGATTTTGTTAGAAGCAACGTTTGTGTACCTTTGTTTTCGTTGCAAATATTTACATAAGAGCATTTCCGCCATATTTCGGATTTTAGAAAGATATGAAATCTATCAGCAATGCCCATCCACGTATCAACGTAAGCCGGTGCCGGGTTATTCTGGCAGGAGGTAAATCAGTGGTGGGAGTTTAATATCAAACCTACCTATCTAATCTAGTAAGGTACCTACATGAAAATTGCGGAGCGGAGATCAATGTTATTACTCACAAGTCAAATTAGAGTTTGCCATCGGGATGATAAACAATTATTCATTGTTAGATAGCCCAAAAACTGCCGCACCATTTTTTGCTAACGTCTAATTTAAACGATTGGTTAGAGGAAAGGATAGCCAACGATTCCGGGCATAGTGTAAAATTTGTTTATTTTTTTGTTTGGGGAGGGGGGCAATACGTAAACTAGGGACATATTAGATTTCGTGGAAATGAAAGTTATTTGCCTTGTGGCATATTGTGTGTGTTTATTTTTATGAGTAAATCCTTTAATGTGCATGGTTGGCTGGAATCTATGTTTACTGACGGACGCGGTTGGTCACATTGAAGTGTGGGGGAACAAATAAAACGCCAGCAAAAAATGTTTGTTTTGAAATTGTACCGTTGGGCTTAGTGCTAGTAGTAAATTTGGGTTATGTTTACATTAACAATATGATAAAATAGATAGGTAGGTAGACATGTGTCACATGTGCCTGGTCGTTAAATATGTTTTCATTTTGCTCTTTTTTATTTATGGTGATTTGTGGGTGACAGAGTCTTAATTGGGAATTTTATAGGTAGGCTTTTGGTAATAAGTTTGAGCTTCTGTGTTTGTCCCCTATTTTATTTTCATTAATAAATACTTACACTTTTGGGACTGTATGTAACATTGCAAGTTATTATTTCATTTTTTGGTGTGTTTTCTTAATTCAAGTAGATATTTAAGAGAAGAGTAAATTTTAAATTCACAGTACCTAATTTTTGAAAAATAAAATGATTTTGTACCTATTCAAACATTCAACAGTCTCATCAATTTACGAAACAAATTTTTAACGTCAATTTTTTTTTTTGAGAAATAATTTTTACTACAAACATATTATTATTTATTAACATCGATGTTATTTTTTTTATTTTTTATAAGTCTTATTTTTTAAAATGTAAAATGTAGTATAGGTATTTCTCTCAACCGCATACATTATATGTGAATGTTAATAAATAGAACCCACAAAAGCAATTTGAAAAGTAATTAAATTTTAAATTAAAAAATAAAAGCTCTACTTTTGGACAGGTCCATAAATCGGAAAATTCCCTTTTTGGAAACAGATTCCATTTTCCATTTCAGTATAAAGGGACAATCTCATAAAATTGATAATTCGCCTCCTTATTTAAGATTCTTCAAAGATTGAAACACAAAGTCTGGTTTTATTTTTAATATAAATGAAATCCATGTGAAATCACCTTTAGCAGTACTTTCGCGGGCTTAACCGGGCAGATTGACTTGTCCTTGGTGTAGTTATTGAAATTTTGAGAGGCAATGGTTGACTTTTCTAACTAACTTCCGTTGTTGCTCAGTGCATATATGTCATTTAAAATTCCATCAGCTTTTAATTGGGGCTGTAATTTCATTTCGTGATACCAATTTGTCAAAGCCAAGCGTGGTATGTTGCATGATTGCCTTTCAATTAAATTCAACGAAGAAGTGAACAACTTTAAATTGAATAAATTGCACTCAACATTGGATTACCCCTGCTATAAATAATTTTCTTTTACTAAAATGTTTTAAGAATGGTTTTGTCCAAAAAATTAAATCTTACCTTAATAAAAAAAAAAAAACAATTTGCACGACTGGGTAGTACGAACTTGCTCCTGTATTCCGAAACTTAACTCTCAAAAAACATTAAGAAGCAAAAACATGTAGGTTCCTAATTAGAACCCATGAAAAAAACTAATTGAAATATCTACCAACTACCACAAAAACACATTTTATCTGAAAAAAATTGAAGCCCTTTTTTTCAACTAATTTTTTATATACCTATATATATTAATTTTTTTCAAAACTGCCATAAAATTAAATTTTTTTATTCAAGAACATGTTAATATACATATTGTATTTGAATTTCGATTTTTAATATTGATCCGTTTTCGAGATACGGAATTATGAAAAAAAAGTTTAAAATTATTTTTTAAAAATCCAAACAAAATTTTAAATATTTTAAAATACAAAATATTATTTGGACAGTAAATAGGTACGTACTTCCAAGAAAAAAAAAATACTCTGTTCGGACTTTCGGACTATTTTTCGACAAAATCTTATAACAGAAAAATGGTTCTATGAGAGCGAGAGGTACCGTTTTTGAGCAATACAAAAATATTTTTTTACATAAAATACGTCAGTGTACCGAGAAAAAATGAAAAGGATGTTTAAAAAAAAATCGTAAAGAACCGTTTTTGAAAAATTGAAATATTTTTGGTTTTGGTCGAAAAAATTGTATGGTGGCTACCCTAAATTTTGATCTTAAAAAAAAAGCAAATCTAAATTTCAAGTTTGAAGTAGAAGCTGTAGGTGCGTTAACAGACAGACAGACAGACAGACGGACGGAATCGCCGGATCCACTTCTTTCGACTCCTCTAGCATCGTAATGTCATATTTTATCAAAATCGCAACTTTTTTTTACGAATTCAATACATTTCATGTGTATACATTCGCTAGTCAAAATGTGCATTCTTATATGTTTGTCGTTTTCTTAACCAGTTCTTATAAAATGGTAGTTCTGACTAGAGACTAGCCAGACTAGGGGACCATGACATCGAGAAATTCTTATTATATACTTAACGTATATGTATAAACTTAAACCATAAATAATAGACTTACAAGTTTATAATATAATATTCTGAATAACTGCTTGATTTTTTTTTTAACTAGAAAATGATCTTAATTGTATGTTTAACTTACTGGCCCAGCCTGGTGTTCTAAAAAAATCAATACTATTTCGCTCAAGCCTAGAGTATTTCGGCCTTTGATCTATATTTTGTTTTTTGAGTTCTGATTTGTTACGATTTATGTTAAAAAACTTATAAAACTAACATCTTCAATATTTTTCATATTTTTTACAATACTCAAACAAAGCTAAAAATTAATTAAAACTACCTATCTTACCTAAGAATTATCTCGGCAGAAATATTCATATCACTCGAAAAAGCCACCTACAATGGTCGGAAATAGTAAGTATTTTGACAAGAAAAAAATGTGCACGACTCCGTCGTACGAACTTGCTCATGTATTCCAAATTATAACTCATAAAAAAATTAAAAAAAAAATCATAAATAGAAATTTAAATTTAAATATGTGCCTCAAAATAGATTCAATCTGAAAAAAATTTATGTCATATGATTTCTTAATTGAATTAACTTAAATCGTAGGAGCGGTTTTTTTTTTAAATTAATTTGGGTATGCAGTATTCAAGAATATGTAAATATACATTTTATAAGTAAATTTCGATTTTAAATATTGATCCGTTTTTGAGATACAGCATTTTGAAAAAAAAAAGTTTAAAAATTTTTTTTGATCTCAAAATATTATTTGGGCAATATATATTAGTCCAAGAGGCGACCGTAAAATAATGAACCCATCCGGATATGGATAAATTTGGTATGAAATGCAAGGTCTAAATGTACCTACTCTTTACGAATATATAGGGTTGGCTTGTTCCAACTGGGGCAAACCACTCGGCAACCCTACTACAATGTAAAAAATTCACAATACAAAAAAAATACAAGTTTTCACTAAAACATTCATAACTTGATTATTTTTTTATCAATTTTTGTGTTCTATATAGTAAAAGAAAGCCTTACGTATCTAAAAAAATAATAAAATGTCACAACTCACAACCAATACAAAAATGTAAGTTTGAATATTTTAAATGATTATTTTGATTTAACGGCATCTTTCATTAAAATTACGTTTGACCTCATAACTGAGTAACCAAACGATTGAAATTAATTTGGTTTTCAGTGACTTTTAGAAGGATTTCAAGCCTTTTTTTCATATATCATTTCTTATGGGCTACGAGGGAAAATTGATAATAATAGCAATTTGAAACTATGTGTTCACTCATTTTCAAAATTGAAAAAAAAATAAAGTTTGGTTTGTCATAAAGTGAGCGGAAATTTTTTTTCTATACAACCGATCTAAGATTCAGTTTGAGAATTTTGTTGGCATTAATTCCCTGTGTGTTTTAGATCACTACGATTTTTTTTCTACTGAAAAAAAAAATGGATTTACATGCAAAAACACAATTTTGACTTTGGACCCGAATATCTCTACTAAAAATTGACTAACAAAAAAAAAAATAAAGACATAAAAATATTTTGAAAAAATAAAAATATTGCTTTTTTCAATCTTTTCTATCAATTTAAAAAAGGTCCAAAATATGCATTTTTTATTCTTTCTTTTTAAACGTGCGTTCTTCAGCTTTTTCTGCGGAACAGGAGACAGATCTGTTCAAAGGCTAACATGCCAATCACTCCAAAGGTTCTGCATTACCAAGCCGCCGTTTTCTGCGGATTGGGCAACATTGCTGTTTCTTTAAAGTTTTTACATTTTGCCCATAAATTCTAATAGGTGTGTATCAACTTGTTTATGGAAAAGTTCTTGGAGTGTGGAGAACGATTGCCAATATGGTTGTACCGAGTGGGGTGATAATAGAACCTAAAAGAATCTTGAATCAATATCCTTCGTGGCGTGGCAGAGATTATAGTTGAATCGAAATTAAAATTTAAAGCTTAAAGATTTTTGTATATGAGAATTTGTTTTGAAAAAGTTAAATAAATTCTTCTTTCTTTTGTCAAATTTATATTCTCTTGACTTCTGGATAAGATAAATCACCTCTATTGACATTCACTACACATACGTATTCAAATTGCTGCCATCTTCCAACAACAAGTTGTTCATAATCATCAGAATAACGCACCAAACACCAACTCCACTCACCGTCAAGAGTTTGCCAACAGCGGTTCCTGTCTGCCCGAAATAGAACCGATCTATTCCCAAAAATCAGATATAGCAAAATGCCGTTGATGAGTTATCATAAAGTAATGCTCTATGTATTCAACAAACGGAACATCATTATGTTGAAAATTCCTTGGCCAGTTGCACACTTTTTTATATTATACATCTTCATACCAAATGGTACTGAATTAAACACAACCGTAGTCGGCCTCTTCGTGGGCCGATTGATTGCCACGATGATCGACGGGCTAATTGCACTCGAGGAATTTCTTAGATAGGAATCTGCCATTGAAAAGCTTCCCGAGAGGATTGAAATTCGACCCTAATTTTAATGTGATCATGATCACCTATAATTATGTATAGTTTATTTTTTTTTTATAAAACTCCTGTTTTTTTGTATTTGATTTCTTTTGACAAATCAGCTGGCAGTAAAAAAAAATAAACTCACCTTCTTGTGGTGAATTTGCTGTGAGGTTTCTTATGAGGTTTACAAAATTGTGACAACCTCACAAAAAATTATGATCTATTAGCATCAAACTCCAGAATAAGGCTGAGCAACAAAGACTAGAGAAATTCTTTAATATGGAGGAGAAAATGTCAAAGCTTAATATCCGAAGAGACTTTTTTCTTGTATTTTCTTGCACCTTAAAAATCCTAGCAATAGGAAGGACCTCAGAAAGATGAAATACAATCATTTTAGGCACGAGTTGGTTTCTGAGACACTTCTATTTCACTGGTCAACGCACTTTACCATTACGCCATAGGTACTACAGCGAAAATGTAGCAGAAATGAATACAACTTTTAAAATAAAAGTATTGACTAGTCCATTTTTGGTTTTTTCGTTCCTTTTGCAATCCAAATATTTTTTTGCGAAATTGTTATCATTTTTTTTAATACTCTGGAATATTGAGAAACCTCTTTTTTTATTATTTCGTTCAATATACACAGAATGGCAAGTCATTTTATCAGCATTGTCCATCAATTTGTTGTCATATTCGATTGCTGTTTTGCAAAACGAATAATTTTTTTCGATTTTGGTTTTTATTTTGAAACTTACCATATCGAGAACAAAAAACAGAAACAATAACCTTTACCCACTGTTAACAGAACAAAATCCCATTTAAAATTGTTTGCAGAGCTTTTGTTAAAATCGAACAAACTACTCCTCCTTCTAAACAATAGGAAATAACAGTTGTGTGGAAACAAAAGAACGCGATTTTTTTTTTTTGGTTCATATTTTATCTCAAGTGGAGCGAATTGAATATCTTTTCCTATCACCACATAACTGTGTAGTAGCTATATACTACTTGTACAATGGTACACACAGAACCAAACAACATTTATTTTCATTTATCTCTTCGTTCTGCTGTTTCCGTTTCCGTTTGGATGGTGTTGGTGTATAGCTGCTACTATGAATTTGCTTTCGAAATTTTTCCGGTAGTTACCCGCAACGGCTGGCATAAGTGGCACACTCTATTCTATAGAATTGAACTGTAGCGAAACACTTCTATCTCTGGGTTTATATGTGTGACTAGGAGGGAAAGGACTAAAGTATAAAAAATAATCTGTTTTCATACTCTCACTGAACAACAATACAGCTTTTGTTGTCTGTTATGTTTTATGTCATGGGATTTAGTGTTCACTTTCTGCCTTCTTCGTTTTTGGCAGTGTTACCAAATGGTAACCTCATTTTTTATAGCGTGCGAAAATGAAAATGAAAAACTGAAAAATGAACATTTAATAGTGCGAGAAAATAAGTGTAATTTTAAAGGACTTCGTAACACAAATTCAAAATTGTCTGTTCCAGATAGGGCAATATATTAAAATAAAAATTCTTAAAAGAAAGATTTCTTTTCAACGAAACCTTTTAATGATGACAACTAATATGACAGTTTTTGTTAGAATTTCATAAATTATACGTGACAACAAAAATACAAAAAAAAAACAATAATCTCTTCTCTATATATATAAAAATGGAAGTGTGTTTGTTTGTTTGTTTGTTTGTTTGTTTGTTTGTATGTCTCTTATAGACTCCGAAATGGCCCAACAGATATTTGTGAAATTTTCATGGTTCATACTGTTACATTCAGTGATGATTTCTGTGAAAAAAAACTGGAAAAACTTCATGGAAGAGTGGGAAAACTGGAAAAAACCAAACAAAGGTCGGAAATTAGATATTTTTTGCTTGGAGTTTTTTGGTTCAAAATGGGTTTTCGAATGGAAAAATAGAAAGTTCTTGATGAAAAACTCGGAAAACTCATTGGTTTTTAAATGGAAAATTGTATGAAATTGTGGATGCATTGATTTTCAAATGGAAAACTGGAAAATTTCAAATGGAAAACTGGAAAATTTCAAAATGGGTTTTCGAATGAAACTCGGAAAACTCATTGGTTTTCAAAGGGAAAATTGCATGTAATTGAAGATGCATTGGTTTTCAAATGGAAAACTGGAAAATTTCAAAATGGGTTATTGAAAGGAACTCGGAAAACTCATTGGTTTACAAAGGGAAACTGGAAAATTTGTGATGGGGAACTGGAAAGCAAGAAAAAGTAAACAAAAAATTGGAAAAATGGAAAATTTGAAATGCAAAAAAAAATTGGCTAAACAAAAATCTCAAAAACACTCTTTCATATGAAATGCATTAGTTGTGGTAAAAAGAGTGGTAAAATGGAAAACTCCAGAAGAGCAAGAAAATCCCAAGTCAAATTTTGAATGGATTTTAAACAATGGGAAAATAGAGAATTCGTGACTTTGGTAATTTTTTTTTGAAACACCGATATTTTTAATGTAAAAAAATTATTTTGCTGTATTGCTCCATAACGGTGACTCTCTGAAAATCCTTTTTTCATTCAATATCATGGTCAATGTGTTTTATACGCAACAATTAGGGTCGAAGAACTCAAAATGTTTACACAACAGCAACATGAGGAGCGAAGTGAAACCGAAATGATTCGCGTTTTACAAATCCGTACACCGCAGGCAACGGGGCGTATACTTACCATTTTGTTTTGTTTTTTTGATATCGCTTATTTGTTTAAAGACGGATCCATACATACGAATTAACAAAAAAAGCAATGCAAACGATAGAGGATAATTTGTATTGCTTCTAATTAAGAGGCAGTCCATGTTAAGGTAGGTATCATTATTGTGATTTAATCTGCACTTGCTTAGAAGGCGAGCCCAAGCAACAAGTCTTTATATACATGTACATATTTTTTGAGTTTAGATCTACAATGTAAAGGGTCCACCATCTAACTTTTTTTTTCAACTACTTAGTGCTTATTTCGTGAATGGTAACACTTAGCCAGCGACTGATCAAGAGTTCTGACCGCCCTAGGCTAATTATGAGGACGCGCCCCCGCTAGGTGTGTTACGGACGGCCTAAAAAGTAGTAACTGAGTAGAGTAGTAGTGTGAAAATTGTAACATGGTTCATACTACCTATAAAAGATTTCAGATCGATCTGCAAGCGAAACTAACGTTGTCCTTTACAGCCCGATTCTGCGGAAACTCACTGATACCTCAAAAGTCACCACAAGGAGAGGTGGAATTGCTTTTGTTAACTTTTTCGTATTCTGCTACACAAAAAATATCAAAGTAGTGACTTCCATCAGAGCAGGTAACAACGAACATATTGCTGTTTTTTTTGGAATTTTGATTTGACGTTCGATACTTGTGTGAACAAGAAATTCAAAAATGAAAGTTGATTTTATAATTATTCGTCTTATTGCTGAACTTTCATCCGCAAATGAAAAGAAAGATTTTAATGAAAATAAATGCTATTCAAAATTATCTACATAGTATTTGCTAGAAAAAAGTTTGTGTAATGTTGTTACCCAAAAACTGTGTGTAAGGAAGATTCAAATTTCTTCACAAGAAATGTTGCTTGTAATAAAAACGCAGAACAAAAACAATAATTATTTTCCCCGTTGAGGTGATTTTTGTTGTGAGGTTTCTTGTGAGAGTTGTTTCAGAATTCCTATTTTTTATCGGGTCACAACTATCCTGACAAGAAATCAGTAGCAAGCGCTTTTGACTTGTGACTCGTCACAATTGCAGAATCGGGCTGTTAATCTACATGACATTCGACCTTAGGGTGGCAAACCATTTCTTAAGCTGACCGTACATAAAGGCAAAGTACCTCACGCATTAGATATAAGACCAAAATCATGATAAGTGCCTGCAGGTTACCAAGTAGAAAACCAAGTCCATGCCGTGTTTGGTCGCATGACTTGTATTGGCTAAGTTTCTATAGACAACTTAGTTGCTATTGCCATTAACCATGAGCGTGGTCAATTGTCAAAATATAAAAATCTCACCTCATCTCTTTGTTTTTGTAACTCACATTTATTCTTGCACACGAAAATAAAATTGCGGGATCTAGAAAGTAAAACGTAAGTCAGTTTCCGATCTTCTTACTTAGTTAATCTTTGGCCTACTGCGAGTTTTGTTTAATTCGCCTCATAGAAACGCGCGTATACGTGAAGATTATTTTGTATTGAAATTTAAACAATGCAACCTAGACAATAAAGAATAGAATACGATACAATCCATACAGTTATCTAGCGGCAAACGCGAGTACTAGGTTGCACTGTTTAAATTCCGAATTTTCCATACAAAATGAAGTTAAAATTTACGCCCGTTATTGCCAGGCGGATTGAACAAAACTCGCACAAGGCACTCTGTTGCCAGGTCACCCACTCGTTTAACCACCTACCGACCCGAGTAACAAGTCAGTGTTTTTTAAAATTTCAAAATTTATTGTTAAAATCAGGGACTCTCAAGCGCATTTTGTTTTAATGTTTTGTCTTGGTCTAGTTGAAATATGATATGTAGAGTAGATGCAATGATTCTAGATTAGTGCTTGCGAAGACACGATTTCAGCGCCTTTCCGATTTTCGCGCTCTAGGCTGCAGCCGAATTAGCCTAAGGGTTAATCAGGCCCTGCACTTAGCTCATGTCTGATTTGACAGATAATTAGTTTTATCCTTCCGCTGAACGAATATGGTTTTGTATACGCTTGAACAACGCTGGGAAATATTTCGTCATTACTTTGAAAATCATGGTAATGTTGCAGAATGTGTGCGAAAATTGCGTACGGATTTTGGAAGAAGAGAAGCACCGTCAGCTCCGTATGTTTGTTATCTTGTGGAAATAAGTGAAAGATATTGGAGGATATTGCAATGGCATGGCAACATTTGGTTTCAACAGGACGGCGCGGCGGCGCAACGTGCCACACAGCCTAAGCTAAACTCGATGTTTTGGGCCCTGTTTTTGAAGATCGCATTACCAGCCGCAGAGCTGATGTCGTTTGGCCACCTCGGAGCTGCGATTTGCACCGTTGGACTATTATTTGTGGGGTGCCGTAAAAGATAAGTGTTACGCCGACAAGCCAGAGACAATTGACGCTTTAAAGGACAATTTTCGTGAACATTGGTGAAATACAGCTGCATACAATCGATAATGTACTTTCAAATAAAAAAGAAATTTGATTTAGTTATTTGGCGGACCCCTTATTTGCCTTTCAATTCCATAAATCTCTTAAAGACTGGTACAACTTTTCTTGAATTTACAACTCTCGTTTTTTTCTTTTTTCACTCCTTCGTCTTTTATATCACTCAAAGGATTCCTGAATGCTCTCAAATCCGAACAAGCCTATTTAACTTATATTTCTAATGATGATGAATTGACGTATATCAATGGTTTAACAATAATCTCTGAAAAGGGTTCGTATTCGATATTGAGACTTAAGTACCCTTATAATACCCTGAAGAAGAAAAAAGAGAAATATTTTTCTACAATAAAATAGCACGCATATTTTTCAACCAAAATTTTAAAAATAATATGCTACATATAATGGATTGTTAAGAATTGTAATCATTTCAAGATTCTAAAGGATTGTGTTCTTTTTTTTCATGCAAATGTTCTGTGAAAAAAAACTGTAGGAGTGTAGGTATACGTATACCAAAGGAGACCATTTAAAGTCCGATGTAATTGCAATCTTTCCAGCATGAACGAAAAAAAAAATAAAAAACAACGATTCTGTTGCGACACTTGTCATTTTGGGATAAGACAGACTTTGCTTGTCATATGTATATATGTTTGTTCCTTGTTCAATGAAATATACCTCAAATATTTTGGCTCAGAATTGGATGCAGATTATTTATAGGGTGCTCCTGCTCGGACACTAACTTGTTAAAAGTTAGTGGACAAATATTGCTCTGTTTTTTCATAGCATTTATGTACAGTGCATTCTCTTGTCGTCGTCGCGTCGTTAAGGCTAGTTCTTCAAATTCTGTAAAAGCTTCTGGCACAGTTCGGTTAATGATGCAAATGTATTTCACATAGCTATAGGACTTGAGAGAATTTGCTGAAGATAGTGTTTTACGTCTTATCAACTGTTTGCCTCAATTCACCTGGCCTTAAGACAATTATAGTATTGCCGAAAGATTTTAGTGACTCCCAAATTATGCTGGTTTAAGCAAGGATATGCCCTGTCAATTTTGGATTAAGATTGGATCGCTGTTCTTACAAATAGAGTTTAAAGACCAGTCGGACATGCGGATTAAATATTTTTCAGATTTTGGAAGGGTCTTTCCAACTTCTGTTTTGACATTGGACCTCTCTTTCTTTTTCCTCCTTCTGAGCGCTATTAAAAGTAACGGTCAAAATTGTGCTGAAAATGCTGTTCGAATGCATCTAAAAGTTCCTATCTTTTTCGGAGACTCATTTTTCTTCAATATTTTGAATAAGAGCACTACATGCTGAAAAAAGAGTCTTAAGTCTCAACCTATCAAGTATCAATATAGATTTACTGATAATATTCTTCTAATACTCAACTCAACGAGTAAATAGACACAAAACATGGAGCATTTATGTATAGAATGCTTGCACTTATTTATGTGTATGTACTCCTTCCAAACGGCTGGACCAATTAACTTTGTTGTGTATGCGTTCAGGTGACGCCCTGGATGGTGGCGCTGCAGTCGTTAACTATTGTAACTACAAGGCTGGATCGACTTGAATGAATTTTTTGTATGCATTCATTCATTCATTTATTTCAATTTCAATCATTTTGTGTATGTATGATCCTTTTTATTTTACTTGCTGACCCGGTAAACGTTGTTTTGCCATGTAAATGATTTCCAAAAACGGATGAACTGATTTGGCTCAAAATTGTTAGGAAGATATCTTAGAAGCAGGAGATGGCTGTAGGATGCTTTTTATCCAATCGTTATAGCTGACCCGTTAAACGTTGTTTTGCTATATATTGAGAAAAAAATTTCATACGACACAGCGTATCAGCATCACCATAATCATCAATTAGATTAATCTTTGTTATATTATCAGCATCACCATAATCATCAATTCGATTAATCTTTGTTATATTATTATTATTCTGGAGTTGATCAAAAGGAAGACAAGATGAGGTTTGCCATGTCGTCAAATCAAATTATAAAATATAAAATGTATGTATGTATGTAGCTCAAACTCTTTATAAATATAGGTTTACATGATTGGTGAATCCAAAATTCCAAACCGCAATAAACCTTTAACTAAGGAAATCGCAAATGTTTCAAATCTTGCTCTCTGAGAAAATCCTTTATACAAGCACTTCTGACGGTCAACACACAGAAAAAAAAATCGTGTAAAATCAAAAAAAAAATAATAATGATTCAACATGTTTTTGCTATGATTTTGCTCTAATGGCGCTTCGTGTTGATTTAAAATGATTTTCTTGTAAAACAAGCGTAAATTCTTTTCGTTTTGAAATAACGTGATATCAGCTTAATTTGAAAAGATTATCGTATTGATATAACTCGTTCATTCCTGTTGAATCAAAATTACTACCCTTTTAAAATAATACACATATCCTCTTGAATCAAATAGATTTTAAAATTGAAATAACACGATGATCCCTGTTAAACTAAAATGATATTCACCTTAAAACAATCGAATTGAATCAACATGGCTCTCATGTCAAAATAACATGAAAGTTCCTTTTAAAATAATACACATATCCTCTTGAATCTATTTACTTTTATTTCGCTGTTAAACAGCTCTAGAATCTCTTCTAAGATTGAAAACAAAAAATATCTTCTAAAATAATATTAATTAAATGGGCCCGAAATGAGACAATCAAGTGATTATTATCCTTGTAAAATTGTTTTATGGATTTGCCCTTTAAGTTTTCTTCCAGAAGATGTTCATGTTTCTAAAATAAAATAGAAACAAAAAATTAGAATACACTCAAAACGTTTGAAATATTAGTTTTTACTTTGAATGATTGAGAATTTGAATTGGTACTCGTTGATGGCGTTGGCGTTGGTGTGAGACAACCACTGGATTGGATTTTAACCACGAAACGACTTATTGGAATGGGATTCGACAAAGTTTTATCGGCAATCCCAAACTGCAAAGAAAGGAATATTATAGTTCTTATTAAATAACACTTTTTAAATTCAAGAAGGATTCATTATTACCTTAGTTTTCCTCCAGCTAACAATTTCTCTCTGAAACATGCTAGCAGGCAAATAAGTGGTATTGCCTCTTAAATGTCTTCTTTTGACAAATACTGCAAGCTTTCATAGGTTATGGACGCCTCTGCGAAAAAGAAACGCATGAAGCCGTTTGTTATATTATATTATTTTTGTTGCTATTGGTATAAATAAAAAACATTCATAACTGATTATGTTGTACTTATGTAGGTATGTACTTACTTATTAAATAATATTTTGCCTCTGGTAAGTTAAATTTATCCAGCAGCTCGTCTAGTTTTGTTTGACTTCGGTCCAACACAGATACTGAAGGCAAATTAAGATAACGGATCTTTTTGTCTGGTTTGGCAAAACTTAATGTATTTCAACACGATTTGATGTAGTATGAACACTACTCCCTCTTACTTCAACACGATTTCTTTTTTATTTTAAACGATTAAATGTAGATTGGCTACTAAACAGTTTTTGAGCTGAGACGTGCAATCTAAAAAACTCAAAGTAAAACTAAAATGCTATAGCAACCAGACAAGGGTAGCTGAAAAAATAACGGATCTTTTTCGTTGGTCGGCAAATCTCAGCGTTTTTCAACTCGATATGAAGTAATATGAACACGACTGCGTTTTGCTTCAACACGATTTACCTTTTTTTTTAAACGATTTCGTGCTGATTGAATACTAAAGAAACAATAATCTATCGTGTTGATTTTACATTGGGTCTGTTTTCTATTTTAATCCGATTATTAACACGACTCCCTTTTATTTCAACACGATTTTTTTTTAAATCTGATTCAAAGTCTTTTTTAAACGAAATACTTTAAAAACAACTATTAATTAATAATAATGACAGTTCAAAAAATTTTCATGTTAAAATAATCACTAAAAATATCAATTTAAAACGAAACCATTTCAAATCTAAATGGAAAAAAAAGTTGATTTAAAAATTGTGCATCATTGTAAAAACAATAATTTGTCCTGTTGATTTTACATTGGATTATATTTCTGTGTGAAGTTAATGACAAAAAACTTATTTGGAAAGTCCAAGATTTACTAAGGCAATGTGAAGATGTAATGTATAGACATGCATTATGATTAAATGATATTAAAAAACTACCTTAAATTCAACAAAAGAATCTTGAGGTAACCAAAGAACATATATGAGTCAAGATACAACAGGCAGGTAAGACCTGATGATAACAATGTCCTGCAGTTTATGATTAAATCTTCTAAAAACTTACCCTTATCATATTCTTCCATTATACAATTTCCGCATTCAGTCATTTTACATTGAGACATAAATAGAATGTTGGTATAGTAGGTATACTTACTAACAAAGAGATATCGTGCTATAGTTTGTAAGCTATACAAAATGATGTTTTTTTCAATTTTGAATCTCACATCAAGTTAAATTGAAATCCTGGCCGCAATCAAAGTCTACACGCAACAGTGTTATGGAAAATGGAAATAAGATTCTTCTTTCAGACACCAACGACCGACGCACATCGTGCGTCGTCGTCGGCAGTGAAATAGACATGGTGACAAAGACGAACCATCGACATCCACTACCCGGCTTTTCTCATGCTTTCTCTTGCCTTGGTGGTGACTTTATTGTTACAATTTCGTATTCATTCAACCAAAGGTGTGTGCTTAGTGTCTTATTCAAAATCCTCTTTTGAGTTCCCCACCCATCTCTAATCAGCAGGAATCTTATTTTGGCTTTGTGTGCCACTGCATAATGTTTCATGTCCTTTTATTAGATTTCACCCTTGCCACAGATGTCTCAGTGATATCAGATTTGCGGGGAATTACGTTATTGCAAATAAAAGGAGGTACTTCCATTCCTGTGTTGGGTAATCTGTATTTGATCCTGATCCAAAGCTTATGAATCAAATAGGAAATTGAATAAGAGTTAAGAGGGAAACACGATTGATCTACATTTTCAATTACTCACATGATATCTACAATCTCTATATTATTCAATGGAAATCGTTTATTAAGAATTAAGTTTAAGAATTTACATAATATCGACTTGGGCTTGCTGTCAAGTAATTGTCTGGCATGTTCCAATACGAAACTTAAAGTAAATTTGTTGAAGGGTGCTAATGCTAATGATTATAAGGTGCTTAGAGAAAATGTTTAATTCCCAATTCAAAACGCCATTTAAAGTTGGTAGGGAGTGCAAACACAAGCAGTGTATTGATTTGACCGACAATTTATTTGTATTTTTAATTTACAAACAAATTTTGGCCACTTAATTATGTAATGCATAAAGTTTTTGAAAAAGGGGAGAAAGTTTTGTGCCAGTAACTTGCTAAAAGTGGAACTATATATACTTTGATTATCTTGCCCTATTAGCAAAATGTTGGCATACTTTTCTCTACGTGTGAGCTCATGCTTAGCAAGATGCCATCAGAGACACAAACCATAAATGCAATAACACACCCACTTGTATGGTCTCCAAACAGATCTGACATAGCATAAATCCAAAAAGAACAAGGAATATCATTTCTCTGAAAAGACTGCATATATTCTCTTTACCAGATGTCATCACTGTACATAGTGGACACTGCTTTATCGGTCGTCATGCTATAAGGCTTGGCATATTCTAAAATGATTTCTGCAGAAGCTGCATGCACGAAGAGGAAGAGGAAACAATTTCTTCTTAATTTTAATTTTAATTTTTAATTTATTTATCTACAATGACACCAGTGAACTGGCTAGCACAGACATCAGAAGTCTCTTATGCTTTGTAAAAATGCTCAAAATGTTTCAATGAGTAGCAAGTACCTACCATAGATGCATGTGGTGTCACATTAAGCGCACGCGGCCTTAGTATGAAGAAATTCATCCTCTTAGTCCTAACCTAGCCATCAAATTTTTAAAGACTAATTTTTAAATTTTTAGTTTTGTTGACTTGACCCCCTTGTTGACGCTAGGTTTAACATGCATATTTCCTACCCCAGTGGACTCTTCAATCAACTTTACCACTGCGTATATTTTCGTATACATATAATTCTCGAAATAGGTACCTTCAACATCATCAAAAAAAAAAAAAAACAATATACACATAGGCACGTCAAACACATGGGAGCACTTTCCTTTTGGTTTATTCATTATCAACTGAAAATTCAGCAATTGAAACAATTTATTCAAATCTCGGTGATTTATGTATCTACCTTTCTTCACAAGGTATTTACCACATAAAAAAAACACATATTCAAGGTTTACTACAACTATGGCAACGAATGTATCGAAGTTGCCTTTGGCTTTCGATCCTTGATAATATTGTTAGCTAGATGGAATACTACGACATATTAATTTTGTATATACATCATCACGAACAATATTCCAATAGTCGTTATTTCAATCGAATCTCTTCTACGAGATATTGCTTTATTCGAAAATCCACAACAAACATTGAGACATCCATAAATATAAATGAGAGTAGCTATTTTGAAGCTTGTAAGAAAAATAACATTTATATATTTAATACTAACCTTAGGTAATAGCATGATTCTTGTTCCAAATTCAAAATTTTTGACATTTTAATTTTTTTCTTAGAATAATAACAAATATCAAGCGAGGGATAATAAATGAATGCAATCTGTTGAGGAAAATTAGTACCTACTCTAAGCTACCTGAGATTAATTTACCAATGAATGCTAAATTGGTTAAGGATATTTTGCATTCTATCAAAACTGATTTGATTACTATTACGATAGGTCATCTTATATACATTCAGCCGTATTTATTAGATTCTCCTTATACATCTCTATACAATATTATAGCTATTCTATGAATAGGCTCTTATGTTACGTTGAATAAATTCTTATTTATAAAAATTTGTTCAACATAGCATAGTTATATTAGATCTCTGTCAAAAAAAAGTACCAAAACGATGATCTACTACATTCGACAGTCATTTGAATAAAAAAAAAAGTATTATTTCCTGTCAACAGGAAACAACAGGTTGTTGTTTCCTGTCGATGGGAAACAACAGGTTGTTGTTTTTGACTAAAAATTCGAAAATAAAAATAAAAATAAAAATAAAAGCTCATTGGGTCAAATTTTTGTTTTATTGACGTGTGATGTCTGACACATACGTATTATAGTACCTTATAATAAGCTTTATACACCCTAAACGTTTGTATAGCTTATTCAATCCCTATGTAGTGTAGCTAAAACTTTATAAATAAGGATTTTCCCTATACAGGCATTATAAGTCTTATAATAAGGCTATATTCGGTTTATAAATACGGCTGATTATGTACAATGTACACATGCATACATTTATATGTATAAGGTATGCATAAAGTAGAGACGTAACAAAATTAATTACAGTATACAATCAAGAAATTGCAATGCATCCTTCTACCATGTAGTTGCAAGAACATTGAGACTATTTCCAAAGCAGAATTTTAAATTAGAACAAAAAGGACCACTTCCTTGCTATTTTCTCATTTTGATCGTTGTTACACCTGTGGAACCAATATCGCGAAATTACTCAAAATGTAGCCCGCACCCTTGGTATGATGATGCAATACTTAAAAGAAAACGGAAACGTTCGCAGCTGCTGCAACAAAAATCAAGAGCAGCAGAGAAGAATATCGAACAAAACGGAGAAAAGAGAAAAAAAACTCTGCAACCATCCACAGCTTCTCAGCTCAAATATTTGAAGTCCAAGAACAACACTCAACGTTTCTTTAATTAGCTTATATTTCCAGAATCGTAGAAACAGTGAAGGAAATCTAGTCACCGCATCACAGGGAATTAAAGATGTATTCAAGCAGCACTTCCAGCAGCTGCCGAGTGATCATAATGTTAGACGAGGCAATGACGAAAGAGAAGCGAGGCCAGTCGATGAAGACGCAGTCCCAGCCCCCAGAATAGAAGGCCTGAAAAGAGCCATCCAAAAGCTAAAAAATAACAAGTCAGCAGCGTCGGATGGCAAACCTGCTGAGCTTTCTAAATATGGAGTACCTAGGTGTTGTGTGGGAGGAAGAATGCCTGCCCGCTGACTACTCTATAAGCTCTAAATATGCCCCCATCTACAAAAAAGGCGATCTTGTGTCATGCAAATGCTACCGAAGCATATCCCTGTTTAATTTTGCATACAAAATCCTATCCAACGTACTGTGTTAAGGTCTTAAGCGGTCCCTAGATTTTCAATATCTATATTCATATATAAAATAACAGCTTAATTTTTGTGTTCGTTCGCTAACCGGGCACACTGGTTGACCGATTTTCATAATTTTTTCTCTAAATGCAAGAGGTATTAGGGTAAAAGGTTTAGCGATAGTCCCCCTGATAGATGTTCCAGAGTCACGGATTGATTTTCAATTTCACGAAGTCAAATCTGTATTTTTGTTGTTGTTCTGAAGTTGGAGTTGCCGATCGATCTCAGAATAAGACTTTTGTCACTAGGTGAGTAGAACTTAACTTGAGCTTCAATTTTCATAAAATTGCAAAGTTTGTTAAAAATTGTATGCACATTTTAATTTAGTGTTATTGGTATTCCATGTATACTGTATAGGTAAGAACATCGGCAATTGTTTTCTTTATGTTACTGTTCAGAAAAGTAAAGTTATAACCCACCAGTTGGGATATAACTTCCCCAGAAAAAAGTAAATATATGTATAGTTCCCGCTTGAGGTCGAGTTAGTTCCTTGCAACGTTTTGACATATGTATTGTTGTTATCTATGTCTTTGAAAAAGCTATTTTAATAATTCTTTTTGCTTTGGAATTTTTTTGTTTCAAAATGGGTTTTTAAATAGAAAAATGAAAGTTCTTGATGAAAAACTCGGAAAACTCATTGGTTTTCAAAAGGAAAATTGCATTATATTGCAGGTGCATTGGTTTTTAAATGGAAATCTGGAAAATTTCAAAATGGCTTTTCCAATGGAAAACAGAAAGTTCTTGATGAAAAATTCGGAAAACTCATTGGTTTTCAAATGGAAAAATGGAATTAGGAAAACTCTGCGAGAGCACGAATAACTTCAAGACCTAGAATCAAGTTTTTGCATGGAATTTAAGGTGCATTGTTTTGTTTGTATGTCCGGTAGGGACTCCTTATCCGCTCAATCCTCAATGTATTTTTATAAAATTTTCACTGTATGGATATAGTCGGAACAAAAACAAATTTTTGGGACAACCCTACAGGAAATTCAGCAAGTAAATCGGAAAATCGTAAGCTGTTTGGAATTCTGATTTTTGTGAAATAGTCAAAATAAACCGGAAGAACGAGAATTTGTTGAATTTCACAACGAAATTTGCATTTTACTGCATGCTTAATGAAAGTAGAAAGTTAGATGTAAAGCTTGGAAAAATTCAGACATTTAGTTCTCTATTTTAATTGGATTCAAGCAAACCACATTATCACAATATCTGTGTTAATTATACATATTTATTCTGGAGTTGCTCTGAAGGGTGGCGAGACGAAGTTCGCGGGGTCAGCTAGTTATACTAACAATAATATTGTATAACATCGAATATTGTACTTAAACCTTTCTACAAAATTATAATCGACATACGTACCACTGTGGCTTTAGGTAAGGTAGAACCAAATATTCACATTAAGTCAAATCCTGGAAAAGACCAACGAATTTCAAGTCGAAACCCAGCGATCCAGCTTTGCCGCTTGACGCCTAACAATATTCAGTACAGTGTGCAAATAGGTCACAGCTCACAGCTCATCTGAGTTCGTTCAAACATGCGTAAGGTTTAGACGAGAAGATGCGCTGTCGTGTTGCGTTCTCATACCTATATTAAAGTCCACCAACATAGAATAAACTACGGAATGCATGAGTAACTGACAAGAATTAAAAAGCTTTTGAATACGTATGAAGATTTTTTTGATTTAAATATCAATAAAAACAAGCTTAAACTTATTCTTAAAGCCAGTGTTCCACGTTTTTAAATGTTTTTTTTTTTAGTTTTCTTTTATTGTAATTTTATTGTTTGTTATGTTTGTTATTCTGTTAGTATTTGTTTGTTTTAGACAAGTCTACTAACAACTTAAGCTGCACTAAGTGATGAGACATTTTTCGTAAAATTCAGCATTTACTGATAGTGTGAAAAAAATGTGACTTTTTGAACATAGTCTACGACATAGACATCATAGGTCACTTCCAAAGAGCTGTACTTGAGACCTTCATAGCGATTGAAGTACAGGCAATGCATCGAGCACCGAGTCTTGAAGTGAATGTGGACAAAACAAAGTACTTAAGTATCAAGAAACAAAAGAACATTTGTCCACCGCCAAGGACAAATCGTCACTGTTGGTAGCAGCAACTTCGAGGTAGTTCAGGAGCTCATCTACCTTGGAACAACCATCAATTCCACACACGACACCTTACTGAAGATCCGACGAAGAATTACCCTAGCGAGCCGCTGCTACTTCGGTTTGGCAAAACAACTGGGCTCAAGACTCATCACTCGAAAGACAAAGTGTCTGCTATACAAAACATTGATTTTACCAGTCTGGACGACAAGTAAAAAAGGGGAAATGATACGCACTTCTGAAAGAAAAGTTTTTCGACGAGTTTTTGGTCCTTTATGCGACGATGGCGAATGAAGAAAAAAATTTAACCGCGAACGGTACGAGCTGTTCCAAGATGTGTATGTAATAGTCCAGAAAGCCAAAAAAAGACGACTACTTTGGCTCAGCCACATCGAGCGAATGGACGAAAACGCTCCAGCCAAGAAAGTCTTCTCCTCGCGGCCCCAGGTTGGAAACTATCATGAAGACCAAACCTTTGTACCAAAGACCAAGTAACTGCGGATACCAGAGCGCTTGGTTTCGACGACTGGAAAACGCATGCGAGGAACCAATGCTGATAGAAAACTGCTGCATCTCAGGCTGAGATCCCACATGGATTGTGAGCCGGCTAAGTAAGAAAGTTTATTTAATTGGAACTTTTTAGTTTGTCAAGCAAAACAAATGACATTTTCATAGAAACCTTATAAATGTTATGACATGACTCTAGAGATCCATCAAGTTTTTTGAAACCATCAATTTAAAACTTGATTATTGCTTACGAAGATTTTCGTTGAAACAAATATAAAAGAAATGCGAAAGGAAATGATGCTTCTCAGAGATTGAGAGTAGATCATTCTGGTGATTTCTGAAAATTTTGTTCCGAAACCCAATAATATGCGCTCAAATACATTTATTGTTTGTTTTAACGTGAACGTTTGTAGAGTTCATAAGGATACTGACGAGTGAACTCTTATGTTGCCTATATTCACAAATTCGTAAATGTGTTCTTTGCAAATAAACAGAGATTTAAGACAATATCCTTCTTACCCCTTGCATTGTTCAAACTGTAGGTACGTATAAAAAAGACCTTAAATTAAAATTCTAATTTATGTAATGTTGTGCTCTTCAGACATACAACGAACATTATTTTTTATTACATCTCAAAATTCACTTGAGACTTTTGCATACTTCATTATTCATTTCATTTATTTATCTACATGTTTATTCGAAGTTCAAATAAGGACAAAAAAGTGATAGCGTGTGTAAGGATATCAATTCCTCCAGTCTCACTTTTCTCGAAGGTGACAACAATGTACAAAAATGATAAGTCATATTTTTGTTTTAACTTCATTCGGTTTTTGTGTGAAAACTAAAAAAATCATGAAACATGCCAAAGGATAAAAATTTTAAATTCTGAGTATGAACGTTTTGAAATTGATTACTTCCACGTAGCAATTTTAATTTACAAACAAAACTTAACATAATAACTCAACACCTTAAGGAATAACTCATTCAAAAAAAGCAACAAATTTATTCTGCGGCGTAGAAATCGTTAATCAATAACAGAAACCTAAAGATTAAAACCACTTTACCACGCTTCCTCGTGAAAAGCCCTCCACACTTCCTTGCTTTGAGGCTTTTTTTATAGTTCTCTATATGATGTGACGAGACTATTTGAAACGTGCTTTCAGAAAACCACTGGTTGAACGAAGAGGGTGTTTTGCACGTTGTTTGTGAATGAAGAAACCAATATTCTTATACTGTCGCTATTCGTTCCAATTACGTAAGTCGATTCGGTGAACATTTCGTTGAAAAAAAAGAAAACAACAAGGATAATATAAACATTTGGTCAGTGACCTCATCAACCACCTGTATTAGACTATTATCGTCTCGTAAAATAGCGCCAACCCATATAAATATAGAGGATATTTATGAGAGCACTCCTTAGACGTGTGGTATAAATTCAAATAAAGGACATTATACTGTGCCTATATAGATAGACCGTATCGTGCTATGTTTGTGTTCAATGTGGTTCAATGATTTATCAGTAAATTCGAGAACATTTTTGCTATTGATTATGTTATCCGTGAGTCAAGCAATCAATTTTGTATGGATTCCTACAACTGCCAGCTACTACAAAATTGGATTTTCCTACCTTATTTACGAGTAACATCTATTGATTGATTTGATACCTATCTATACCAATGTTAAGAATAAGTGCGTGATGCCGATTTGGGACATTGCGATGTATCAATTTTGATTGTAGAGATTTTGGAAAATGGAAAGAAAAAACCATTGACGAAAAATGAATTGAGTCCTGTCGAGATAAATCAGTAGGTAAGCAAAACATAAAAAAAAATTGGAAGATTGAAGAGGTACAGAAAGAGATACGTCAGGAAGTTTTGAGGTTTTGAATGGCAAAACCAAATTGAATTGACAGTTTTAACAAGGTATTGAAGAGGCCTTAAGATCTGTGAGCAAGGTTGTTTTTTTTTATATATTTTCTTATTCTATTGGTTAATACGGAGAAACTTATCGACAGAGGTATCAAATTAATGAGGCTTTCAAAGTATAATTCTGTTTAAGACGTAAGAACGCATTAAGAATCGTCCTTTTTGTATTGTTAAGCAAAGAAGTAAAATACACAATCCCTATACCCATGAAGATTAATGAAATGTTTTCTTGTGTGACTTTTGAATGAAATTAAATATTTAATAAAATGTGATAAATGGATGAGTAAAATCCCTTTGGATAAATTTTATGTTAACATACACCTGTAATTGTTGAATTATTAGGATTAAAAATTCTGTTAACTGAAGTTTGATCCGTTAAGCACTAAAGGATATGCGTCTCTGTGTAGCAGGAAAAAGTGTAAATTACTTTTAAGAAGTATAACCTTGTTAATAAGTTAGTAAGCCTAACCTTGATTTTAAGTTTCATAAATTAAAAAAAAAAAAAAAAAACAAATACATAGCTTCGAAAATTTCAAAAACTTTTAACTAAATTATTTTAATAAAAAAAAAATACGTATACGTCGTAGTCACCCCTTTATTTTCCTATCCTTAGCTTTGCTTATATTTCTTCCTTTTTTCTTCTTACACTACTTTATTGAATATTGGAAATGTGACAGTTCAAATGACTTCTGGACAAAAACTGACAGTTTTCTGCTCAGTTAAAAAAAGTAAGAATTTCTTCTAATAATCATTATTCCCCACTTCCCATCCACAATACATAAAAGTGTGTGTGTATGTATGAATTGAGAACAAACTCAAGAACAAACAAGGTATCTGATTCATTGGCTGCCTTGCATGAATTTGCTAATAGCCACAGGAACACATATAATCCAATTCTGATTTTCTAAATCTATTGCCTTGGACCTGGCAATATTAACTGTCGATTTTAAGCAACACAACAATTTCAATCGGTCTTTGGAAACATTTTCGATGGTTAAATCAAAGAAAAAAAAAAAGAAAGATTTGAAACATGTCAGTTTGAATTGAACGTTGAATTCTCCTAGCAAGAAAACCCTTCTAAAAAGAAGTGAATTTGTTAACTTTTGAAACTTACGAATCGATTTAGCACACAGATTCTAAAAAATACACTCTCCAGAGGTTTTCTTTGAAGCTTAAAACAAAACGTAAAAAGAAAATCAAGATCTCATTTCGGAAAGTTATTCAACCTTGTACTACAACAAAGCACCAAACAAAAAGCTTCAAACGCCACAAGGCTCAAACAAATGATTTTTCAATGTTAAATAAAATGAGAGAGTATGGACTTAAAAACAAAAGAAACAAATAAATCCAATTTAACTTTACTTTCAAAAGAATGAAAAACAATAATAAAGTCTTTTCAACAAAACGAGTCCAATTAATTCGTATGCTTGCGAGTGGATAAGAAGGAGTAAGAGACTTTATTTATATGCTTTCCCTTCCTTCTGTATTGAGATCTTAAATCTTTACAGATAGCATGTGTTCAAGTTCCGTTTGAATCAACAACGCCCGAGTACGCATTTACAAATTTAGCGTTATTTAAGGATAATTTCCAAACATGTAAAACCACTTAAATGTGAATTCAAATTCAAATCAATTCAACCAAACAAACACTTTCCAGGATGTGTGTGGGATCTAAATTTGTTCTACTTGTAACGAAATTTCAAGTTGTGTTTCTTTTTCGTTTTGTTAAAAAACCCATTAGTTTCCTTCTTACAAAAATATATCAACGAATCTGCTCAACTGCACTCTTAATCTATTCGGCTTTTTATTCTTTTTTTTGCAATGAAAACATATCATAAGAAAATGCACCCTGTGCAAACTATTTGGTTTGGTAAACTCAAGATATTTAGCAAGAAAAATTCTTGAATGTAACCGCAAAATGAATATGCAAATGTAATCTGATTCTTCTTAGGGAGATATACTGCCCTTTCCAATTTCGTTCTAGTACATCCCTGTACATTATTATAAAACGAAAATCTTTTGTCCTCTTGCCACATGCAAGAGAAAATGAAAATGTCATCACTAACACATAAGGTCCATCTGCAACATCCTGGATATGGGATACAGGATGTGGGAATACTAAATATACTACTAGTTTACTTCGGTCGGCAGCTGCTGGTGTGGTTGAAGCAATCGCATGAAAGAACGGTTGCAATTTCCGTATGAGCAAAAAAAAGGGAAATGTCTAGCTTCCAACATCCGTTCTTGGGTTTTGTGATAACAGTTTAGAGTGGTTATAATTTTTTGCTTGTTGCTTGGTGCAAGTTTAAAATTATCTTTAGGCTGCCATTTATGTTTCGTAAAAAAACGAAAATTCAAAAAATCAGTTTCTCGCATATTAAAGGTTTAATACAATTATTTTGTTGGGTAAACGTCCAAGTTCAAGTTAAAAGAGAAAATGTCATCGCCAAATATATACCAAAGATGAACGAAATGTTATTACAAATAAAAATAAACTTTTGTTCACGTTATACATTTGTAAAAATATAGTATCTTAATTTTTTAATAGAAATCAAAACTTGTAGCCGAAACTATGCCTTATGAAACAACAAGTCAATCAATTGCATGACAAAAATATCATTATTTAAATGGGGAAAGAAAAAATAGTACGCATACGTCGTAGTAACCCCTCAAATGTTTTTCCTATGATTAGTTCTTCTTATTTCATCCTTTTTTTTTGTTTTATTATCTTGATTCAAACAAAAAGATCGGATTTTCGACATTGGGTCAGTCAATAGTCAACATGCTTTTCGTATGAGGACCCGTAAGACTAAGAAAAATGTTCCACTTTTTTCACTTAGTGTGTTGTTTTTCTAACATTTTTAATAATTAAAATTTTATACATCAGCTCAATAAGCTTAATTTGAATAAGGAGATTGCAATTTAATTATTCAATTTTTAGGGAAATGGAAGTATTTATTTTCGCTCTAATTTGAACAACGTACAGTTGACCATACGAAAAGTCATCTGAGTTGTAACTGGCTGAAAATTTAGTCTGTCAGACATCGAGTTCATCCAAAATCACCATTCGGTCGATCTAAAACAAACCAATGTTCTTAAAAAAAAAGCGGCAACTTTAATTATTATCGATAAAATAAAAAAAACTCAGTCTCAACGACAAGGCACATCCCACTTTCCACCGCCACCGCAGCAAAATCTAATCTAAGGTTAACTTGCCTATCAAAATATTGATAAACAGCTTCAAATATTAAGTTTAAATATTGGTGTCTTCTTGTCAATGTCGGGTAAATGAAATTTTAGTTCAGTTTCTCCTCAATTGAATGAAAAAATATAATTATAGGAATTTAAATTTGCTACTCATAAAGGCTTACCGTACTGTTAGTACTGATTTTTAAATCTTTTAATCTACAGGTAAATACAAAAAATTAAAGTTGAAAAAATACGAAAAAGGAAAAAAAATATCACCCTAACAAAAAAACATAACCGCCCCCGGGTGGGCTCGAACCACCAACCTTTCGGTTAACAGCCGAACGCGCTAGCCAATTGCGCCACGGAGGCAGATATAAATTCTCGTTTCCGGTTGCCTCATGGAAAAATTACCCTATTACAACGTATTACACAGTTGCTTATGTAGTTTCAGAGAGCTATTAATTCAATTAATTTATAGGTACATTCGTAGTTGTGTACATGTTGACCAAGTAGTCATTATACACATACCAAGGTACATATATGAATTCATTACAGAAGGACAACGACGACGAACAAAAACAAAGAAACTTCTTCTACATTCCTTGTTTATTAAATTCGTTGACCAATATAAGATGGGTGCAGTTATTAGATTAAGGTTTCAAGAGTGGAAGGAATTTTATAAATGAAATTAATTACTATTTTTTTTTTCGCTACCACAATGACTTTCAGTTTGTTCCTTAGTCGTGACCTTGTTTTAGTGTCTGGTTGCTTTGTTACGAATAACAACGCTACAGTACAAGGAAATGTCGCAACAAGCTGTTTGAAAAAATTATTAAATAGACAAAAGCAACTATAGTGTAATTCCTAAGTTATGTTATCAAAGACAACGGACGACGACGACTGACAATTATGTTTAATTGTAAATAGGGTTTCTGAAAAAAACAAACGTTTGAAAGTAATGAGTCCTTGACGGTTTTTTATTGTTCCAAGCGTTTTGGTTGATGGGAATGTCACGAAAACTACTAAGCGTTCAACCAATAACTCTTATTTTAACCGCCACCAGTTTTGGTAATTAATTTTGTTCCATAGTATGGAGGTTCCTTTAACGAGTATCCTTTTAGTACAAGAAGAAAGGTTCATAGGTTTTGGACCGTTCTTCAAAACGTTTTCGGTTCATAATATCTTTCTGCGTATTTTTTATTACACCATCACTCTGAAATCACAAAAATAAAAGACTTGTATAAATTTTCAAAACGAAAACGGCTTGAAGAGCGAAAATCTGGACTATTGGATGCACTTACGTTGCAATTGGCCTTGAATCTACTCATTCAAGTGTAACATTGCATGCACGATTAACCTAAATTGAGGCTGAAAACTCTGAGAGCATCTGGTGGATACGCTTCACTAGCTATTATATCCACAAAAAAAGGCGAATATCACCACCTGACCCTGCCGGCAAACCAACCGCCTTATATAGATTGAGTATTGGGCATTTTACAATTGCATTGTTTTCACAGATTTTTTCTCTTTGTTGATGAATATTAAAATTGCATTTCACTTAGCTGCAGAATAAGTTTTCCACTCTGTCAATTCATTTTTTTAAATTTTATTTTTTTGTTTAATTCCCTTCAATTTTGTGATGACGATTGTATGGGGTATCGTGAATATATGCATAGGGGTTAATGGGTTGACAGTGTGGGAGAAAATGCAAATGTTTTGAAAATGGAATACATAACAGATATACAGTTTGTTAAAAAAAAAAAAAACAAATAGGTTAAATTGTGGCAAATCTTCCCATGCATGGGTGGATTTTTTTGGGAACTGCCTATGGCATAGCTTACTTGATTCTTAATCCTGGCAAAGCCAGTAACGCAACTTTCCAAGCATGAAGATGTGCTTGCTTCAACTTCTCGTGATAATCCTACACAAACTTGCTCCAATTGCAGATAATTATGCACTCTTAAGACATTTCTCAGAGAGGTCAAGGCGGCGCGGCGGCGCGTGGCGGTTATAATTTTCCGCATCTGAAAACCTTTATAAGTGACTGACCTGTACCTATCGTTGTAATTGTTTATGATCACAAAGAAAATGCTTTTACAGGGCTAACAAGATTGATCAATGAATGATGGTGCAACCGATGCTGGACATACCAGTATTCAATTGAAACAAAGTCGTAAGCGGTAGGAGCTTCAAAATGGCAACGAGAGTCAGGTGGTTCGACGATCAGTTTTGTAAAATCTTATGAAAAATATTAATTGGAATTAAAAAAAAAATTCAATGAATTCAAATTTATTTAACAAATTAATTTGCTTTTGAAATTATTTGAAGGCAACTCAGATACATATTTCAATTGGATAGTATTGATTGCATAGATTTTTTATTATTTTAAGTCAAGTTCTCGGGACAAACACTTCCTTAAATTTAACTCTTAAATCAATGAAGTTTGAACCGGTTAAAGTTTTATATTTCTTCTCAAATAGAAGGGAAAGTACTGTGGACTGTCAAAAATCTGGAAAAAACAGACTGTAACCAATCGGCGTTATGTCAGGTACACTTAAGACTAAATATGGTTTCAGTTTGTGAATATAAGCAGCATACCTAAGAACCCTAAGATCAATAACCGATAACCGTTCCCAAGCCATTTTCTTCTACAAAAGAACGCAAATCAATAAAAGAGTGACACAAAGGAATATTGTCACCCCAATTCTACGATTGCCTCCTCGTGTTTTGTTTCAGAATCAATTCGACAATAGAAAAACATACACACATTATTCTCAACAGACTTTGTCCTACCTGAAAGAATTCTCAAAGTCTGCAAAGTTCAAGACACAGTTGTTCTTTTGAGCATTTTAATTGAATTTGAAATGTTTCTTTCCAATAAAACAATTTTTTTTTATGAAAAACGTAGAGCTTAAGAAACTTACAAAATGTATGTAGCTATGTTTGAAAACAATATTTGATGAAACAATTCAACAAGAATTAGGTCATAGCGATGTCCTCGCTCCGTCCGTCGCCTCCATTGTTTGTGAAACAAAACCCAGGCATTCGACACAAATTTAACGAGTGGCATTCAACAGGCTCTCTCAGTTTCTTCCTCACTAATATTTTTGCTACAATAAAAAAGGGGGTTTTATGAAGGTATAGTGATATAGCTTCATTATGTTGTATATATGTATACGGAAAATCGATTGAAACCATGAAACCGTCAGTCTCAGTCAGGGTAAGCCAAGAGCTAGGTACAACATTTTAGACTGCAACAATACTGCCCGTTGATGGTGATGAATTGACTCAAAGGAACTCATTTGATCGCTCTACTACTTTTCGACGTCGCACGGAAACTAATGACTAATTGCGATAATTAGTAGAATTTAGCGGGTTCTTTTTTATTGGTTGGAGAATTTTGCGTTCCAATTTCATTTACTGAAACTGAAAACGATTATAGGAAAACATTGTAATTGTATAATTATGGACAGTCAGAGCATACCTAGGTACATACCAAGCTGAATCCCGTAATTACAAAACTCTGTTTGGGTTTAGTTCTTTTTTCATCTGTTTTTCTTTATAATGAAATACACCTACAATAACCAAATGCATCGGTTGACTTCCCATAGTTGATGTTTCTGCATCCGAGTGTTCAAAACAAAGGCAATGTCAATACACAATCTATGACGAAACGTTAATTTTCCCAAGCTATACAAAACATCATGCTTCGATGGACGAGTATAGTTTCGCCCTCATAGATCTCTTACCGTTTCCTTTCAACTGTTCTTGAGTACAAACCTACTCAGGTAATCATAATTTATTTTACCACATCTAGCCAAGTCTTCTCTGTAGAAAACTGTAGAATGTGGATTCATTTAAAATTGAAATAACTTACTCTGACGAGCCACTCAAGCAGACGAATTGAAATCGTTTATACCGTTGATGATGATGATGAAGATGTCCTGGTTGTCTTCGCAAGGATAATTATGATGAAATGAAGAACAAACAGCTATAGTGCGAATAAAAAACTTTTGTAGGTCACTCGTAGAAAGTTGTTCATGCACCATATTGGTAGGTTTGTCGAATAGGGTGATTTTCAAAGCTAGGATATTTAAACGCAACGAAAGAATAAAACTGCTAAAAATTATTTTCAAAGGCCGTGTTGCAAAGGTTTTATTATTAATTTTTTTGAAACTCTGGATAACTTTGCTAACAAGCTTTAATTAAATAAAGTTGTGTTAAGCAAAACTAATAACTAATATTGCACAACAAAAATTTAAATGGCATTGTTGTGTATGGATCACCCTGTTTAAATGCGTTTACGACAGTAGTATTATATTCCCTCTAGAAAGTACTTTAGTACTTATTATCTATGTACATACAAATGCAGACTAATAAGATTAGCACAGATATTGAATCGATTTGGATTCAGCTGAAATGTAAACAAAATAAAAAGTCGATATGTACAACAAAAACGAGCTGCAACTCTTTTATACTATAGTTGCGAGTTCCTTAAGTTGTTGAGTAAAACTGTCGTGTAATCCATCTTTATTGGGTGATAATATTGAAAGGAGAATGCTAGTCTGGTACGCAAATATAAAACTAATGCAAACAATTTTAAAGGAGTCATTACTCAAAAAAAAGTTCACCTTGCACTTTCGTCATGACATAGCAAGGTAGACCGAGAAGGTTTTAAAGAAAAAGATCAATTCAAAAATAAAGAAAATTAAAATTTAAACTTAATATATTTTTACTTTCAATTAATATATAGTTTTTGCAATTTAATTAAGTCAATTCAAAACACAAAAAGGAGACAGAAACCCAAACAAAATGTTAATTTTTTACAGTGTCATTATCAGAGTATAATTATGTAATAATTATTAGATATACTCTGGTCATTATTTTTTGATACTGACTTCTTTGTGATATAACAGATTACAGCGCACTGTTTTGTGTACCAAATTTCATTGACTGGGCCTCACACCGAGAAATTGAAAATGTGGATTCTATTTTGGTAAAACAGGACACTCATAAATTGAGTATTTTTATAAGGCTGTAAAAGTCAAGTTTTGGGCTTAATATCGATGTGTCGGATTTTATCTGCTATGATAAAAAATATTTCTGCCACTTAGTCCATACTGTATATAGTGTATAACGCTAACCATATGGGCTAGGTGTGCCAGGGCTTATCTTGGCAGAAATATTTTTTAATAATTTTTATATAACAATTATAACTATATTGCATTGTTTCTGAAATTTCGAAATCCCTATAGCTGCAGTTTACTATCATTTGTTATCAGCCCCCAGCTTATTAAAAATGAAGAAACTAATATATAATATCACCAGCTGACCCCGCGAACTTCGTCTTGCCGCCCTTCAGAGCAACTCCATTTTGAAATTTTCCAGTTTTCCATTTGGAAACCAATGCACCTGCAATAATTAAAAAAAAAAAAATGCTAAAAACCATCTACAGACTAACACGAAAAAAATAAGCCAAATCCGTCCAGCTGTTTGTGAGTTATTCGGTCATACACGAACAAGATTTCATTTTAATATGTATAGATTTGGTTTCTGAGAGAACGGAAGGAGCAACACAACTGTAGGAGATACTGACGGACGGTGTGGGTGCATCTCGGCTTGACCCAAGAATCACATGAATTCAATTAATTTATCGTTTAGTTATGAGCTTTTTTGAGAAAAAAGTTTTTGATTCTTCGAATACGAGTATAATCCTCTTTCCTTAATCAAATGACAATGAACAACATACTAGCGCTATCCTGCAAGAAGGTTGTGCTCGCCATTCAAAAATAAATTATGTATAACTTTTATTTTTTGAACTATTACACTTTCAGTTCTTTGAAACAATCATTTTATTGACATACAATCGTTACTAGTAGAAACATCAAGGTCCAGCAATGTTGTTATATACAAAAAATAAATACCTATAGGAAATCAAGAACAACTTTAAATAGAAAGAAACTGAAACAGAATAGCGAATGAAATGATCCCTTTTTTCAATTCAAAACAAACTTTCTGCAGTATGAAGCTACATACTTAATTCTTGAGGCGAAAAAAGGAAAGCTTTACAAATTGAAATATGATTTATTTATTCCTTTTTGCTCCCATCATAAGGAAGGAATACAATTTCCACTTTTATCAGATTTAGTTTCAAAGGAAATGAATGACAATTTGACTACACAACCGGAAAAAGCAAAATAGAAAGGATGCATTCGAAACTCTTTCGTTGTTAAAAATGAAATTTGTTTCTGTTAAGAGTTAACAAAATACAAAAAACAAGCTATACATATCGTCTTTAATATTAAAAAAAAATTATAATACGCAATCTCTTAAAAGAAAGACGCTGCGTTTTTGATAAATTCAAAATAAAACATTTTAAAATATAATGAAAACAAATTTTAAAATATCTTTTTCTTTTATTTTATTTCAGTTTTGACAAAACAAAATTCAACGGTAAGTACGAAATAAGAAACCAAATCAAAATAATTTTTTGATAGGTTATTAATTTTTGGACAGAATGTCCAGTTAGATTATAATAAATTTGAATGCTTATAAAAACATTCATAATATTTTTCTCAATTCCCCATATTTGCTGTCTACCTACCTCGAATTTTTCTTTCTTTAGCTTGTCTTGTCTTTTCCCCAATGAGGTGACAACCTCTATTCCGTCTTCATATTGAAATATGTGAGCGTTTTTAAAAAATAAAAACATACAATTTAATTATATCAACAACAATATATTGGACAGTGGACGATTTTGATTAAAACACTTTGAACTTTTTTTTAAAACGTTTCCTCAGGTGTTTCGTGGGCGTGCGAAAAAGAAAACAACTTTATCAATGAAGAATTTTATTCAGATGATTGTTTGTCAATTTTTAGTGACATAATGTTTCAGTTGATCACTATAATTATTATTTACATAATGACTAAAATAAAAATTTATCGTGCGTAAAAGATCAAACAAGTTCGCCAACGCACAAGCTGTTTTTGAAAATATGTATGCTTTTCTTATAATCTATCAGCCCTATTAATAAACACAAAATAACCCTAACACAAGACTAACTCGTGTCGTAAATCAAAATTCCTATTAATAAACGTGTGTTAGCCTTATATGACATTTGTTAGCAAACGGATAACTTATTTTGTCGATTTTTACGTATAAGGACCGAATATCTTTTATTTGAAAATATTTGAAAACAAGGTTCTGAAGGTATTTTACTAATAAAGAAAATTTGATTTTGCGGTACCTAAGTCATGGCTGGAATAAGACATTGGGAGCGTAAATAGGTACGAAAAGGACGTTTGGTTTAATTTTTTCCATAAATTTGATTTGTTTTGTTCTAGATTTGGGACTCAGTTGTATTTTTGTTTGCGTGAATCGCACTCGGTAGTTACTACGATACCAATTAAGCTGATCCCATACATCCAGAAAATTGTTAATACAATTTGGTGGAGAAATAAAATAAAAGATGACAAATAAATTGAATTTTTTATGCCATTGGCATTTTATTATATTGAACAGTTAAGATTTCGTTCAGATATAGGTAGATAAGAATATTATAAGAGCTGAACAGAATGCAGTTGCTAGTCGACCGACGACAAAAATGACAGCTGAAATTTGTATGGAAATGTCAAACCCGTCGTCCGAAGATCAGCTCTTTATTGTTTACGCCCTCCACTTAATCAGATTATGCTCCCAATTGCGCGTAGAGGCCTGGAACACAACTACCATATTCGACTTAATGGAAATTGTCAGCAATTGGATCGTCCAAGTGGTAGGTACTTCTCGGAAAATTTCTGAACTTTGGAGTTTTTTTTTTTTGTAAACCAAAAACACTTATCGAATGTAATCCAATATCTTTTGGTGGTCCAGATCGAATATAAGCTGACACATTTTTCATCCTTGGATGTCTTTGTTGATGACAATTAAGCAGAATCGTAGTAATGAACGTTTTTGGGCCAAAAACTGTTTTGAACACTGATATTTCTTTTTAATTCGCATATTTTTAATAACAAATAATCAAAAAAACAGTCAACAGGTGACAACCAATCTTCAAAATCGAAAAAAATACTAGATTTTATAGTACATTTTGGAACTATTCAATGAATATCTAACACGAGGAAAAATATGTTTATTAATAAACTTTTTTATCAAATGAATAATTACACTATCCGTGTGCTAGCTATAACGTGTGTTATCCAGTGGATAGGGTATTTTTATTAATAGGGCTGTATATATATAAAAGAACAGCTTAATTTTTGTGTTCGTTCGCTAACCGGGCACACTGGTTGACCGATTTTCCTAATTTTTTCTCTAAATGCAAGAGGTATTAGGGTAGAAGGTTTAGAAAAAATTAAATGTATATTTTTCAAATGCAATGAAATGAAAAACGGTGCCAATATTTAAAAAACATATTTTTTTCACTACAAAAAAAAAAAAACAAATTTGATCAATATCAAATTATTAAAAATTATATTTGTCAAATCTAAATTTTTTTATTGAAAATTTATTCTGATGAAGGCGACACAAAAGAGAAATCAAAAAGTTGCTGATGGTTTTATCATCATCATTATTGTCGGCCTGGTGAGTTAAGTTTTCCCCTTCGTCTGCGCCACAACCAGGATCCGGTCTGGGCCTCCAATTTCTGGGCAAGTAGGTAAGTATATCCCGACGCCATTGAGGCTTTGGGCTCTACGCCATCCTTAAGCGAAAATTTGATCTTCCGCGCTACCTCCTACTATTAATTGTACCGCAAAGGACTTTCCGGGACAGTTTGTCTCGCTCATACAAGCTAGGTGTCTAGCCCACCATCAAGTTTTCTTCGCGGTAGGTTCTGTTGGACTAGAGCAGCCGCCCCCGTATTTCTTCCTCCTTATTGTTATCGGCTACTACTACTGACCGAAGCTAATTCGTGCTCTTCCACCAATAGTTGTTCTTCTGACGCGATAGTCCCCCTGATAGATGTTCCAGAGTCACGGATTGATTTTCAATTTCACGAAGTCAAATCTGTGTTTTTGTTGTTGTTCTGAAGTTGAAGTTGACGATCGATCTCAGAATAAGACTTTTGTCACTAGGTGAATAGAACTTAACTTGAGCTTCAATTTTCATAAAATTGCAAAGTTTGTTAAAAATTGTATGCACATTTTAATTTAGTGTTATTGGTATTCCATGTATACTGTATAGGTAAGAACATCGGCAATTGTTTTCTTTGTGTTACTGTTCAGAAAAGTAAAGTTATAACCCACCATAGTTGGGATATAACTTCCCCAGAAAAAAGTGAATATATATTTCCAAGTTGAGGTCGAGTTAGTTCCTTGCAAAGTTTTGACATATGTATTGTTGTTATCTATGTCTTTGAAAAAGCTATTTTAATAATTCTTTTTGCTTTGGAATTTTTTTGGTTCAAAATGGGTTTTTAAATAGAAAAATGAAAGTTCTTGATGAAAAACTCGGAAAACTCATTGGTTTTCAAAAGGAAAATTGCATTATATTGCAGGTGCATTGGTTTTTAAATGGAAATCTGGAAAATTTCAAAATGGCTTTTCCAATGGAAAACAGAAAGTTCTTGATGAAAAATTCGGAAAACTCATTGGTTTTCAAATGGAAAAATGGAATTAGGAAAACTCTGCGAGAGCACGAATAACTTCAAGACCTAGAATCAAGTTTTTGCATGGAATTTAAGGTGCATTGTTTTGTTTGTATGTCCGGTAGGGACTCCTTATCCGCTCAATCCTCAATGTATTTTTATAAAATTTTCACTGTATGGATATAGTCGGAACAAAAACAAATTTTTGGGACAACCCTACAGGAAATTCAGCAAGTAAATCGGAAAATCGTAAGCTGTTTGGAATTCTGATTTTTGTGAAATAGTCAAAATAAACCGGAAGAACGAGAATTTGTTGAATTTCACAACGAAATTTGCATTTTACTGCATGCTTAATGAAAGTAGAAAGTTAGATGTAAAGCTTGGAAAAATTCCGACATTTAGTTCTCTATTTTAATTGGATTCAAGCAAACCACATTATCACAATATCTGTGTTAATTATACATATTTATTCTGGAGTTTCTCTGAAGGGCGGCGAGACGAAGTTCGCGGGGTCAGCTAGTCATATATAATATATATGATATTCTAAATTTGTTTTAAAAGAATTAAGGATTTAGTAGCTTTAGTGGCAACTACTACAAATTGTTGTAACAAAACTGCAGACAAATAACTAAAAATTTAACTCAGATGGTTTGAATCATGTATTGTTCTGCGCGTTTTGATTTTGAGTTAAATTTTTAATCTAGTCCTCTGCGACTGACGTGGTAGTCTGAAAGACACCACCAAACATAAAATCTGGTATTTTGCAGTTATTTTTTTTAAATTTGACCTGTGCGTTCTCAGTACCTTCCTGTCGTATGGTAAAGCACGTATTAGTATACATTGTGAGCTGTCGTGGCATGCGCATCATTTGTTTTGTGAAGGAAAGTGTCTACGAGACCACCACGTCAGGATTAAGGTATGTGTCTGTGAGACCACCACCTCAGTGTTATTGTTTTATTTTCATAGCTTCTCCGAGACAATGTTCATAGTGTCTCCTAGACCACACGTCAGTAAAATTGTTTGGTTGAGGTTAGGTTGTTGTTTGTTTTTAGATGGCTCACTCAAATAACAACAAAGAGTCCTCATAAAACTAAAAGGAACACTGTATATTGTTGCTGTGCTTGCTTGAAAGCAGTCTTTATGCAATGCTCAAAGTTAAACTGTGAAGACTGCCAAAAAAGTTTATGATTTTTCTTTTCAATATAATTTTTTTTTAAACCGATGAATTGATCTCTTTTTTTTCATTTTTAAGTACCGTAACTTTTAATTTTGATAAATTAATAATTTTAATGAAGAAAATATTTATGTGGATTTTTTATTTATTTTTTCTAATCGTTAGTTTTTGAAGAGCTATTTATGCTGTGTCAATAAAACTTGTTAAGCCTTACATATGTATTTGTATTTAACATATATGAGTAATTAAAAATAGTTATGGATAGTCTGAGCTTTAAAATATTATTATTAAGGATATCAATATGAGACAAGTTTTTGAGATACAAGCTGTCCAAATGGTGTCTGGTGGACTACCACGTCAGTGGAATTGCAACAAAAAAGTCACGTCAGTCACAGAGGGCTAGCTTCACATGTGCATAAAAAAAGGACAAAGAAGAAAAATTAAATTTCAAAAATAAAACAATTTAAATTTTGATTTTCAGAACTATTTACTGGCGCTTGGAATAAAACTCCAACCGCGCCGATAGAAGTTAAGTTATATGTCATTTTTTTTCTTCAATACGATGTTAAAGAGTTTTTACAATTTGACAAGTTTCTAATATCTTTTCTAGTTTACAGGGTTCAGGGTTATTTACAAACAAAATCACACTTATTTCATTTTGTCACGTGCTGTTAGCTGTACGTACACTGTTATCAATTTTCAAGAGCTCTGAAAGTGTGAAAACTAAGAAGAAATCTACGAATCATTTAGCATCATGCTAACTTCAACTGCCTTCATTTTGATTTTGATCTAAAGAAAGGTGAACACCAGTAAACATATCTATTTACACTTAGGTAAACAATTTATTCTTACATATTATTGGATGATTGAAGACAACATAATGTATGTTGATTTTGATTAGTCATTCATGTGGCATTTTACCACGTGCGAAAATTTTAATGTTTTAAAGGCTCGAGAGTCGAGACAGCTAGTTTAAAACTAGCAAGGAATGGTTTTTTTCATTCAACTATATGAGCAAAGCTATTGTTAATTTGAACTTGAGTCTGTTAGTGAAGAAAAATTAGTCAGCACTGCAAAATTTACATTTACATTGGTCAACATTCAACGTAGTGCAAAATTCATTGTATTAATATTTATGTTTTCTTTTCTCTCATCGAGTTATTGCAGCGATTTGTTCGATCACTGGCGACTGTTTACTTCAGAACCAAAACAAACTTTTCTTTGGAAAATGTTTCTGCACAGTATTACATCTTACATGAATTTGTTTCAAAAGTCATTCTCATCTGGATAATATGATGGCAATAAAAATAGGTAAACGAAAACTCTGTTTAAAATTCACTTCGGATTCGGAAGCCCGAACGAATTTTGTTTATATTTTGATAATTTATTGAGTGTCTGTTATTTATTTTAAACTGCTGCTTGTTGTGCGTCTTTGAACTTTAATTAAAAACAAAAAAAAATTCTCATAAACAACAGACAGCCAAACATATATTTTCCCCAGTCTATAACCGATTTCATTAACAAGGTTGTCAATTTCCTACAAGTAGTCCTTGTGGGAAAGAAAGTTCTTGATGGTTTTATTTTGTTTTATTTTGATGAATGAGTTGCGTGTTCACGCGCGGTAATTGACTTTTAAATTATGCATGGCCACGACCATTGAATGGTGTTTGGAAATAGATTAAAAAGTTTCCATCATTTTTGTTAATTAATTAAGACACTTCATTATGCCATCATTTTGTTTTTCTTGTTATTGAAAAGATGATAGACACATCGGTTAATGACATTGTATGGAAAATGAAGGAAATTCATTTAACTTTGACCATCATCCCATGTAGGGCAAAATTACACGCGAAATTGTTGTTGAACATTTCTTTGAATTTTGTTTGATTCAAGAGAAAATTAAGTGTTTACAAATATTTTACAACTTTGTCGGTGCTCGCACAGATTTGTAGAAATATTTCAAAATTCGCAAAATTTTCAAAACTAATATGGATGTGTGCTCTTGCTACATAGGTCGTAATTTGGAAATCCTTTTGTTGGAATATGCTGGAGAAAAAGAGAAATTTTAAATTTAGGTATCCTGCATTGTTGTAAATTGCCCTTGGTTTAAAAGAGGAGAGTAAACAGTTGTTTCACTCGATTTGAATGAAAGTTAACGTTTGAAGGATAAATGGATGAAGTTGATTTGGGTTCTCAGAAAAGTGTTTTTTGTTTTGTGATAAATATGGACAGTGGAACTAGTATACCTATGTAGTTAAGAATTTAGATATTTCTTGATTTACTTTTCTTAGAAAAGTTTTACATTTTTACAACACCACCCTAACCTTCGTTGGTGTTGTACGAAGTTACACGTAACCTAAGTCTGATGTTTTTATCACCTAAGTGCAAGGTTCAATAGGTCTGACAAACGTGATAATATAACTGATAGCCTGATTCATATTGTACCTAAGCAATCACGTCTTCCGTAGAGCAACTCTGGCACAAAGTGTTTTTTTTATAACTCTCATCCTAGTAGTGGTGATGGTGCCACTACCAAGTACTGGTCGATAAAAGGAAAAGTGTACTTGATATTGGGCACTTCCAAATGAAAAAACCTTAGACGTAGGTGGGTAGGTGGGTACACAATGCTTCACCTGAAAATACCTTCGTCTCAAAACCCCAGGTTTGAAATGAGCAGAAGACCGAATTTCGCTTAAGGAATCAAGTCATTGCGGATTTCAAAACGTTTTGTTGTTATGACTGAGGCAAAAATTATTGGAAGCTAAGATCTTCGATGCTTGGAAACCGAATATGTAAGTAAAATTGATGCCTGTAAAATAATTGGCTCCTGAATAATAAAACACCCATCAAAACGACCGACACGTCTTAATATTAATTTCTATATTCACCAATTACCTTGAACGAATCCCGATTCTCTTTCATAAATTGCGTAATTTCAATTCGTTTGGTGTTATACACTTTCAAAGTCAAATTCAAAATGCGCCCCTATTTGTTCGAAGGTATTATTTAACTTCTTCCGCGTCCATACCGCAAGATTTGATTTATTATTCTTCATTGAATCAATTTGGTTCCATTAAATTGCGCATCGCAAAATCAATACTACGATGCGGAGTTTATATAGAAAATTGCTGAATCCTCTAAACATATTAAAATACGACACCATTGAGAAAGAAAGAAAATTGAAGTAAGAGCATTTCGAACGAAGGGGGACCAGTTACCAGTTGATATAATTTAATTTAAGTACAAAAAAAGCAGAAGCCTTAACGCATCTTGTTTGTTCTAGACATTATTCTCAGAAGCTTTCAAATATATGGTAAACTTAACCAGCTCCTTTGTTCGCTACAGAAAGTAAGATGAAACAAAATTAAGCTTGTTTAAGTTTTTCTGATTTCGAAGCCAGAGTTGCGACCTTACCTAAGACGACACCCACATACCTAAAACTTACATTTTTATTGACCTTCAGCTGATTATTATTATTATTATCATTACCTAGAGTCAGAATAAACACTATACCTCCCCCAAAATACTAAATGGGTTCATGATGCCATGGTCTATATAAAAGCTATTCGAGTGGCATGCTATTTAATGGAACTAAATATATATATAAAGCCATTTATACTTACACTACACTTTATTTCTTGACTTGAGTGAAGAGCTTATGGCATCGGCATGTTATTGCAAGGATTTTTATTGCCAGAAGAGGAAAACAAAATGTTGCTCATCACGTAGCAAATACATATTTTGGTTGTGATTTCAGCTAGTATCAAAACTTTGCGTGTTAACCTTCAGAATACTTTTTTTGGTTTTCTTCATCAAATAAGTAGGATCTTCAATGGAAGACAAATTGAATGTGTACAAAAATGTAACCACTTTAATAACAATACATAATAATTGCAATCAAAATATATTTTATCGATAGAATTGAGAGTCAACCTGGATTGACAAGGACGAAAATAGAAACACAAAAATATGGTTTTTTTGCTATTGCATGCGAGGTACCGCGAGCTCTTGAATAGCACAAAAATAAAAGAAATCAAATTCCAATGACGTTTGTATCTTACTGTTAATAAATCGCCGTCGCGCCGTTCAGTGTCTTTTGAAGATCTATTTTGGGTTCAATATGTGCTGCGGGGGAGACCACCCAATACTGTTTTATTTTAACCCTATATCATCCCTCTAAGCAATAGTGGGTTAGGCATGAACTCAATGGGCTTCCTATTCCATTTCTATTCTGATATCTACATGAGACGTTAACGTAATGCATAAATGCATTGGAAAAGATATATCGTGTTGTTTTCCTTTCCTTTGTAAACAGCAGTATTTCTCAACCACACGCCGTTGCCATTGCCACTCGTCCATTTGGCTCAATTTCCTTTTAAAATTGATTCGAAATTGGTTTTCAAATAAAATGAATCCGTGCCTCACATTAGACTTGCCTTTTTCTCTATTTGAAAAAAGCACGATTATTTGGACATGTTTGATTTTCTTTAGATATAACTTATAACTAGGTCAATTTGCCCGAATTGATTTTCATTGGTCGATACAAATTGTGTGCTGAATAATTTTTAACTTGTTTTACTGTTTTTATTCATGTTTCCTTGCTTGTGGATTACAACCTTTCATCTTTTCTTGTTAAATATTGACTCTTAAACATGGTTCGGTGGTTCCTTGAATATAAATTTTGTTTAAAGGATTCGTAAGTTATCATCCACGTGCACGTGCATTTTTTATTCTTTTTGTAATAATGTTTAACGCATTGTTTTATTATTAAGTATTCGAATATAAAAGTAATAAGTCGAATTCGAATGCACTTATATGTGGATAGGTATTTTTTTCCCTTGTGCAGCTTGAAATATTTTTTTAAATTTGTAAGCAAAAGGTTTGAAAAATTTTGTGATACTATATTTTGTTCTAGCAAAAGAATCAAAATCTTTATACATAAACTAGCAGTTGCCCGCGACTGTACGGCTCTCCCTCGTCGACTGCGCGTAGGAATTTTGCTGCGAGGTTATTTTAAATTGAATCAGTCGACTCTCCTAACATTTCCTGCAAGCTTCAGTTTTCCATACTAAAATTATTCCCTAAGTCGAATTCTCCCTCGAATATTTCTCTAACTCGAACACTTTTGTTTACTTCTGCATTATTATAAATGTATAATTTTCCCCGTTTTGGCAATATGTTTCACTGATGCTTTGCTCTTATTGGTCGCAGCGTAACTATATATAACTTACAGGCTTCCTCGATAAATGGACTATTCAACACAAAAAAAATTGTTCAATTTGATTAAGCAGTTCCTGAGATCAATGTGTTGAAACAAACAAAAAATGAATAATTTTTTGCCGTTTTTTCGACGTTTTTCACTGATTCTGCGCTCCTGTTGGTCACAGCTTAATGTAAAGTAGCCTAAATCCTACCTCGATTAATGGACTATCCAACAAAAAATTTAACAACTTAAACCAGTAGTTTCTGAGATTAGCGCGTTTGAACTACCTTTTTTGAAGTAGGTTTTGATAAGTTTAACGCATTGTTTGATTGCTAAGCGATCCACTATTGCAAACGGCAACTATTCAACTAATGCTGACAATTTAGTTTGACATGTATCAAATGCAAGCGCTACCAACTTGAAAACTTGACCCTTCATATTGTTTTAACTATGAGTCGAACAACCCTTTAGGGAAGGCGTTCGCGACCTTTTTTTTATCATCGTGAAAGATATTTTTGTTTTTTTTTTTACATATTTGTGCACACTATAAAAGAAGAAGAATACCTATTCATTTTTGAAGCATTTTTGGGCTCTATACTTTCCGAGGTGGGATCCGGAATTTGAAGGCGCCAATGATATCATTAGTTAGGAAATAACAAATCAACTTTTATTTTTTCTAGGACGATAATATTTCTATTTTTAATTAATTAAACGAAATCGAACTTTTTGCTTAGAATTCACTAGTAAACGTCATGTTTAGTACTGACTTCACATATACTTATATGGGATATTTTTGGACAGGAATTTTATGAAATATTTCCCTTTGAGGATATTTTAAACGCCATTCACCGCACGTTAGAAAATATATTGAAATTTGTTACCATTACTTATAGGTACTCATGTTCAAATGCATTTTCTCATGATAAAATAATAATTAAAAATTTCGTGAAATCATAAACTATTACTTAAACCCATGTTAAAATGCATTTTCTCATGACAAATCAATAATTTTAAAATATGATCCGAAATTTTTTACCATCAGTTCAGATTCCAACATTGGGTAAAATATAAATATTACTCGTCTGCTAACACTACAATTCTTCGACCTGAAGTTGTTTCCTTGCGACTTGACAGATAGAAAAAAAAAAAAACAAAATATCGACTTGGTAAGAAAATTTGTATTCTATTTTTCATAATTTTGTAAATTTTTTAATTCATTTTTACGGGGTTTTCACACATGACCAACTTTCTTGAATTTTTGGAAAAAATAACCTCATTGATCCCTCTTCATAAAGGCGCGCCCATTTTTGTCATATGCATAAGCTGTACCATGAACTAGTAACGTAGACTTGTAACATAGAAGGGTAACATATGGGTAATATCTTTTGCGATTGGTTATTGAAAGGACCCGACCTCTTCCTCGATGTCCAAAAGATTGGTGGGACAATTTAGAATTTAAAAGAAACTAAAAACGACGTTTGCAAAAATTTTCTATTATGTTCTATGCAAGAAAAATAAAATAAAGTAAAACAAATTGCTCAGAGAACGCACTTTTGTGACTAGGTCCCATTTGTCACCAAAATTGAATCTTAGATTGCAAGCCTTCAATTGCAGATTGTTTATAATTTGGTTATTTGTTTAATATGTGCAATATGCTTATTATGTTCAATATGTATATGTACCTAACCTATGGAGTATAACTTTAGAATTCGGAGCAACATTGTTTTGTTTCTAGCATTCTCGTGGAATGAAGTTGATTTTAAAAATAACCAATAAATTATGAAAATTCCATCAGTAGTTTAAAATTGTGTCAGCTTTTGAAGTAATTCTTAGTTTTTACGACATCAATATTAATAAAGTTATATGTAATATTTTTTATACAAACCGACAAAAATTAATTAAAAACAAAACCAATGAAAAAAATATCTTGCCCCAGATGTCACACATTATGCTTACTCATGCCCGAGGATTTTCATTTTTAATCAATCAGTTTGGCTTAGAACAATAAAAAAAACGAAACCAACAAAATTGTCCCGAATTATTTTTACATTTTGTTGAAATAACAACAAAGCAACGATAATGAATCGTCCTCCTCAGCGTTTAAATGGTGGTCAACTTTTTGTATTAATTTAATGCAACGTTTGTGTGTTTTATGTTTGAACTTTTCGGGTCAATTAATGGGGACTGGCGAGGGCGGTGAATTTTATTTATGTTTGATAGTGGCGACAAGTCCGATGTTCTTGACAGCAGTCAAGTTTATGTTAAGTCATGGTCGTTTATGGGTATAATGTATACAAAAGGAAAAACAAACTGTTGACCACGCAAGATATTATGTTATTTTTTGTCTGTTTCTTTTGTTTTCTTTTGTGAATTTAGAATGAATGGAAATTCTGTTTATGACGTGACCACTTCAGTGATTTTTTGTTTTGGTGATAAACGATGCTATTTATGTTCTTTTTTGCATCGATTGCTTATTTTAAACAATCTATTTGTTTTCAAAAGCGAGAAATGCGTTAATCAAAATTGATCGGTTATTTGTTGCACTTGACCATTGTTTTGTTTAACTTTTTTCTTTACTTTTAGTCCAATTGATTGCTAGCCTAGGCTTCACCTAATTTTCGTATGTAACTAGCTGACCAGGCATTGCCTCCCACTATCAGCTAATCCGCTACCCGCTGCCCCGCTTCACGCTGCTTGCAGCCCTACTACCCGCTACTTCTACCCGCTACCCGTTACCCCTCTACCGGCTACACCGCTACTTGCTACCTCGTTACCACGATACCCATTACCGGCTACTCAAGACCCCGCTACAAGCTACCCTGCTTCCCGCTATACCGATACCCCGCTACCGCCTACTTCGCTGCACACTAAACCAATGACCACAACCCTGGCCATAGCTCATGAACGACTTGGTCGATTCCCATCTACATCACTACCCGATCTCCGATCATTCGGCCAAAGTTTGTTACCAAACATCCCACGCACTGGTACGAAAGTAGTGAGCCCTCAACGAATTTGCATGAGATTTTAATTTAATTATATTTATTACGGACATTGAATTGCAGAACGAATTTTTGAATACAAAATATTATATTATGCAGTCAGTTGATATCCTTCATTGAAACGCTTTTGAGTAAAATTGACATTGTCTTACTTCATTTTAAATCACCTTCAGTGTTATTTCCTTTGTTCTTTAATATCTATTAATTAAGTCATCTTTTGTAAGCCAAAGCTTACTTAAACATAACACAATATAATTTGTTTTAATTACATCATACTGATTACAACCAAATATTGTGCGGTTCTTAACAACCAATCCTTTTTCGAGATTCGGTCTTAATTACAACCATTAACATTCCTTGGAAGAAATTTAATTTAACCTTGGCGTTGAGAATTGAGATGCATTGTGTAAGTTGTGTGTACACATAAATGCTATATCTTCGAAGCAACATGGAATTCCAAGGTCTTTCCGAATCGATAACATACATGACACATCTACATGACATCGACACAATCCCTTGCAGTTAACGGTAATTGGTTTTCTTAAATACATTTACTTCATCAAATGTTATGGTATGGTGTTGTTTTTTGCTCATGTTTCAGCATTAGTTTAGTAATAGAAATTGATTGCCATTGATTTTGATTTATATTTTTTTTTTGTTACAATGAATAAAGTGCTCTTATTTTGTGGCAATACTCGGCCGATATGAGTTGTCAATTTAATTTCTGGTAAAAAAATCTAACATCCGATTTAAAATATTAGGTATACAAATTTTATTTAAAAGAAATCTCATGATATAAACGAAAAGAATTTATTAACAAGTTTTTGTATTTCAAGACCAACAAAATATATCTCATGGAACATATCACATGAAACGTTTATCGAATTCTACTTTTCCGATATCCCTTACTACACCCCTAAACCTATAATATTATGTAAAATAACAGTCTGAAACATGTTTTCTGTAAAGTGTTTTTATTACAAAGGTAATTCGCAAAAGCGCATTGAGCTCTCTGTGTTATAAATAATTCACCACCTACGCATAAGCATGTCATCACTCAAATTGAATCGCCTAGACGACGCGACGCGACGACGACAACCAAAATGACGGCACCAACAGACTAAAGTAACTTTAGAGATGTTTGTGGGATTTTGTGTAAATGTATTCAACTATGAATTCATTGGGTGTTCACTGTTCAGTTGTTCACGTGACACGGCACACGGCAAGTTCATATTGAAGTGGGTCGTTTTATTTTTATTGGAAAATGATTGCCACATAATATCGATTTAAATGCTTCTTCTTAAAATGTTTAGGTTCATTTATTTGCAATTCCTAAAAACCACTGACCTCATAATGAATTTTTTTGACAGTGCGCCCGCTCTAACTTTTATTTGTTTTAATGTTTTTTGTAAACATCATAAAACTTTGTGGTCCTAAAACATGCCCCCGAAAAAAAAAACTAACCAATTAAGTTTATGACTGGTCGCAATAACTTGTTCTACTTTGTTCATTTTTACGCAATATTCTTTTTGGCAATTTTCTTTAAATTGTGGTTCTGAAGCAAGTTTGTTTTGGCATGAAATATGAAAAACTTATGTATAATATATGATATTCGGTAGAAATGTTTTTGCCGTAATAAAAATTTTTTCTTCGTCAGTCAATATACTGAGAATCAAGGAGAACGATCTTATTATATATTATTGTTTTGCAGCAAGTCATAATGAAGCAATATTCTTTAAGAAAGGATAAACGAAAAACGAACTATTTTCATTCTTGCATGGTTCTCATCATGCAAGTCTTTTGTTTCACAAGAAGGTGTGATCTAAACACTGGTGGTGTGGAATAAATTAAGAAAATAGCCAACCTTCGTTTTATAGATTTCAATGACATTTTCATAAAATCGTTCTTATTTTTATTTCAAACCTTTCGAGCCGTTCCACACAAGTTGTATTAGACGGGTTCAAATTTGAAACCCACAACATAAACGCTAGTGTACCTCAGGGCTCTGTTTTGTCCCTGATGCTCTTCCTCATTTGTATTAATGATTTCTTGCCTGCAGCTTCTAATCCAATACATTGTTCCGCTGACAACAGTACACTTAGCTTTTCATAGACGTTTGGGTTGGTACTCCAGTAACGTATTTAAGTCTTTTTTACTGCAGTACCTATTCAGAACAGAACGTTCAAGATGATTGGTGATCTACCATCGTTGAATCATTTACGTTACTTAAACATCGACGTAATTTCTCATGTCTCAACCTCTTTTACTGATATTTCCACGGTGCATGCTCTGGTCAAATAGCCGATTGCATTCCTCCCCTTAAGATATTCGACCGTAATACCTCCGCCTCCAGGAATGCCCATCAGTTCACCCTCCAGCCCAGCTTCGGATATACTTTTATGTACAGAGAATCGTTCTTTAGCCGTACTATCCGAATGTGGAACTCTGGAACAGACATTGCAATGTTCAGAAATTCAAAACCAATGCTATCCGACTCATCCTCTTAAACTCTCTCAGTCTATCCCACTATCCCTTACGCTCGCAATGTAGGTACTTTGTCAAAAAAGGGAATATGAACCACTTTTTATAAAAACAAATTCATTTTTGGAGACTTTGAGTTTGTATTTTTTTTTTTTAATATTTAAATTTTTTTAAATTAAATTAATTTTTATATTTTTCATTAGGAAGCAAGACTTGTCCAATTGAGCAAACAAAAAATCTTTGAATTATAGATGCACGAACATCGCTATTTCAAGAAAACAAAAACATTGCGAGTACCGAACGAGTGCATTTGCACTTCGCACGTTAAATCGTTTTATTAACACTAGTTTCGTCTGATTCCCCAAATGCAAATGAAAAAGCAAAAACGTGAGCTTTTCAGGTCTTAATGAATAACGAGTTTCATAATTTTGTTTCCATAGTTAAAGCGGTAATAATTTAATCTGATTATTAAACTAAGGATACAAAAATAAAGGATATCAATTCTTGCAAGTTTTGTGCATGCTTTGCACATGATCATATGTAGTTAGGTACATTAAATTAATAGGTTGCACTGTTGCAGTGATTATATAATATTTAAATATTCTGTACCGAAATTATTGAAAAAAAAGAAATAAAATTAAAAATAAAAGTTAGGTTATTAAAACAAATGTCAAATCACAACAGCTGTTGTTTGCAGGATGTGCTAGCGAAGAAATTTCAGAAATATCATAAATAGTTAAGGTGCCAACACAACAAGTTGATAAACATGTTTAATGTGAACCCTTTAAATGAAGAAACAAACGCACTAATTTTTTTGTATGCAGATACAAGGAAATACAACAACAAAAAGTTCTTTCATCGAACTTACAATTTTGTATAACCATAAGACACCCGGACGCGGACACACCCACTTTGTCAGCTTCCTAAGCGGATTTCAGCCCTCTATACAATTTTAAATATTCAAATCAAACAAACATACGACGACGACCGCGACGTGTCCACGTAATGTTGTTTACCTATATTTTTTTTGTTTGCTAAGCCCTTCAAGGCATAGCAAAATTGACCTCAAAACACATTCTCTGTATAATAAAAATGTCTGGACATGCCCGACAAGCGTGCCTCATAAATACTTAAATTATAATAAAATGGCTGCCAAGCAAAACCATCACACTATGCCAATGTAATGGACGTTATCAGTTTGAACCACGCGTTGTTATTACCATTTCAATTTGGAATTTGAAATTTGTTTGGGCAATGATTTAGCAAGTGCATGGTTTTGATATGTTCACAGTTGAGAACAGAATTGTGAGTCCAAGTTAATGAAGAAGACAAAGAACATTTATATAAAATAAACTGTTTATAGAAATTAAGTTTTGTAAATATGGGAAGTCATATTAACAACTAACTGACCCGGTAGACGTTGTTTTGCCATAAGACAAGGGTATGATTTAATTTTGATTGTCTTTGAATTGATAACGCGATAACCGGGATAAAAAGTAGCCTTTGTCATTTTCTGACCCTTTGAAGAGCCAAGTGGCTTACTCTCATCAACAATTCTCTGAGTGCGTGTGAAGAATTAAGGGGACCTACAATTTTACGCCGCTTCCGAACGGCAAAGTTGAGAAGCACTTTTTCATGACAGGTTGATACTCTTGGAAGTCAATTCTTCGCAAGATGCAGTACCCGTGAAAGATGAAATAAAAACTTTTATGGGCACGAGTAGGACTCGAATCTACGACTTTCTGCTAAGCAGCCAATGCACCTAACCACTAAGCTACGGGCAACTGCAACAACTAAACTATTACTACCTATGGATGAAATTATGTCGATCCTTTGCTCTATAGAAACATAACAAATCTTTCCCACAGAACCTATCAATTTTACCGGGATACAAAGCAGCTCCCACGGGAATAGTCCATAGCATAGTAGAATAGCATATAGGCTGACAAAGTAGCCTATATGCTATTCCAGACTACAATCTATCTGTGTGCTTTGAGCGTTCCATCTAGATCCGTTCAGTCGTTCTAGAGTTATTGAGCAACAAACATACATACATCCATCAAAACTTCACATTTATAATATTAGTGTGATAAACAAATCGAAATTTTTCATGAAAATTCAGTCTTGATGAAGACCGGCTTTATTTTTTTTTTCAAAGAAGGCAAACCAATTTTTTTATTTTAATTTTAAGATAGATCGAAATATTATATACATATATTGTTAAGTGTATTTAATTCAAAAAGACATAGTGTAAACTTGACTTTATTTACAAAACAAAATATTAGCATAAAAGGCACGGGGAAGTCATTTCTATTACAGTGTCAGTCAACTAGATGCTAAATGAGACGAACAAAATTTGCTTTGCCGCGCCGCCATGTCGTCACTGCAACCGAACAACTTTGTTGTTGCTGTTGTTTTATCGTGTTTATATGGAAAGTCTCTTCACCTTAACGTTCGCAGCCGAACCAGCTTTTATAATTTGTGCAAATAAATTAAAACCGAAACCCTTGATGTGTACACTTTTTTCTCAATGAAAAATTACTGAAGCATAAAATTGAACAAAACACCTTTATTATGGGATCCCTGCGAATAAAAAATGTGACAGTGAACAACGTGTTGAAGAGCAAAGAAATGCTTAAATGAGGTGTTTTGGGTCGTGGTGAAATTATATGACTCCGCACCTACCCAAAATTCGGGGCAACTTGGTACATTTACTTTGGTTTCATATTTCACAGGTCAAAATCTCAACCGCATCCAATCGAGCCCCCGATTTAATCAGTTAAAATCATGTTCATCAACCCTGATATATGATACTCAATAATCGCACTTTTGGGATCAAATCAAAAGGATTTTGGGTTGCTTTTGGGATAAGAACTTTTGGGGGTTGTAGGGGGAGGATTTTTTGTTTGTATTCTTTTGCGGCATATTAAATTCGTTGCTGATGAAGTGTTGGTTTTGATATGCAAAATTAAGAAGAGGCGTTGGAAAGGACGGCAAAAACAACCATAAATTGATTTAAAAAGTGTGCTTCTGCGATGATTTTTTAATGAGTTAAACGTGTCGTGTCAGATAGCAGTATCATGTCACGTGCCGCTTTTAAACGAGAGCAGGTATCACAATAGCAAAAGGATTGCAAAGAAAAAACTCAAAGGATAAAACTAGAAACAATTTGTATAATGATGGTTCTCCTTGGAAGAGTATTAAATGATAATTGAGTTGTAAAAAGGATTGCATTTCAAAAATTGTTAGCTTTGAAATGGGATACTACTTCGCTCTTTAGTAGGAGAATGACGAAGGCAAATCTCGTTGGTTATATTCTTAAGAAGTTTTTCTTTTTATTACTGAAAATCAAAAAGGTTATGAAATTTGAAATTACTTTTAGGCAGGTTTTAAGAAATTATGGAAATTTGATGTTACTTCCGTCTTATATCTGAATTTGAAACTGGGGTTGTAAGTTCCTTCAAGCTTTATTTCAAAATGCAGTGAAGACCTTTTATAGAATTTTGTTTCCGATGTCCTTAATAGTAAATATGTTTTTATTTTTTTATTTTTTTTTTCGTTAAAACGAAGAATGAATTTTATGTGAAATCCTTTCAATTCTTATTCCTTTGAGTGAGAGCGGCAACATCAAGGTTATTTTTTCTTAAGAAAAGAAAAAAAACAACCATATTTGTTAGTCAATAGAACTGCAAAATTACAGCGGAAAATTTGTGTATACAGGTACTTAGGTAACCCAAAGCTTTTGTTGTCGATTAAACTTTTTTCTTTTGTATTCGTGGGGACGCTATGGAAAGTTTTAATTCAATCAAATTAAAATTACTTAATTGATGTTTAAGCAAAATAAAAAGGTTGAAGTGACTTTTTATTTAATTTCGTGTTGGTGAAAATTCGCATACCTACTTGCTTTTGTGAATTCATGAAGAGTATAATTGACTTTGATTAATTCATTGTTGCAGGGAATTTCTAAAGCGGAATGAAAATTTATGGCGCTAGGGTGGCACACTTAAATTTTGTTGTTTAATGTGGATTTGGTTTTAAGCTTCGAAGGTAGGACATTTATATTAAACTCCGCGAACCTCATCTCAACTGCCCACAAATCAATTCCAACTCTGGTTTAGCATGAAAACTCTGCGCGTATCTAGTATTCTTGCTATGAAAAGTAGAAGTGCAATAATATTGAAGTTAAGATCGAGTTGATAATTTACTATGCACCCAAAATAGAAATAGATGAAAAAGTTGTACTTATTGGAGAAACCTTCTCAAGCAGTGTTGCGGTATTAAAGCGTCTATGTTCAAAAGGCCTCTATTTCATAGGAAAAATGAAAAATTCGGCGATTTGCTCAACGGATATTACTGTATGTATGATATTGGAACTATTACCTGAGTTCGATCCGTTTTCAGCAAACCATATTAACCTTTTTGGAAATCAGGGATTTGGAACTACCAGTTAGGTATTTATCAAAGACAGTTTGTGACAAGTTTATTCTGACTTACGAATGATTGGAGACAAGATAAGGAGGGCAAAATACTTTTCATTTATAATCAATCGATGGAGAGCCTGTCGTAGACAATCGTATCACGGTGCTGCAAATATGTCGGATTTTTATAAATTAAGTGCGTAAAAAATAAATAAACAGCATGGCGCACAGCTCTTGAAGAGCCGAGGCCTAAGTGGCTTACTCTGCATCAAAAATTCGTTCTCTGAGTGCGTGTGAAGAATTGAGCGCTTTTTTTTTGACAGGTTGATACTCTTGGAAGTTTTGTCAGTTCTTCGCAAGCGGCAGAGACCATGAAAGATGAAATAAAAACATTTACGGGAACGATTAGTATTCGAACCCACAACGTTCTGCTTAGCACATAACCAGTAATCCACGAACACTACTATATATCTAATATATAAAATTCTCCTGTCACGGGGTGCGTAATTGAACTCCTCCGAAACGGCTCGACCGATTTTCGTGAATCTTTGCGAGAATATCGGCTATGGTGGAGAATCGGACAACATCTATTTTTCATCGCCCTAAATGTTAAGGGTGGTCCACCGGTGCATTGATTTTCAAATGGAAAAATTCAATGTGGGTTTTTGAATTCAAAATGGGTTTTCGAATGGAAAACAGAAAGTTCTTTATGAAAAACTCGGAAAACTTATTGGTTTCCAAAAGGAAAATTGCATATAATTGTAGCTGCATTGGTATTCAAATAGAAAACTGGAAAATTTGGAAAAAATTGGTTTTCAAAAGGAAAATAGAAATTTCTTGATGAAAAACTCGGGAAACTTATTGGTTTTCAGAGGGAAAATTGCATGTGATTGTAGGTGCATTGGTTTTCAAATGGAAAACTGGAAAATTTCAAAATGGTCCACCCTTAAATTTTTACTTTTTTTATGTTTTTATGATACTTCATACTAAAATACATATAACCCTAAATTTTCATCCCTCTATGATCAACTTAGAATAACAAAAATTATATTACTCATAATTTTTACCCTTCTACGATCAACCCCTATGTTTATTTGTTAATTACAAACTTTTACTTTTTAGCACCAAATGCTTAGGGATAGGGTACCGAAAGTGGGGAAACGAGATAGTCGGTAGCGGGGAAAGTGTAGCGTGTAGAAGTATTGGGTAACGGGAAGTATTATATATATATATATTGGCGTACAAGCTCAAATTCAAAGCCAAGCACTGCCCACTCTCTGAACTTAGTGGTAACTGCACTGCAATTGCTGCAACCTGTCACTTCTTCATGCTGCTGGAGGAAATTTACGTTTTCTTTGTGAATTCAACGCAACACCTGGTCAGCTAGGGAGGACACATGTAGGAGTTTGAGAGATTCATGGCATGAAGTCTTCAAAAGTGATTGTACTGGAAAGCCTGTCACACGAATCGAAGCAGCCGATATTCATTCGTAATTAAAATTATTCAAAATGGCGGTGATGGTTTTTATTTGGGTTTTGGAAAGAATAAACAAGGTTGATATTCAAATTCAGCTCTCTACTGTCGATTTGATCACCGTAACTGATCTTTATGAATCACTTCGTAAGTTTTTCGTCGATCAACGAGAAAATTTCAAGTATTTTGAGGAAAAATCCATTCAATTAAGTGTATCAGAGCAGTATGAAAAAAACATATAAAGAAGACAACCGCAAGAAAAAGAATGAATGACGAAACACTGGGTGAAGACATCAGAATGACCACGAGTGATACTTTGCGCGTCAACTATTTTTCTGTTTTCATTGACAGGCTTACATGTGAATTAGATCGAAGTCAAAAGGCTCACAGCAAGTTTAGTGAAAAGTTTTCTTTACTGACCAGACCATAATAGGTGAATTGTCAGCATCAACCTTTAGAGAAAAAGCCCTCTCTTCGGCAGGATTATTCTGATTTAAAAAGATAGATTAAAGGGCTGACCTAGCTGAAGAATGTACGCATTTACAAAGCCATATTTTACCAGAAAGGACTTTGATTTTTGTATAACCAGATTCTTAATCGTTGCGAAGTTTCTCTATGTTCCTGCGAAAACAGAGTCTACAAGATATTTACCCTTACTTAATTTTTCGAAAACATTTTAGCATGCGATTTTCTGGATCTGACTGAAAATTAGTAACAATATTTAAAAGTGAAAAAATTAGAAATTAATTACAAACAATTTTGAAAAAAAAAAATAGTTCTACATTAAAAAAAAAAAAAGATTTTGGCTTTGAATCTGAACTTTTCAAAAACTATTCCTTAAAAAAAGTTTTATTTAAATGCAGAATCAATGATGCATTTTTCAGCTTTGCAAGAAAGTATAACACGGCATTGTGAATAAAGCCGTTGATTTTTAATATTTTTTTTAAATATTCTTTTTCTCTGATAAAATCGCCCCACTTAACGGGGGACAATAGACCCCCCTTCCAAACGATTTCTTTCTTTCCTCATCTTCTACACAGTCCACCTATCACGACGCTCGTTGATCACCATTATAAGCAATATTCAAATTTTTTAAACATCATATAAATAATTATTTTCCCCAATTAAAATGTTTCTGATTTTAAATAGTATAAAAAAAAAAAAAATAAAAAAAATCATCCAAATTCGAGCTATTTCTTAGGACTTTCTGAAAAAAAAAAAAAACTTCATTGACTCCCATATTGGCTGGAAAATTATTTTCCTTATTTGCATTTTTAATTTTATTATCTATTCATTCTTTTTTGAAATATACAGGGTGATTCACAAGGGTTGTGCCAAAAAGCTAGAGCGTGTAGGTTGAGTTGAGACAAGAAAAAAATCGTATGAGAGGGGGGGGGTCTATTCCCCCCCGTTTAGCCGGGAGGGGCAATTTTCTGAAAAATTGACTTATTTTGTTTAAAAAAATATTAAAAATCAACGGCTTCGTTTACAACACCGTGCTATACCTTTCTGAAAAGCCAAAAACTTCTTCTTTCACTTTGTTTTTAAATTAAATTGTTTTAACAAATAGTTTAAAAAAAATGAATTTTCAAACTCAAAATTTACAAAAAAAAAGCAAAAAAAAAATTTTTGAACTCATTTTTTTCAAAATTTTATGTAATTAAGTACTAATTTTGTTTTAAAAATTCAACATGTTTTTTAATTTTTAGTCGAAAACAGAAAACCGGATGCAAAAATCTCTTTTCGTTTTTGAGAAATTAAGAAAAAACCGAAACCACTTTTTTCTAAAAAAATTTTTGTTTTTATTTTTACCTATCTGGACTTTTAGTTTAATTTATTAATTTAATTTATAAATTTAATTTTTTGTGATTGGAGTTTTATGAGGACTTAATAAAGTAGAAAAGTATTGGATTTTCCCTGGATTAATCATTTTTTTCATTGATAACGTCTGCCATTGACCTTTCACTTCTAGCTCTCAGCGCTCTCGTCGGCGGATTCTTGAAAACATGCTACGACTTGGGCGCCATCTATTGGGATATCTTTCAGCGTAGAGTCTTTCGGCTTCTCGATCTCGACAACAAGTTAAACCGTAGCAGAAGGTCCTGTCCGCTAACTATTCTCAAGCGTATGAGTTTGTTATTGTTATGTGTTGATGAGTCAATATTTTAATTGTAAATGGTGGTTTAGTAAATATGCGATGCCTTTTATTAACCTTTAGGTTGTTAATTGTTTTTTCATTCAAGAAAAAATGCGGTTTAATTATCTTAAGCCCCTAGCAGGTAGAACTCTTCGCCGGCGAGTGGCCGCGGCCCCAGGTAAGTAAGAAAAAATTACAGTTCAGTTTTCAGACGATATCAATGAACAAAATGGTTAATCCAGAGATAATGTAATACTTTTCTACTTTATTGAGTCCTCATAAAACTCCAATTACAAAAAATTAAATTTATAAATTAAATTAATAAATTAAACTAAAAGTCCAGATAGGTAAAAATAAAAACAAAAATTTTTTTAGAAAAAAGTGGTTTCGGTTTTTTCTTAATTTCTCAAAAACGAAAAGACATTTTTGCATCCAGTTTTCTGTTTTCGACTAAAAATTAACAAACATGTTGAATTTTTAAAACAAAATTAGTACTTAATTACATAAAATTTTGAAAAAAATGAGTTCAAAAATTTTTTTTTTGCTTTTTTTTTGAAAATTTTGAGTTTGAAAATTTATTTTCTTAAAACTATTCGTTAAAACAATTTAATTTAAAAACAAAGTGAAAGAAGAAGTTTTTGGCTTTTCAGAAAGGTATAGCACGGCGTTGTAAACGAAGCCGTTGATTTTTAATATTTTTTTAAACAAAATAAGTCAATTTTTCAGAAAATTGCCCCTCCCGGCTAAACGGGGGGGAATAGACCCCCCCCTCTCATACGATTTTTTTCTTGTCTCAACTCAACCTACACGCTCAAGCTTTTTGGCACAACCCTGTATAACAAGTATACGCCCGAGGGAAAAAAAAAAAACTTTCTACCTCGATATACACTTAAAATATTGGTCTCCAATAAACTACGAATTTTCGATTTTGAGCGGTAATTGACGGCCTATACTTAAGAAATGTGTAAATCCACGACTGAGTCTTATACCTACAGCAGTTGTTTCAATGATGATCTTTGAATCATTGAGATTTGCCAGATAAAATCGTCCATAGAATACTTTTAACACTTTGACATTTGCGTGGTGTGAAAATAAAACATAAAATCTGCAAACCTGCAAACCTGCACAATAAAAAAAAATAAATATTAAAATTGATGAAAAATGATTTTTCGCACGGAATTTTTATCATCCATTACTATTTCCTTGATGAAATTGGAACATATTGAATTGATTGGCAGTCAAACTAAGTTATCAACTGAGGACGAAAAAGTCTCATCCAGCACGATGGTACGCTTTCCATAAGAACAGGTGTATTCAATGAGCTGTCAGTTAAAAACGTCAATGTTGACCAATTTCCGGACTCTATAGCTTGCCGCTTTTAAAGTCCTGACTCCGTCTGAACGCGACCGACGTTTAAGCCCTCCATACTCAATGCATTTATAACATCAATTAATTTGTCCTGGATTTCGGCAAAGTAAGCCTGATTAATTCGGTATTCTCAAAATTCTTTTAGTTCATTGATCCCTAATCATGTTCTTTCTACGGGTTTCAAAGGACTCAGGCGGTTGAATTTCATTGGAACATGCTCCTAAATTTGATTACATACCAATAACCTAAACATTGTGCATTCGAGATGTGTGTGAAAAAGTAACATTTTCATTTTACATTCCGCAAATAGCTCGAGAATGTGTTGAAAGTTAAGAAATGTAAGTTGTTCAATTTACTTAAAAACAAAAACGATCGGAAAAGCTACATAATTTGTTGAAATTTAATTAAACGAAAAAGATTACTAAACTATGCACTCTGCTGTTCGATTAATAATTTGGACTAAGGCGTGTATCTACACGTTTATGTATTTTACATTGGAAAAGATGGATTTTGAAGTGACAAATTTCATGGGACTAAATAAAAAATTTTAATTCAGTAAAAACTCTTAATTGTACAAGTACCCCAAAAACCCGATTTTTTTTTAGTTATAATTATGATCTAATTTTATTATTGTAATTTGGTCATTTAAATTACAACTGAATCCCAATTCGGTGAATTTAAAAATAACATTTCGAGATTTTGAATGTGAAACCAAAACAAAATTATAATAAGATGGCAGGTACGATATGCAATTCCAGTTCAAAAATAAATCTGAATTTGCTTAGACTATTTTCTATCTAAATTGAAATGTTGTTTTAATGTTTAAACCTTGCATACCTTATTGACTGTTATAATATTTATAGTCAGTTATCACTGTTTTTAATTATCTAATTGAAGATAAGGTTCTATTAATATATCTAACAAGATATGACAATTTTTTGATGTTTTACCAAAGACTGTGACTGTTTTATAATTGAGTTATCATTTGGTCTGACTTCAAGACAAATACACTTGTTCGAAAACCGATTTTATTAATTTCAATAGTACAAAGTTCTGTTAAATTCAATGCAGACAATAAATACAATTATTGAAGATAACATTTCAAAACTCGGATAACATGGAGTAGGAATGTTGTTACAATACTAATATCGCTATGACTTGATGTGATAAATGGTATATTTAAAATTGTTTCATAAAAGGGAAATTAATTACGCCTGAGCAAAGCTTAAGAAATCGTGAGACTTAATTCTTTATTTCGTGATGCATCGATTAAGAAAGAAGTTATTTATTTTTTTGTTTACTAATAACCTGTAAAATGTGCACTAAGAAAAAAAGGAATACCTATGCAACTAAGAAATAAGTAATGGTTTGATCATGACCAAATTTTTGTTGTACTCATGAATTCCGTGTAATTAAAATTCGTTAGCTTTTTTTATTTAACATGATTCAAAAATATAACTATTGGAAAAACAAAGTTTCTTCACTCAATCGAAGAAGTTGTTATTATTTCCATGTCCCTCACAATTTAATTGTGTTTGTTCTCAGTTCAAAGAGAGACACACCATCAGTGTTATAATTTTAAGCGATAGAAATGATGTTTCTTCTATAAATTGGAAAACGTCAAATCGTGACATAAGTGAAATAAAACCAGACATAAGACAAACAACAATTAAGTCTTCTTTATGAAGAATATTGACGCCGGAAAGTGAGACGCAAAGAATGTATTTCATTTTGCGAAGATATGTATTGATTTAATAATTATTTAAACTTTCCAGTGTTTGACAGAACCCAAAGTCCCAAATATAAATTAAGGTTCGCTGCATGAACATTTTAGTTAACACGTTTTAGTTTGAATTTGTTTTAATTTTTTTTCATGAACTCAGAACTCAGAAGTTGGGGTAAATCCAAATTGATTTTCAAATGAAAATTTACTGTAACACTATAGGTCTGTTTAATGAATGAATGAAAAGAACGGAAAAGATCCAAAAAGTACACATTTGTGTGTTCCATGAGAAAAAAACTCGCCCTAAACTGTTCTATAATCCGTCATTTTGTGTTCCATGAAGTTGTCCATCACATTAGTACACATTTTTCTGCCCCTACTTTTATGGTAGTGCAGCTTTTTGAAAACTCTGAAATTGAAAATTTTCAAATTCCAATTTGGTTTTATTTTTTCCCAATCAAACATTTTTTTAATTGTCTTGGTTGACGAGTTATCCGAAGAAGTAAGAAATGTTACTGCCACACTCTCAATTAAAATTTCTCGCAAAAACATATTCAATTTCTTGTTCCTTACAAATGAAAATTCTATTCAATTTCTTTTGACTTGAACAATTTATTATTATTTAATAGCTGAAACTATTCTGTCAAAAGGATTACCTAAACAGGAAGCTGATCTTTTCTGTCCTTACTTGTTCTGACAGTTTTCATTTACTTGCGCTGTTCTGATCTGGTTTTACTTCATAAAACAGTACTTATGATTGCCAATAATCACAAAGTAAGCCAACGCATTTAAAGTCAAAACTGATCATCTTTCCGTTGACTAAACGCTTCAAAAGAAACCAAAGTATCCCAGACCTCGACTAGGATATCTCGCTATTCTTTGTACTTTTGGTAAGGTTTTTTTACTAACATACCCCGATAAAAAACTACCGAATGCACTATGTTGACAATTTTAATTGTAAATTTTATTAATTTTTAGTTATCTTAATTTTTTTTTTTAATAAGAACCCCGATTTGTATTTTAAATTGGGAGTGGGTAGGTTAGGTTAGGTTTGAGTGGCTGTCCAGATGTTGTTGACTCACTTAGACCTCAAGGGTCCGTTGTGATACCATAAAATACTCATGGGAGAGTAATGAGCTTAAACAAACCAATTCGTGCTTCTAATGAAGTTAGAGAGACATTTTGTGTCGATTGTTGCCAGTTCACTGGTGTTATCGAAGAAGTGATTACCTAGAAAGCTGTTCCTTCTAATGGAGAGTGCTGGACATGTACATAGAAGGTGTTGGACTGTCTCCTCTTCCTCCTCGTCCATGCAGCTTCTACAGAAGTCATTTGTGTAGACCCCTAGCCTCAGAGCATGTCTGCCTATGAGGCAGTGTCCTGTTATTACTCCAATTGTAGAGCTTATATTTTGTCTGCTCAGGGATATCAAGCCTTTTGACCGTTTTAAGTCTATGCTTGGCCATATTTGCTTTGTTGCTAGGCAGGTGGTACCCTGCGACCATCTAGCATTGGTTGATTCTAGAGCATATTGTTTGAGAAGATATTTGCATGTAGCGAGTGGTATTCCTATGTTGTGTTTTTGTCTAACATTGGGCAGAAGTGTTCCGTTTTTGGCGAGCTCGTCGGCTTTGCAATTTCCCGGAATGTCTCTGTGGCCCGGCACCCAAATGAGGTGAATATTAAACTGTTCCGTCATCTCATTCAGAGATGATCGACAATCGTGGACTATTTGAGAGTTTATGGAGACAGACGCGAGAGATTTGAGAGCGGCTTGGCTGTCCGAGAAGATTCGTATATCCTTGCAAGATATAACGTTTTCTTTGAGCCAGGATAGTGCCTCTTTAATCGCCATTACTTCTGCCTGGAATACACTACATTGATCGGGAAGTCTGTATGATAGACTGAGATTCAGTTGTTCTGAATAGATACCACTTCCAACTCCGCAGTCGGTCTTTGAACCGTCTGTATAGAAGTGTATCGCGTTGTCTTCCAGGGGTCTTTCTTCTTCCCAGGAGGATCTTGAAGGGATAGAGACATGGAAGCTTTTACCGAACACCATTTTTGGGGTGGTATAATCTAAGCGATCTGGGATAGATCTGAAATTGTCTAGAATAGTAGTATGACCAGTATTGTTACTGTTCCATTGAGAGGTGGCTCTAAGCCTCACACATGTGTTGGCTGCCACCGTTTTGGAGAAGATGTCGAGAGGTGTTAGGTTTAAAAGCACTTCCAGGGCTGCGGTTGGTGTTGAGCGAAGTGCTCCTGTGATGCACATACCTGCTGACCGTTGAACTTTGATGAGCTTGTTTAGATTTACCATCTTGTCCAGTGCGGTCCACCATAAGACAACTCCATAAATGAGTATCGGTCTGATTACCGAAGTGTATAGCCAGTGGGTTATCTTTTGGGAGAAGCCCCATTTTGATCCTATGGCCTTTTTACAAGTAAAAAGCGCTACGGTAGCCTTTTTTACTCTTTCATCAATATTTGCCTTCCAATTTAGTTTTTTGTCTAAAATGAGGCCTAAATATTTAGCTTGGTCGGAAAAGCTTAATGGTATTCCTTTAATCTTGGGTGGGCTAAACTGAGGAATTTTGTACCTTCTCGTAAAGAGTACTAGTTCTGTTTTATGTGGATTGACGTCCAAGCCACATTGATTAGCCCATTTTGTTAGCCTATTTAAGGCATTTTGTAGGAGTTCCGAGAGAACTTGGGGATGTTTTCCAGATACAGATATTGCAACATCGTCAGCATAGGCAATCACCCTGAAACCCTCTGCTTCCAATGATGTTAGTAGGTCGTTTACTACCATGTTCCATAAGAGAGGCGAGAGGACCCCACCTTGGGGGGTACCCCGATTCACCGATCTGGTGGTAGTAAAACTTCTCATGCTAGAAGTTATTGTTCTGCTTTTGAGCATGAGACTTATAAAATCTATGAGTGGTTTCTCTAATTTAAGCTTTTCCATTGCTGTTGTGATCGCCTGATAACTGACGTTGTTGAAGGCTCCTTCAATATCTAGGAAAGCTACTAGGTTATATTCTTTGTATTTGAGGGAATGTTCAATACTACGTACCAGCGAATGAAGTGCTGTTTCTACTGATTTTCCCTTAGAGTACGCATGTTGAGCTGTGGAAATGAGACATGGTTTTAATTTATGTCTGACGTGAATTTCAATCAATTTCAGAATTTCAGTGGGTAGCCCAGTTAAAGTTTTTGTCTAGACGAAATCATTCTGAGAGATTTTAAGTGGGTTTTCATCTATCGTGTGATTGTGATGAAGCTATTGTTATTTTTTTTTTATTTCACGAATATAAATAAAACACGAAAATGAATGAGAAACACTTAGGGCCAGTTCGTTGAGAGTGGGTTAAATCTTCAATTTGATTATCACGGATTCCCCTTAATTCATAATTAAGAACCCGTGATAATCAGAGAGTGTTTGTTCACTTTTTTTTCACCTTGATTAACAAATCATGGTTTTTCTACAAATCATTCCATTTTCCAGTCTATCAGTCAGTTTCATTGTCAAAACTTAATCACGAATTAAGTTTTTTAATTCATTTTTTTGTCAAATGTTATTTCTGTACGCGTGGGAAACGAAATAGCGTGTCCTTGTGGAGAGGACTAAATTCAATGTCCTGTTAAATTTGGCGGAACAACACAACAAAATGAAACAGAATGCCTCGAAATTGCAGAAATCGAAATCCACATAATCGTCGTCGGCGGAATTAAAGAAAACGCCTCTCAAGAAGCTTCACAAGAAATTAGTTAGCGTCGGTCGTCGACACCACAACGTGACTCTCACCTGGATGAACCAAAGACAACATTTAAATCTCCGCAAAACAATAAAACTACACCGCTGCTGTGGAGAAAACAAAACAAACACCAGCAAAGAAGAAACAACAGTCCAGCAAAAATTCGCAGATGTTGCATTAAACTTCCAAAACACAAGCTGCTCCTGCAGCTACAACAGCTCCACCAGCAAATTCAAAACCATCAAAACGACCACTTTCCATACCCCGTCAAGATTATCGTTCACAAACCCAGCCGAGGCAGGCCCCGCAAGTAAATGAAGGAGTTCAAATATCATGTCAATGCGTAAATCAAGTATGAACAAACTGAATTATAGTACATCCTTGATTAAATGGTCCTAATCGAGCAAAATTGGATGATTAACGAAATCTCCAATTAACTGCTCAAATCATGGATTTCTTAATTACAACTTTTGTGAACAAACAAATTCTAGGATTATCAACTGGAATAATCCTTGATTAAAGATGATCAAGTGTGAACGAACTGGCCCTTAGACTTAAACAAATCTATATTTATAATATACTTTACCTGAAATAGAAAATTAAACTGTAATTTTTTTTTTTAATAATACTAAAGTCTGTTCTCTAAAAGATGTTGTTTGCTTACTAATTAACAACACAAACAAAGTAAAATTTGGATACTGAACAAAATAAAACTTCTTTGTCCTGTATTTCAATAGATAGTTTTGAAGAAAACATTGCAGTTAGTTTTTGTTTTTACTGCAAGTGGAAAAATGCATAAAAAACGGTTATTCGTTCAAGTTTAAAAGATGATTAAATTGACCGATCGCTTCATAAAATTACATTAACTAAAGTAATACAAAATAAAAACTAAATTATAAGACTATACTTCATTACATCAAGCAGTTATAAAAGCAATATTCGAGAAAAGTTTACATTAACTTAAATTTCTATTTAATTCAAAGCAATAAGCGAACACACATCAATCAATTGATGAATAAACTCAATTATTACAGTCATGCTGATCAATATTTGTACTTTTTTTTTGTATTTCTAAATTTATAATTTTTTAAGAAGAAACATGACAATAAATTTAAATTAAACGTATTAAAAGTGATTGAGGAAATTTACTACAGAAAAGAAAATCATAGCAACATCTCATGGAAATTATTCCATAACCAAAGTAGAATCAGCAGCGTTTTAATTTGATTCGTATGTTTTTTAAGATGAGTGTCACATCTCGCAATCATCACCAGCACCCAGAAGACAGAGATGAAAAATAACATTTAAATAAATTGGTTTTAATGGAATCACTTTATAGCTCAATTATGACTTTCAAGAAATATCATCTCATAGTTCTGTCAGGCGGAAAGAAATTCTTTGAAGATGGTCATAACTCAAAAGGGACATAAAAGTGGGCAAGGATTGCTGTAGAACGATTTTAAATTAAAGAAATGTGTAAGTAGGTAGGTGAAGCTGAAATCGATTATGGTGCTTTTAGTTCTTAAGTTATTCTATTTTATTTTGTTTGTATGTAATGAACAATTCCGACTGGGTGATATAATCGTTAAAATCGTTTAACTACGTCGATTGCTATAATGAAGATCTACTATTTTTTTATCTCCGCATCAATGTATTCAAATTAAGTATAAGCTATTTTAAGAGTGAAGCCGAAAGGTAGATGCATACGCCTATTTGAGCTCAGCTCTCACTTAAGATCTTAATTATAGGTGAAATGACGCATTCGCATAGATAATTATAATAGGTGTGTTTTTTTGGCATCGCTATCTGCAGCCAAATTCGATTTCCCAAAAAAACGTATCCGCATCCGCAGTTGCCCATCCGCAGCTGTTTTACTTTATTTTTAAGTTGGTAGACTTGTCTAGCTGTCAGATAATTTGTTATTTTGGTTTTGCTTTCGGATAAGGTTTTGACATATTGCGGTATGTTCGTAGAGTTTGAATTTTGATAAAAATCGAGATTCAGATTTTTGAATCTCGAATCCATTTTTTTGAATCTAAAGTCTCAAATAGATCATGAAATCTGAGATTTTTCTACTTTTTCCTCACTTCGCCAACTCGTTTAGCTGCCAGATTCACAAATTTGACTCGACTCTAAAGATATGACTACAACGAGCACTTCTTCTAAAAAGCCAAAAAGTGAAAATTTTCAAACTCATTTTGTGACAGTTTGACAAAATTTAAAGTAAAGGCGCCGACCCATAGAATTCGTCAATCCGGCAGCGTCGACGTAGGTATACGTTGTTGCCAAAGTATTTGCCGGAGGGAACCGTCCCATAGAATACGTTGTATACTTTGACAGTTTCATTTGCTTGGTGTAAAACTTATTCACAAAACCTCAAATCCGAACAAAAAAAATTAAATTAAAACATTAAAATTGTGTCAAAATGATACTTTTGCACAAAGTTTTGATCATTCATTGCTTTTCCTTGCTGCTGTTGGAACATATTGAGTTGACTGTTCGTTAAATTTATTTATCAACGGACGCAAAAAGTAGAAAGTTAACCAACTCTATCCGTCGTATCCGTCACATGCGTTGTTTATGGGACGACTGACGGATTTTATGGGTCGGCCCCTTAATGATGCAAAAAGATTGTTTTTTTATGTCAAAAACAATTTTTGTAGTTTTTTTTCCAAATTCAAATGGCGCTACAAAGAAACAAACATTTTACTTTTGTAAATTTCACACTATTTGCAAAAAGTGGCCGTTGTAGTTATACCTTAAATCTCACAAATAGAAAACGACATTACAGAAGAAAAATATTAAACACCATAGAGCAACTATGTGTGACTCGTTCCTTGATTTGTGCGTTCCAATTTCAATTCAAAATAAACTTAAATAAAATAACGCACTTAAAGTGCGTTGCACTCTGCGAACACAGCCTTCGAGACTCTTTGAGTTATCCGATTATCCGAGTTACCAACCTAAGAAATTCAATTTTTCTCCGATCGAGTATCGATACTCGAAAAAATGTCAATTTTTTATCCGCAGCCAGATATAATAGCGTTTTTCATTGTAACCTGAAAGAATTGCCCTTAGAACACTTCTCAATAAAACATGTTTTTTGGTTTTGTAATATAATTTGTTTAGCAAGGACTTACACCCATTCTTTATTTTACTTTTTTTCTTATTATTTCCAATTTCCTTTCAAAATAAAAATAAAAAACTGCACTTTGGTCGGTCGGTAGAGCAATATAAACAAATTAAAATCTTTAATTTGAGGTTTGACAAGCTAGAATGTTTTCTTGTGTGTTTTAAAAAGAGCAATTCGCTCAAATTTGGGAGATCAATTCTTTCCTCTTCAGAATTGATCTAGAAGTATTCTTTTTGACAATGAAACATAAAAAAATTGAAAAAGGGCAGTTCTTTTGTACAATAAAAAACGCTATAAGTTTAAGTTTTATCCGCAGCTGCGTGTTGTATGTGTAATACATGGAAGCTCCCACTGCAGATACGGATAGCTCGGATAGCTATGCCAAAAAACACGCCTACTAATAATAATAATAATATTCATATTAATAATAATAAGAATAACAATAATAGGGTTGCATGATAATCCAGGGCTATTTTGATCAGACATATACAAATCTCATCTGAACCCCATAAAGCGTCATAGTAGCGAAGTATCAAACTCTATCAGAAAAAATAAATACCTACTTACCTACTTGTCAAATGTCACTTCAAGGGTCGGTCCAGCTTTAAAAATACGAATTTTAATCTAAGCCTAGATTTTGATAAAATTTTTCTCATAACAAATCGAAAATAAAAGCTTACTCCAATATCTTGTCGACACCATTTTTATAATCACAATATGAACCGCCAGATTTATTTTGATTTTGTGTGTTTCGAAGTACAAGTCTGAGTCATTTTCGAAGTCTTCCACCAATGTAAATAAGGAAAAGAAGACGTAAGGTCACTATCCATTAACTGTCACACAGTAACAAGTGATTACCATTAAATAAATGAAATTAAAAAAAGTTAACTTTAACCCATGTCTAAAAAATTGAATTTACACGAGTTTGCTTATAGAAATATGTAAAATTAAATAAATTAAATAGAAATATAGTCAAAGCAGTATACGAATATATAACAAAAACTGTTTGTAAATTGTGATATCTACGCTACCTTAAAACACATTTTTCCTCAGAAATATTTTAATATCCTTAAATTTGTTTTATTGACAAAATGCAGTGACTACATTGTAGTCCCTTTTTCAGCGCTTACAAAAAATAATTGTGAGCATTTATTTTCATTTTGTTAATAAATAAAGTTTGAAACGATAAATAAAAATATATCTTTAAAAGGGTTCCCTAGTTTTTTTGAGAAAAATTAAAAAAACTGTCAATATTAATGTATCAAAATGCTTAAATTTTTAGAAGCAAAAACAATGTATAAAAAAATTGATAAAATAAAAAAAACATTTAAGTTGATTTTAGAAATTTTTTTGATAGTTAGATCAAGCGCCTTGTAAATAGATAGTACTTAAACTTAAAACACACAATTATTTAACTTCCTTATAGTTTCCATAGCAAAAATAGCTGTTTCACCTTTTTATCAATTTTGATGTGTTAAATTTGAGACAAAAATCACCCAAATATCAATTTCATATTTTAATTTTCTCAAAACCAGTTCCTTGGGTCTGTACTGTATTGCTACTGGACAGTTCCTCGATAAAACACATTGGCGCAAATTTATAGTCAGATAAAGTAGACTTTAAAATTATTTTAGTCGATACTAAGCTGATACTATAGTTTTTGACAATTATTGTCGAATTAAAACCAACTTTATAGTTAGTAGCTCGTGCTAAAATTAATACCGATGAAAGTACCTTTTATCTTTTAATATCGACTTCAAGGCTCTGTGGAGTAGAATGTTTTCAAATAGTTTATTTGAAGTTTTTAATATTTTTGATGATTGTGAACTTTTTAAAAAACCGAAAGTGTATAAAAACCAGTCAAATCCTTTTGATGAACTCGACGAAGATGAATTTTACTCTCGATATAGGTTTCTGATCGAGAAACTTTGTCAAATCGTGGACTTCCTTAACTGCATCCTTATAAGTTCTTATCACACTTCATTTTCTTGGAAGGTGAAATATTGAGTTATCTTAAGGAATATATTTATTTTTCCAGACTTGCATGGAATGTTGCCAAGCGGATTAACTTCACATCGTTGCCCCTGTCCTATATAGTTGAAAGGTGCTTCTGGACCAATTGCCTTAAAATTTCCTTTCCGTCGTGGCTCATGGCTCCAATTAGACTCCCTTCCAAGCTTTATATTCATTTTTCTATAAATAAATGTCATATCCGGCCGACGGCAGATTGCCATGTCCTTATTCTTAAGTTTATTATTGTATCAATTTTGAATCGAATCGAAAAAATAAGGAATTAATCTAATCTAATCTAATCTAATCTAAATACTTCCTATGTGTTTTTAATAAATAAAATGTGGGGGAACATTTGTTTTTTTTAATAGCACAAGACCTTCACGTTTTCAATTCTGATTTCAAGTTGTATTTTCTCCTCCAAATTGTATTTAATTGTTTAAAACAATCGCTCTTAAACTGTATTTGATTTCCCAAACTGTAATTTTTTTGGTTTGTTCGACTAAAATGTATTGTGTATGCAACCTTAGGCTTATACACTAGTTACAGACAGGTTACAAAATGTCTATAATTTGATATGAAATTAGTAGCTGGTTTGAAATTTAAAATGGTTTTAACCAGTATCTACTAAAGTTACTTAATAAGAGGTGACTATAAATTTGCGCCATTGTTTTCAAGTTTATTAAATTTATTGAAACTGTAATGTTATTCATTGCTATCCAGGAAAATCAAACAAACAATGCAATGCCAGGAAGATTTATTAATAATACAACGCTTACTTACCTACTATTTTTGTAAAAATAAAACATTTTATTCAAATGTTTTGCCAGCGATATTTGTACACAAACATAAATGTCAGAAATACTCTTTCAGTCAAATTTATTAATTTTAGGACCCACTTTTCTTGGAAATTGGAAAGAAAATAAATTAAATTTAATTAAATTTTTGTAGGTCAGATTATCCTTGTGCTCATAGCCGTAGCTAGGATTTCGTTTCAGGGGGGTTAAGATAAATGATAATTTTTTCAAATTTTTTAATAAAAAAGGAAACATATTTATCAAATTTATCACATTTTTTCAATTCGCCGAAGCCAATTCATTTGTTCACGAAACAATGTTTTATGGAAAGTTTAAAAATACTTCTTGAGTATATCTATTACCCTTTAATAATGGAAAGAGGTTGGAAAGGAGGTGCCGGTGTATACTTTGGCTTTAAATACCTGAACATTGCATTGAATTGGAAAGTCAGAGTGTGGAAGGGAGTTCCACATTCTTGAAGTACGGCTAAAGAACGAATCTTTATACTTGAGAGTACGTCCGAAATTGGACTAGAGGGTAAACTGATTGGCATTCCTAGAACCGCGAATATTACGGGCGAATTGTTTAACGGGAGGAATGCAACTGGCTATTTGACTTGAGCACTTACCGTAAAAGTAACGATAGAAACGACAGAGACACGAAACGTTACGACCGATCGATGGTTATTTAACAAGGTGAATGAGTTGGTTATGTCTCTGTCACCAATCAGTCTTATGGAACTTTTTTGTATACAGTCCAAGAGGCTTAAGTATGTAGTTGGAGCACCATCCCAGAGATGAGAGTTGCACTCAAGCTTTGGATGAATATATGTCTTATAGATAATGGCCAGATCAGACGGGGAGAAAAATTTCTTGCACTGTCTTTAGAAACCCAAACATCTTGCGGGATTTTTGGCGACATCGCATATGTGCTCGCCGGAGAATCTTGAGATGTTCGGTCTCATTGATGCAAGTGCCACTCATGGACAGTGGCAGGGGAGGTATATCTCGCTTTAACGATACAAGATAGCATCGAGTTTTCGAAGCAAACGAACTCTACGCGATTTTGTATTCCGCATTATACAATGCTGTTGAAGTCAGTGTTTCATGAGCTTATCATATTTTTCCGTTGTAGTTCCACATCCGAAGAGGAGGGATGTGAGTCTGGAAATGAATAAGAAAAGCTAAGGGTACTACCGTCAGCGAAACAATTGATTGGATTAGAAGTTACAGACACAAGAGAACATTAATGAAAATGAGAAAGAGGGTCGGAGACAGAACGGAGCACTGGGGCACACGAGCATTTATATTGTGGGTTTCAGACTTGAATCCGTCCAATACAACTTGTAGTGAACGGTTCGAAAGAAAGTTTTTAATCCAACGAAGAAGAGATTCATCTATACCGAAAGCACGCATTTCGATAAAAGAGCAAGATGCCAGAATTTATCAAATGTTTTTGAAATATCAAGTGCAACAGTCATACTTTCTCCAAAACGATGTAAAGATTTGTTCCACTGTTCGGTGAGATAAACCATCAGATCACCAGTGGACCATTAGAAGGATGGATGGAAAAGCCTACGCATGGTTTTGCCAGCGTGGAAGAACACCTCTTCAGAATAATGGCAGGGATACCATCCGGACCAGCAGATTAATGTATGTTGAGATCTTTTAGGACTCTCGCCACAGCACGAGTGCCGAAGAAGATTTGTCCATTGGAATCACTGACGCTCTCAAGAACTGGGGGAATCATGACACTTTCTAGCTGCTTTTGCGAGAGAGCTAACAACTGAAGTGTCATTGTCAACGAGCGTAGGGACCGAGGAAGAAAAAAAATTCTTCATATTTTTTAAAAAAAGATCAAAAATTCTTACTGCCTTCGGGACATTGCCGTATTTTTGCCTTAATTTTTGGTCATGTAACGACTTATGTAAAAGAAATATGGTTATCTCTGCTTGTAGATAACTAGATGGCGAGAGTAGTAAATGATATCTTTATTGTACTAAACCAAATAAATATACAAAGGTTTCTGAAAGAAAATAGAAAAATACCTTTAAACTTAAATGGAAAAGTTATAAATTCAGTGCCAGCAAGACAAAAAAAATCATTAAGTTATTAATCAATATTTATTTTATTTTACTTTACAAAATTATTTCGGGGAGGGTTAAACCCCGTAACCCTCCCCCTAAATACGGCTGTGCGTGCTTCTCTAACTTTGCGCCTTTGAGGAAAACCAATTAAATTTTAATTTACAAAGCTTTTTTTGTTTATTTTGATTTTTAATAAATTCATTCCCTATATCGGGTTAGTGAAATATTCGAAAATAATTTAAGACAACAGAATGTTATCAAAAGATAAAGTTACCGAGTTCAACCCGCAAATGTTAAGTCTTTTGATGATTTTTTTTTGTGTCGTTATTGACCATTTTGTTAGTTTCTGGCTAGTTTAAAAGTAAAAAAAAGAAAATTTTTGTATTCAACGTTTTCCTTTGATTATTTCATAGGGATGATAAACACCCACTTTATTAGAATCTTAGCAAAACATTATGTGGGTTTTCATTTCACAGATATTGTTTGTTATGATGTTTGCTATTCTAAATACGAACAACTGCTAAAAGTAAAATTGTATACCCTCACAAAAATCTACTCAGATTAAGATTAAAGATTCAACAATGGCACATATTTTTGCATGACCTGCTTCCAAAAATTCTCTTACAAAAATTATTTATGGCATCTGGTTGGAATTTGTGTTGTATATGAAAAAAAAAAAATATTTTAATTTTGTAAGTCCCATTGTTAATAAGGTACCCATGAGAATACCATTACATGAGATTGACGTTGGTTTTACATTCCAGGACAGATGATCCTTTGTAGTTAATTTTTTGTTTTGTCCTCAGAATCGTATTATAAGTAAGTATGCATGTTCACAAAATGAAAACAGAAAAAGAGATTTCATTTTATTTTGCAATCTGCAATGAAAACAAAAAATTAAATTGCCTTCATCTCTGCAGGATGAAAATACACAATATAAGCTAGATATACCTAAGTTAGAATTTAGGTCTTAAGAAAATAAATGTAGTTTGTATTAGGTTTTCATTATAATTAGTAATTATTTTACTTTTAATCGATGTACATTTCCTTGTTGAAGTTGTTTTGTTTTTTTTTTGCTGTAATGCTTATCTTTTTCAAAAGTTTGACGCCGCCACCGTGTCTTCATTTCACCTTGTCTTGTGATTCACATGTATAATTACTATTATTTCGTAAGTTCATTAGACGATAGTTCTACCAATACTCAATTGCTTACCTTATTACATATCGATAGAAACTCTGAAGTCTTAGCCACGTTTGTGAGGAAGGAAGATTTCGGAGACTATACAATCATGATGTAAGGCAACCAAAATTATATTCTATAAAAATCATTTAAAGCACTTTAAATATGCTCTAAAAAGCCAATTATATGCTGTAAAAACATGCTCTAAAAAATTTCGAAAAAGCAACGAATCTTAAAGTTCTTTTTTTTCTTTAAGTCATTTTTGAATAATAAAAAAAACAAATGCACTTTTACTCAATTTTTTTTTCTGAAAACAATTTTGTGCATTGAAAAACTTTTTTCAATGTCAACCGCAGTTATATGTACATAATACCATTATTTCAGATGCAGTGTATTTTTCTACGAATACATTCTGTCGTGATAAACAATTTGAAATTTGATGTGTCAAATCACGTTTAATGCGACTTCATTGAACATTTTTTTAACAGTTCTTATTGCAGCTGATTCCTCTTCAAAAACGCTTTCCATTTTTTTTTTCAAAATTTTCTGCATAGTACAAAACTGCCTCCATCCAAGATCACCAACAAATGGTAATCGGTTGCGAAGGAAGTGGTATTTCCGGTGCAATATTTTCGAACATCCTTATTCTTGACGGAGCCTTTAAGAACTCTTTCATGTTTGCGTTAAAAAGATCAACCTCTGGAAATTGGCCTCAAAGAGTTTCACAAACTATTTTGAGCCCGTGTGCTACACAAGTGACATGTGTTACTTTTTGATAAAATACTTGAATAGCATCGCGACTTTTTCAGAAAAAATAACAGACAAAAAATTACAAAAAAATGCAGGATTATTCCAAAATTTGAAACAAAAATTGCAAATAATGATGAAATATACCAAAATATGCATTTGAGAACAAAATATGCTAAAATATGCTCTAACGAATGGGTTCAAAATGTTTGTTTTTTTCATGAAACGTATTTCTATCTTGTGAATTGTCAAATTCAACGTTTCAAAAAAAAAAAAAAAACAAAAAAAATGCTTGAGCATGAATTTGGTTGCCCTACTTCATGAGCTATAAGGAATGTACCGCGATGGGATTACAAAAAATAAGATTAGTAATAGATATATTTAGTTATAAGAAAGTGTAGAATTAATCAAATGAAAAGTGTTGTGCTCCGTTTACTTAACTACAAATTCAAAAAGCAGAAAGTGCAATTCATTTTTGGATTTTTTTTTATACAGCAACAATCTTTGTAAGGAAATGTACCACAAGCGTTTCTAGTACGCTTAATATTGTATTTGTGAAATATTACAGTTATAACGATCGTAAATAATTTCTCATAAACAAATTCTATGAATCACACCATTTAATACGCCGGAGGATAATAATCTTTCGAAAAATAATGAACCTCGTGTCAAGAAAATTTGTTCGCACCCCCTGAATCATTACGGAGCTAATTTCTAATTTCGACAGCTAACAAGTTGCACATGCAATATATTATACAACGTTAATTGATTGAAGAACTGTTAATCTGATTGAAAAATTACAACTTTTGTTTTATTAATTTCTATTTCGTTCGAAATTGAATAAGAAGATCATTACATGTGTTGTATTGAAGGATGTAATCTTGTCTACTTATTTATTTTAATCATTTTATGGACAATATGAACTTTTTTTCATATAGCCTCGCTTATGTGAATCAATTGCATTCTCTTAAACAAATTCCTCAAATTTTCAAAAATCTTATATATTTACAAATTTTAATCTGCAGATATCATAAAACCTATATTTTATGTTGCGGTTTCGTTTATAATACCTTTTCTCGATGAGCAAAAATATCGTTGTTTGCCTTGAGAAAAACCTGTTGAAAATTAAATCAAAGTATAGAACAAGTTCAAGAACACTTTCCAAAACATGTTAGCCTAGACCCAATGAAATATAAAAATAAAGCTATACCACACTCAAATAATCGTTATTATTATTTCAACTTAAATATTAATCATCCAGTGTTCGTATAAAAATAAATCTTGTACGATTAAAAACTTTTCCGCTCATATTTTTACAAATGAATAAAATAAAAATATACAATAATATTTTGCTAATTCAACAACACGAAAACCTGTCCAATTTATTTAAGGAAAAATTAGAAGAAAAAAACATGCTTCCTTAGAGTCTTAGTAAATTTAAAACCAGAAAACCTTTTCTTGAAACTTAGTGAAAAATGTGAATATTGGTCACTAGGCTGGGTAGGTTGCTCACACTTTTTATTTCGATTTCTTTAAATAGAATGATTTTTAAATAATTTTTCTCATGTGGTTGACATTAAAATATGACTTTTGGAATAAATTCAATTCATACGATTTTTATGTTAATACTATCTGCCCCGTCAAACTTTGTTCTGTCGTTCGAATTATTTCTAGAGCATGAATTTATTGTGATTGCATTTGAATTGAGGAGATTGTATTCACAACATGTGTCCATGCCGCCGCCTATTATACAAATATGCAAACATTTTTGCTCTTCGCTTGGCTTTGGCAGCAATGAGTCCAGTTTGTGATAAATTTGACCTTTGACTTTCAAAAGTTGAGTTGAACTTTATTATTTTGAACTATTTCTGTTGCTCCGCGAATGATGTTAAATGGAAACATGAATTGAATTTGACATTCAATATCTAGAATCGGTGTCTGTGCCAAACAGTAAACCCTTCTATGGTTCAGATGGTGAATAAATTACAGCTAGTTGCACATTTCCTGAGGCGCAATACACATTTTGTTTGAAAATACAAACATTCATATTAACGAAGAATAATGAAAATGAAAATAATTAACAAAGCTCCTATTGTTAACCTAACCTGACAGTTCTTATTAAAAAAAAAAAAAACTTATTTGTTCCATTATGAAAACTGAAATATTTCCCAAGCCCAAAATTCCGCGGTATTGGTGTTTCTTTCAAAATCGCCAGCTCATCTAAAGCCACCGGCGCGATAACATATGAACAAATTCCAAAGTATTGCTCATCGTAACACCTCCTTATCTTAGCAGACGTTTCTAGAAAGTGGGATGATATCTTATGAGATTATTGTAAAAAGGTTAGCTTTAAAAAATTAACAAAGTCCCTTATTCTCTGCCCCTTTTTTGTTCAATAATTATAACTTGCACAATCCAGAGACTATATAAGAGATCTGTGATTATTCTTAACGAATGTTTTTTTCAAATCCACACCCTCTTGCTTACGTCCTTATTGCTCAGAAATAGCATTCGAAAATTTGGCATTTGAGTTTCGTGTTTTCTTGAATAAGAACTTTGCGAGCAGAACGAGCCAAGCTAAGGATAGAGTGCAAAACAATACACCACGATCTTGCAACACAGTGATTTTCCTGTTTCAGGTTTTGAAACCGTTAAAATGTTGTGCGTATTCAAACCCACAATATTAAGACTTCACTATCATGTTCTTTGAGTGTACGCATACCTTTTTGAACTAGGCTCCTTACCTCCATATCGTATATGAATGATCCCACATAACTAGCATATAGCATCTCAAGTAAAGACTACTATTTTTTAATGACCTTTACATATCCCATATATGTAGGTATAGGTATTGTATGTTCATTGTTTGCCCCCATCTCGAATATGCATCACTTTGGTCTCCTCATTATGAGATAGATTTGAGAGAATAGAATCGGTTCAACGCAATTTTACACGTTTCGCCTTTAAAGGGCTCCAATGGATTTACCACAATAATATCCCTTCTTATGAGGATCGACTGATGCTCCACATATTCTGAATTCTATCATCTTTAACTATCGAGGCGGAGATTATATTTTGCGTTCTCATAGGTTGATTAAAGAACCTAGCCATCGAACAAACTATGGAATGCATGAGCCCTTGACACGAATGATCAGACTTTCTAACTGCAACTCAAACTTTTTCGATTTTAATCTTAGTACAAATCATTAAAAATCACTACTTAGAGCCAGTGTTCCACGCACTTAAATGTTTTATGTTGTGTTTTGGTATTTTTTCAGATTGTATGTTATTTTTATTTTGTTAGTTCGCTTGTGTAAGTGTTTGTTATGTTTTAGCGTTTGACTACTAACAACTAACATGGCTCTAAGTGATGAGACGGTGATATAACACAGATTTTGTGTTGGCAAACCATTGGTCGTTTGACAGAGTTTGCTATACGCTCTCTTCGACCAAATCATATATCTCAGAGATAAAACTTGTACTACGAAAATTTGTTAAAAATGATTTTTTTTTATTAAAGTAAGCAAGTACTTGTTCATGCGATAGGTCAGAAGAAATTGTTTAAGTTTTGCTTCCATTTACGTCAATACAAAATACTCCAAGTTTCTTTTTTAGTCCAACAAACTTTTATTCATTCTTGTAAATCAGTTTTATTTGTCTTTTAATTGTTTGACGTGGTTATTTTTAAAAAGTAATTAACAGTTTTCGTGGTAAAATTTTGTCGAACATGAGGCACGAGGTCATGGCTACGTGACCAGTATGTTGCAACACTCTGAGAAGCAATAACTCTCATGAGGAAGTACATTCATATGTCTGACCTTCATGTTGTATCGCGGACATTAACCTAAATGCAAAGATTTTTATGTCAAGGAAAAGACAATTTTAATTTTTTCAAATTGTTTAAGTACCACACTTAACCTTTTATCTGTGCAGTCAATGGCTTTGTGTAGAGTAAGACAAGTCTTTTCACCAAGTTGTCTATAAAAAGTTATTATTTTCATTAACAAAAATCGGTTTTTTGAAGACTCACCTCTTGGGAACTTAGTATTCAAACCGAAACACATCTTTTTCTTTTTGTTGATAAAGCAAATCCATGGTTTTACCGAATGCAACAAACAAACAAACAATAAATTCGATTTTTTCCTTTATGTCTGCAATAATCAAGAATCAAAGTAAATAAAACCAATCTTCGTTAAACAGAGTGTCACATGGAACCTTTATGATTTGCATACATTCTTTTAAACAATGCAGTGTAGCTTTAAAAGCTATACATATTTTGTCAAGCGTCAAACAAAATGCTGCTCAATTTTTGATTTTTTTTTTTAATAAACAAATTTTGTAGCTGTACCAATTTTATTCCACTTAGATGAAAGTAGATTCTGTTCTTTTAGAAAAATAGAGCAAAACAATTTTAGACTGAGTTTTTTTGTTAATAATTGCCAACTCACCAAGTGCTTGCCACATTTTTTTCTTGCAAACTAAAACAATCTGAAGACTCGAAGCGATGAGAATCATGGAGAACAAACAAATAAATTTTTTGTTCAATTTCTTTTTACGCAAGAGATTATTTATTTAAGAAGTATTCTGTAGTTGGATTTTGAATATCGAACGCTAGAGAAGACGTTGTCGATCGTGTATTTTTTTTTCAGTCGTTTAATTACAAAATGAATTAAGGTTTGAAGCGGCAAATTTTAGCGAGTGTTGATTTTGTATTTAACGGAAATGTATGTTTAAAAGGCAATCATTTCGACAGTTACCCAAAATTATAAATTTTGTTGTAAGTAGAAATAATCCTACACGATTTGATGATAACAGAAACATTCTTAATGAAACCTATGCCAAGTGCCTCCATAACACCAACGCAAAAAATATAAAATCAGTCTTGCTTGTAGAAGCAATCACAGTCATCACTTCAAAAGTGATGTGAACTTTATTACTGTCCCATAGATTAGCTCCAATGAAAATTATATAGGTATTAATTGCTGGCATAAATGACAATCAAAGCAGCTAAAATAAAATAAACGAGATTATGACGACTAAATAAATGAAAGCAATATCTATAAATCAATAAAACGTAACCTACGTAAATAGATAGATTCATAACAAAGCCCATCTGGTGTTATAATAAAAAAAAAAAAATGTTATAAATGCAATCAGACTAGGGTTTTTCTTTGTGATTTACTTACATTCACTTTATAAATCTTCAAGTTCACCAATAATGGGGCTTTCGTATTTTTTAATACCTACATATATTGAAATTAAGTTTTGTGATGACGACGTTAGGGCATCCGTCTGCCAATATTGATTATCTCCTGTTGCCTACTTGGCAGTTTAAGTGGGTAACTCTAACTATTAAAACTATAAAAATCAAATCAATGCTCGATGAATAAATGGAACAATAAAAGAATTTAAGACATCTGGCTGATTATTCTGCTATTGAAGTACCTGGCAGAATTAAGTTAACCTTGGCTTTCATTCAGCAAAAATACGGTTATAGTTCTTAGAAAATTAATTCGTTGATTGAAAAAAATCGCTAAGTACCAATCTATATAACTTGCCTTTGAGTAATTTTTTAATCTCAATTTTAATTCAAACAGAACAATTATTTCCTTATGGTTAGCTTCGTGATGTACTCATTGATTTTTTTCTTTGTTGTATTAAATAAAACATTAATATATTATTTTACTTTCTAACTTGAAGGGTATGTATCAATTTGGTTTTTTTCGGTAGCCTTCATCAGTCTTTTAAAATTTTTCCATTACATAAGATTTATTTGAACAATTTTTGTTTTTTACAGTTCTTTCAAAATAACTCAATTACAATAAATTCTCCTTTCTTGCAAAACAAGGGTTTTACATTACTCAGTTTAAAGTAGATATAGATTTTGAAGTTTACAGTTTGGCAAACAAATTTTTTAATTTGTAGTTTTTTAAATTTCAAATATTTCAAACTTTTCACATTTTGAAATCAACGAGGGTATATGACTTTTCACAACATTCATTATCATTGAGACCATCTAAGAGAGAGTAAGAATCGCTTTTCAAAGACAAATCAATTCTTTACCAGAAGAACCATTCTTATCTGCATATCATCTAGTTATTTAGATACAAAATTATGTTCAAATAAAAATAAAATACAAACTGAAATAGAAAAAAAATAATTTCCATTTAGGCAAAAACAAACTTAATATTCGCATTTCTCAAAAACATATGAAAACCTCTAAAATTGTAAGAATAACCAATAATGAAATTAGCAAGTTTCAAAAGAGCAAATCATTCTTGTAATTTAAAAACAAAAAATTAGTAGCTTGGTCATTTCAAAAGGCTTGTTTATAAACAAATCCCATCATTTCCGAAGGGGAAATACCCCATCAAAATATATAAACGAGTGAATCAACTATATGTAATTAATTCATTTTGTTTTTTCGTTTTTTTCCATTACAGACAACATCTCAGCAAAGCTGTCTTACTTTACTTACTAACTACCAAGTAAAGGAAAATTACCAACATCTGTGTGTTGCACAATACCAACTTGCAACGACAAAAGAAGAAAATTCAACTATATAAAGTGATTCGAAATAGATCTTTTGCCTACCAAGATAGTACTATTAGACACGAGTTACGTTGCCCAGACTTAAAAATAAGAAGAACAAAAACTAAAACAACTCCTAGACGTTGAAACCGGCTTTTAAACTGCGTAAACGGTGGTTTCCCATATCATTGTTAATTGAAACCACAAACTGATCGGTTTTTAATCATTTTTGGTACATCATGCGTACAATTGAAGTTCGTCAATCACACACTTCACAAGAAGCAACAATTTTCAAATAATTCACGTTGTTGAAATTATCTATCAGCATGCAGCGTATGGCTGCTAAGAATTTAATTTTGTTCACACGTTCCTGGTGTTAAAATTAGATTATAAAATCATCGAAAAAGGAAGTGATACCTTCTAAAATTATCAATAATAAAACATCTGTGTTTCAGTGTTTCTCAAATGATAAGCTATTGTTAAATCTAGAATTTAGTTCAATGCTGTTTCATTAGAGAACAATGATTATTATTTAACTACATATTTACAAAAGCAAAATAAATACAAAACACGACACACAAAAGGACAAAAGAAAACAGATTTCTATAGTCTGCATCCTCAAAAATTGATTACTTATCAAATCAATGCAAGCAAATATTGATTCGTGAAACTGTGTCAATACTTTAACAGTCATACCAAGTTGTTTTTCACTATTCAACTCAAATCTGGTTTACTTCGAAGAAACCACTCAGAAAAGATCTCAACATTGAAATTAAATATATTTTTAACACAAATACCATCTTAAAGTAAATTTTGCTGAGAATAATTGTATGAAATAGGCCCCATAGAAAGAAAAAAAGCAACAATACAAAGAGCTCATATGAAAAATAAATCCCACGCTGAGTTGGGATTGTTGTGCTTTGGAAAAACTACAAGTTCTCACGCGCTGTGTCGCTCTTATCATATTCTCTTTTAGTCTCTGTGATTCTCTTATCTGCTCACAAATACTCAAAATGAGATAACCCGATATCTAAAGCAAGAAAACGAAACGACAATTACCAAAGGAAACAAAAAACGCCGATCCTCACCTCTCAGCTACCTACCGGAGCCGGAGCGTATTGTAAAATAACCATTCACTCTCTGCAACAGAGAGCACCACAGACATTTGCTTCGCCAGTATTTATTTGTAAATAAATAATTTTTTTGCGGTCCCACAATATATATTTCTTGAGGGAAATCGCTGCATTAACCAACAGTTGTGAATACAACGCTCACGAGTGAAGATCTGTTTCGCGGATTTTTACAAAATAGAAAAAAAAAAAAAATTAGTAAATTAAAAGGTCGGCTTCAAAGAAAAAAGACACACTCTTTGCGGAAGAACAATTGACAAATAATTTTGTAAAATTTAAAGTTATTGAAAAAAGATCTTTAACTCAAACGTTTGAATTATTACAATAGAAGATCGTCTAGTGAATCTAAGAGTACCTACAAGAACTATAAAAACAGACGTTGTCCTAAATAAATCTTTGCTCGAGTGCGAAAGAAATCGAAGACAAAGTGTACGTTGTACTGCTCATAACCGGTGGATAACGTTGAAATAAAGTGTTGCAATTTAATTTGTTTCCCCAAAAGTCTTGAATACCTAATGAGGGTGATTGTAAAGCAAAACGATACAAAAATTATAACCACAGCTCATAATTAAATAAATTAAAAATAAATTTCAAGACAAAAAAGAAAAAAACAAAAACAAAACTTACCAAACCAGTGCAGATTTTTTTTACCAAATAAAATAAAACAAAAAAGTGAACTTGAGTGTTTAAAATTTTGTCTGCAAATTAAAAAATGTCCACAAGTTGGTCTCGCAAAAACAAACAACTTATGCGAATAAATATATTAAAAAAAGTATCTTTCAATACGGTATCACAGAAATAGATATCTAGTGTGAAACTTGATCGAATTTGTCGGGAGATCAAGCTCGTGCAAATTTAAAAGTAAAACAAAACCCGGAAACAAAAAGAGAAATCCGAAATATTTAAAAAAAAACCACAAAATACTGAGCCATATAGCCAACATTAAAAAGTAGTATTATTATGTACAAATATGGCAATAGACTTTTTAATTTTTGGTTTACTCTTAATATCATTCACAATAAATCTGCTGGCATTAGGTGCATTCTGGGTGACACCAGGGTTACGAACAACGGCTAATCGATTTGTTATAAATTTGTTAATTATCAATTTAATCGGTTGTTGTATATTAGCGCCTACATTATTTTTGAGTGGAAATATGTCAGCGACAGTCCAAACTTTGGATGAAAGTACAGATATCATCACGAAAGGCAGTGATGATCATCATCGATTGATTGCACATAGGAATCAGATGATGAACGAGGAATCAATTGATGAGTTGATTCGAAATGGAAGCGATCATTCGGAAATAGTATTCAAGTGCAATTCGACGTATTGCGAGCAGTTGACAATTGACGAGGATGGATTGAAGAAAATTGTGATAACCCAAGTCGATGGGAAGAAGATGAACAATAATGTGATAGTTGATCCTAGTGTTCAAACTAGAAATAAGCCTAGAATAGTGGAGTCTACTTCGATGATGCGATGTTGGTCGATTGACCTGGCAGCGGCGTTGGGTGCATTGTCGGTTCTCTTGGTGGTTGGTGACACCTGGATGGCAGTAACAGATCCGCTAAGATATCACAGTCGGATATCTGGAGTGAAGGCGTGGGTATTGATCGCCATGACATGGGCCTTGGGTATTCTCTTCGGAGTGATGTCGGCCTTTAGAGAGATCAACTTTGAGTACACAACTGTGATTGGGAAGCAAAAAAGATACGCCTTACCCGAACAGATTGAAGTATTGAGTATTACATCAAGTACGGTGTTTAGCATGATTTTTGCTAGCATTTATTTTATTGTGATAATCTTGCTGCCATTTGGATTTGTGTGTGGTATGTATTGGAGAATATTCTCAGAAGCAAAAGAAAATGGACTGAGAATGAGGCAGAATGGATCATCGCCGTTGTTGCAAAGTGCAATTAATCTATCTCACAATAATAGTCAGGGAAATTCAAATTTGATCGTTCAGAGAAATTCAATATCTGGCCCAACGACAAATGGTGGCCTACAAATGCAAATTGATCACAAAAGAAATCGACGAGAATCGACAGTAACTATCGCCGAAACCGAGAAACCAATTAGGCGTACATCATTTACACCTTCAACTACAGCCCTGGCTCCTTTATCTGAACCAGAAGAAACCTCAAATGCAGAACGAAACCCTAATAGTATCCTGTTGACCTTATCAAGTGCCAGTGGAGAAATTAAAAGAAACTACTCTGTTCGACAGCTACCGTTGCTGGGAAGATCTTCACAGGATCTCTTAGCTACAGACAGACTGCATGCCATTCGCCAGATACACTCCACACCGAATCTACATAAGTACAACCACGGACATCGCAACTCAGTAACCAGTTTCGATACAACATCTCGCCTGCGTTATATGCCTCACCAAGGTCTTCAAATTCCAACCATTCATGCTTCACCCAAGGCTCTCAGCTACATGACATCTATCCGACACCGGCTTTCCAATGCTTCTTCACTTTTCAAGTATAGAGAAGAATCGCGTGCCGCTCGCATCAGTATTCTAGTCGTTATAATGTTTCTTGTATCCTATCTGCCTTATGGGCTCTTGGTCTTGCTTCAAGGACGAGTGATCGAGAACTTCCCGCATTCAACACAATTAGCAGTGTTTATGATTCTGCTTGCGAATCTCACTTCACCGTTTATCTTCGCTTATAGGAATAAGCGCGTTCGCCGTGGCGTTGTTCGCCTCTTCGGCTTGGATGCCCGTTCCAGAGAGCGTCGCTTACAACGCAAAGGTTGTTTCCTGCGGTACGGCACCAAAGCCAGTATTAGTGTTAAACGTAGCAGTAGCAAAGTATCGTCGTATTCAATTAATTCATGTAAATATTTAACACCAATTCTAAGACACACAAATAAAAGTTTAAAGAATGGAAAAACTAATAAAAACAAAACAAATACATTCCTAACGAACGCGGTAGTTGCTAACTGCCTTAACAATACACAAACTCAGAAAGGAACTATTTTGGAGCAAATCCCTGTTGATACGACAATTCAGATCCATCCCGATGATGTTCATGAAAAATGTTCGATATTCAAAATGTTTTGTCAGAGTTCTCGCAATCTAAGTTGTGGAACACAATCCTGTACTGCAGAGCCAACAGAGGTCTAGTGCACAAATATAGTCTGAATAATCGACTAACAAAAGGTACCTTGAAACTATTTTATTTTTTGTTACTGCTTTACAAAATAATTCAAAATGTAAGGATGTGAAGTTTATGTAAATAGTTTTAACCAAAAATGAAGAGCAGTAACAAATTAAAAAAAAAAAAATCATCCAAACCAAAAATAACTAAACAAATAAAATTATAATAGTCGTTAACTTTTTATTTAAAAACCGTTGGTGTATCAAACTAAATTTTATCTTAAAAAATGTAAATCGAATCAATTGAAAGAAAAAAATGTTATACAAATGGATACAAAAATCAATTACACAAAAGTCATGACAAATTTTATTTAAATACACAGATAAATATTTATTTACACAATGTTATAGATAATTCAAATGTTCGAAAATCTTAAGAACAAACTTGAAATTAACTGAGTCAAGAGAAGTATTTTTTAAGACAAACATAAATATTTTTGTAAAACTTAACTGATAATTAATATAGATAATTATTTATAAAAACAAAACGAATTAAAGATACAAAAATACGATAATATTGTTTTCATATTGAAAACTTTTTCTTGGTGGCTATATAAAATTACAACTTTCGTTAATTTTTTTTTTGTTATATAAAAAATTGTATTATTTACATTGCCTGTACCTCATTAGATTAATTTATTTAATACATTTTTTTTTACTAAATGTCATTTTACATATTTTTATTAACATACATTTGTTTTCTTTTTTTTTAAATTGTACCTAAATAATTTTTGATAAGGAAACAAACAGCTTCATTGTTTTTTTAAAGCAACTGCATTTTTAGTATTATAATTCACTTGTAGATTGATTTTTATAGGAATGAATTTATTTTACAAAATTGACAGAACTCAACTACCAAAACAATTATTATGATATACAAAATACACGAATTAACGAATTGTGATGAAACTTAATTTTAAAATGTATTACTAAGACGATAGAAAAGATGATAATAAAACTTACTGAAAAGTTAATTTAAAAATATAAACACATGATTTTTTGTTTGAGAATCTACATTACGATATTTTCACTATTGTTGGATTTTTAGGGTTATCGCTTCTATTCTATTCCTGAAGATACTAATCAAGAAGTAAGTATATTGCAAAGCCGAATGTTAATATAAACATGATAAACGCACAATGAATGTGTGAATTACCCGCCGTATTCATTTATCATGGGCGTGCGAGGTTTAGATACAGAAAACAGGTTTGATAAGATAAAAAGATGCATACCATCGGGTATCATCCGGTTACAATATTTCAAGTTTCGGCGTTCTATAGGGTCTAGAAATTTAATCGGAATTTTTTAATAACAATCTACCTACATATATTTATGAATCTTAGAAAATATTCAACTGGTAATTTCATAGTCTAAATGACGGTGTAGTCATGTCTTGAACCGCAAATATGAATGCATTTTTTCTATAGGCTATAAATGAAGATTAGAATTTTAGCCAGAGTTATGGGAAATCTCTGGAGGGTATAGGTCTGGAACGAAAGCCTCAAAGACGAAGAAGGCTGCCTTAGGATTAAAGTGAACTGCCTGAAAAGAGGCAAAAAAAGACTCATGACTTAGTGAGAATTCTGAAACAAATAATTAAACATTAATATGAGGAAATTATTCCTAAACCTTTACGCACCAACGAAGAAAGTTCCACCACCACAAAAGTGTAAGGCTTTTCATAACAACCTGATTTTATGAATGGCAGCAACATGAACGGCTCGGAGCGAGTCTCACGCAACAACATAGTGAAGGACTTTGGCTTCGCAGCCACTAACACAACATAGAACTGAGAGCTATACTAAACTCTAATCAAACATCATAATTGAAGTGGTTTTCTTATGCGTTATCTGTAAACAGAAGTTAAGTAGGTGCATTATGTGTTTAGTTTGAATAGTTTCTTCGAAATCAATAGCCTAACATTTAGTAATCGTGCGACTGGAATCTCTCTTCGCAAAGTTAAAATCCATTTATAGAAACCTACCGTTATGAGAGAACCACCTAATAGAATAGGTCCAGTGTATCACAGTTTAACCATTTCTATCATTGCTTGCATAAAAACACACTTCCAAATATTATAACGCCTATTAAAATAGCAAGATTTACACAGTAAAATAGCTATGCTCTTTGTAAAGATTAGCGAAACGAACATTCTTTGCCCCGGCCAAATATAGAAATCTTTGCATTACAAGAGTCAAGCAACCTTTTGTGGAATGTACTTAAGAAATTATAAAACAGCTGTTAATGTTATGTGTCAGTAGGTATACTTGACCAAAAATTATTTCACTTGTGAATTATAATCAGCATTGAAATGAAAGAGTACCGTGGTATTCAATGACGTGACAGCATGCCAGATGTTTGGCCCAATTACTTTTGGCCTTACCTTCACGCGTCATTTTAACTTGGACTGAATCCAGAAAGTATTAAATCAATAATACTCATCATCACTTGAAGTCAATAAATCGATCAACATTATATTCCAACAAAAATGTAAATAGAATGGCGCTATCGATGACAAAAATGAACATGCGTCAGTTATGATTCTCAAGGATCGGTTTGGTTTATTAAAAAGAAATCGACTACCACTCCTCCAAAATCATTTTGTCAACAACACTTAACTTGTTTATCTCGTTTCTTTCGTTTTTTCAAAGTTCACAAAAAAAAAAAATCATTTGTTGTCTGTGAATGATAAAATTTTAGTTTTTTTTTCTTTTTATACATAGAGGGGTAGTGTCATTTCAGAATCACAAATAGATCGATGAGTGATAAAGATCGAATATTTCTCTTCATAGTTCCGTTCTGAATGAAAAGAAGAAATGACAGGCAGGTGTGATATTCATGGTCATGTCAGATACCAAACAGATGTTTTTTTTTTTCGGATGTACCTATATATAAATACATATACATATATAAAGTAAATAATCGAAAACAGAGGTTTCTATTGTAAAGTCCGAAATCTGAACGAGTGTATAATACATTTTCTACCTACAACCGTTGCTAATGCTCAAATGTCGGAGTTGTTTCTTTTCTATTGTTTTTACAGAATCAGTAGTTGAGAAACAAGGAAGAGTAAAATTACTTTGAGGTAATAAATGTGCATGTCAAATAGGAGCCTACCTAGCTCTGTGTACCTAATTTTGACAATGCAAAAAAGGTTATTTTTAATAATGTACAGGGTGTAATAGTTCTTCAATAACACATTCTTCAATTTGTTTTTGTGAAAAGAAAAAGGAAGCACGTTTGACTTCCCTGAAAATCATAAAATATTTTTCATTAACTTATTTCATATTTGCAATAAAAACTTCTGAATGTTTACGTTTTCAAATTGCTTCATGGACAAACAATCAATCATATACCTAAAATATCAATCAGAACAATGTTTTTTTTTTTTTTTTTTTGTTAAACTTTTTCTCTGAAAAGTAATTGCAGGTGTTAATTGTAAAATGACACAAAACTCAAATTTATTATAAGTATTTTTTTTCTTTATTTTTATTAAGCAAATATTTTTCGTTCAAAATAATTTATTTTCTTATAGGCACATAGAATTTATACCTACGTAAAGATAATTTTAGAAAAAGGAAAAAATAAGGAAATATACAAAAACAGAAACATATATGTTGACCACCCTAAAAAGTATTGAAGAACAAAACATAAAACAGAAAATCCAAATATGTACCTACCAAAAAGGGAAAATCTTAACTAATTTTTCAAAGGCAGGTAAAGATTGGGGATTTTCTTTTGAGAAAACAAAATACAAGATAAAAAAAATGTGACTACCTATCGGTTTCTTTTGATTTGTTTGCAAAAACTAAGCAATTCAAATTCTACAGCCGAATTTGAATTTGGTAATGAACATTTTCGAAATTTTGTTGCTTTTAAAACTTCAGGTATACAAATGCTGAAAATATACAGTAGATACGCCCGTAGCATAATCAATAGCTATACGATTATATACGAACATTTTCTTCATGATTAACGAAATGCAGTACATATTTATGACACAACTCAAAATTGGGTGTTATTTCAGATAAAATAATTTTTTCAGGCTTGTAGTTTTTTTTCCCCCTTAGAGGTGTTTGATACCCTCTTTATACCTTAAGCTAGTAAGAGCATCAAAAAAGGCGATCACGGTTTGAAAATAGGCTTATCTTTAATTTTTGAATATTGCATTGACTAAGAAAGCAAGTTGTTCTAAGGAATTTCACATGGGTTATGGTACCTGTCAAATATATATACAAGCTTCGATGTGCCGGTCAAAGAGCGTGAGGTATGAGACATAAAACGTTGGTCCACAGAATTCTATGATACGAGTATTTATCAACCGTCAAATGTTTGGACATTTTATTATAGTATTGAGGGGCTACAATTTGCCAAGTAACTCAGAAACATTCAATGAAAATCGTCAATCAATTCCTAACATGTAAGCATAGAGAAGAATCAATCATAAAAACATATTTAATATCAATTTGTTATGGTAGTCACTGACGCATCGGACTAAGTAGGCTTTGTAAGTTGTATACCTAATAAATTAAAGTACCTCAACTCAATATCGAACAAATTATGGAATGCATGGTGATTGTTGAGAAATGAGATCAAGTCATGTGCAAGGGTTTCTAATTATTTAAAATAAGTTTTTCGAAGAAAGACAATTTTAATGAAAAATGTATAACTTCTGATAGTTAAATGTAATGAGCACGCCAATTTTAAAACAGTTCTTAGGTTAGGTTAGGTTAGGAGCGATGTGCACTGAGCTGTTGCGTACACGAGTGCTTATAGTGGATCATTGTTTTCTTCTTATCAAAGAAAAAAGATTAGGAACTCAGCAGAGTTAAACTTGGTTAGTGTGTCAATCAGTTTTCTTCTGCAACCTAAATCAATTTAAATCAACTTTGATCTTAAAGTCCCACCGGTGGTTAAGGCTTTGTCGGGCTGACCATCAAAAATGGCATTTCCGAGGAGTTTAGTTTTTCTTGGTATACCAGCTCCGCTGCCTTTTCAATAGCATATCTCAGCCTGAAAGACACGTCATTAGTTTAAGAGTTTGTATAATTCTTTAATATTGAGAGATTGGCAAAACAACCTAGCTCATTTTTGGTATATAATAAATTAGCACCCACTCAAGGCATTTTTTATAACCTTATCATGCCAGACACACAGTGAGTGCTTTAGGAAGGAGGAAATGGGTTGGAAAGGAGGTACTGGTGTACATTGGTCTTAAATTCCTGACCATTGCAATGATTTGTAAAGACAGAGTGTGGAGGGGAGTTCCACATTCGCGTAGTATGGCAAAAGAACGATTCTCTATTCTTAAGAGTACTTCCGAGGTTGGGCTCGAGGGTAAACTAATTCATAGAAGCGCTAGTATTACGGGCGAATTGTTTAAGGGAGGAAGGCAACTGGCTATTTCAAAGAGCACTGCTTACCGTAAAAGTAACGATAGAGCAGATAGATAGGAACACGAAACGTTACGACGACGGTGGTTTAACGAGGTTAATGAGTCGGTTATGTCTCTATCACCAATCATTATTAGGGCTCTTTTTTGCTGGAACACCAGCCCAGAGATGAGAATTGTACTCAAGCTTTGGACGAATATACGTCTTATAGATAATAGCAAGAATACCAGATTAGACGGGGGGAAACATTTCTTGCACCGCCTTAAGAAACCCAAACATCTTGTGATGCTCATACTGAGAATCTCAAGACGTTCGGTCTCATTGATGCAAGTGCCACACATGGACATTTGCAAGGGGGGTATATTAATTATTCCCACACCTCTTTCCCCCCCCAGATACCGCACGCGCTGGGGTCCATTTTCACCGAGTACGATTGCAGTTACGGTTTCTAGTCGTATCGGCAATTAATTAGAAATTATTTGCAATAAATAAAATAAAAAAAGTGATGGCGATACGAATATTAGGAAGATAAGAGTTATAGACTGCTTAATGCAAGCAGGTACAAATAGAAAAAAACAAAATAATTTAAAATTTTAAATTAAAAATTAAAAAAAAAATGCAAAATCCTAAAATTAAAAATTTTAAAATTTTAAAGTCAAAAATTAAAAGAATAAAAAAAAACACGAAAAAAACATAGAAAAAAAGCAAATAAGCGTGTAGAAGACACTTGTCTCGGTTTAACGATACAACACAGCATTGAGTTTTCGAAGCATTAAGCTCTACGCGATTTCTTATTCCCCATTGTACAATGCTTTTAAGTCAGAGTTTAATGAGCTTATCATATTTTGCCGTTGCAGTTAAACTTCGGTAGAGAAAGGATGTGAGTGAGTGAGGAAACGAATGAGAAAAGCTAAAAATATTATCGTCAGCGAAACAGTTTATTGGCTTAGTAGTTACCGACAGAAGTGTGAGTAGTTTTACGTCGGCACCTAGCAATTAAGGCTTATCCGACGTGTGACCATTCAAATTGGTATCTGTTTGTTAGAGTTGATACTCTCCCTTAATAACACTGTTTGAAACTCATCGATATCAAACTTTTGCGTATGTTATTCTTTATCGCTTTTAATATAATTAATTTCTTTTGTGTTTTTAAGTACCATTTCATTTCTTTCATGAAGAAACCATAATGGTAAATGTTTTTCTATCTATATAATTGGAACTTAGAATAATCAGTGCCAATTACCGAGAACGGATTTCCCGACAACCATAGCCACTCTGAAACTCCCACCAGGGGGCCTACCGCGACTGTAGTTGTAAAGACTCAATGAATGGGGCACTCAACTACCCCAGAGCACCAATTTATTCAATAGACCTGGTAGTCTTTCTATTGATTATATGTACTCTTACGTTACACTTTTTTGATAGGAGTTTTTCCAACTTTCGTTCTTATCATGGATTAACAAGGATTCGCTGGCGTCCTTGTCATGCAACCTCTTGCCAGTTGCCAGACGGGTAGAACAATTCTGGAAGACTGCATGACTTTAGCGTAAACCATTCGCCTAGATCGTCATCTAGTTTCCACCCTGCACCACGCGGAGGATAGTTTTCCGCACTTGAGCTTAGAGAAATATTTACTCGATATTGCAAAGCAACACTTTCTAAATAACTCACCCACTCTTCGCAGGGCAGTAGTTACAGACAAGAGATCATTAATAAAAATGAAAAAGAGGGTCGGAGAAAAAACGGAGCCCTGGGTACACCAGCATGTTTCTAATTTCATTTTTGAGCCATCAGTGTAGAACGGAATACCCTTTTTCACTGATGAACAAGTTCGGGCCCTATCTCCGTCTTTCGGGTATAAAAAAAGAAATCTATTAAGAGTGGAATGTACAGTCGGTTATCTATAGACCCATGCCATGCATATTGGTCCTGTGCTTCCAAAAGCCCAGATCCTTCAACCGAAGGTTTTTTTTGCATGAGCACATTATGCTTCCAAGTTAGTTTGGAACAATGATTACTCCTATATATTTAGCTTCCTAGAATAGTTTCAGAGAAATACAATTTTATTTAGGGGGGTTAAAGTTTAAAGTCCTCTATATTCCACTTTTTCTAAACAAACTAAGCTCTGTCTTAGTGGGTAAACTCAAAGACCGTCCTTTGTTGCCCAAGAAGATATTTCGTTAAGTGTGTATTCCATGGTGGTATTTCTTACCTGTTATCAAAAGTACTATGTCATCAGCATAGGCTACAATTTTGAAACCTTGATGTCTAAAATTTGATAGAATTTTGTTGACCACGAGGATTCTAGCAGGGGTGAAAGAACCTCTTCTTGTGGTGTGTCCCTTGTAACAGTTTTCTCAACAATGCTATCTCCCTTCTGAGAGTTGATAAAATTCTGCTATTTAACATGGTGTAAGTCCAGTCACAATGACAGATTACACTCCACCTAGGAACTAGGAGTGTGGTAGTTGCAGAAGTTTTTTGGTTTAAGAAAATACTATCTTTTATAAGTTTCTTAATAATAGATTATTTTTTGAAGGCGTATCTACTTTATTGTGATGCCTCAGAATAACAAGTTCTTAAAGTTTGGCACATTATACAAAACAGTAATTAATCGTCGTTAATTTAAAAGATTTATAAGCAACCAAAAGAGAACGTTCCAGCAAACCCGGTTTTAAAAGTTCAACAAAACCAAATTTGTCTAGAAATTAAACATAAAATTGCGATTTTTTAACATCTGTCACACGATAGCATCTTTGTGCTGAATTAAGTTAGCATAATTGAAAATAAATTATTCTAAAAACAAGAATTTCACAACATGTCATAATTAGTGGTTAAACGTGGTAAAATAAAATGAATAAAATACAAGATTTCGTTAAATGTCAAAGGACGAAAAAATATTATTCTTCGTCTGCTAACTTGTTTAACTTAAAACTTAATCATTATTTTGGCGCGTATTTTCTTGTTTATGGATTGTTTATATTTTCTTAAGGCCAGACACTGAAAACGCCCATGTTTTGACCATTCTTTTTTTTATTTTGTAAAAGTGAAGAAGGGTGTAAAAAAAACATCGTCACTTATTCCGCAGTAACTCTTTGGGTTTCGAATAACAAACTGCAAAAATAACAAGCCTGACTCATAAAAAGAGAAGAAGGAAAAAATAAAAAAAAAGAAAAAAAGAAATTTCCAAAAAATCACCGACTCTTTTTGTTTTAACCTTCTTTTATTTGAAAAATCGAAAATATATTTCATCAGCATAAATTAATTTGCCTTCGTTGTTCGCAAAAAAAAATGTTTCGAGATAATATAAATTTATAGAAAAAAAAAAATACAACCAAATACATCGCGGAAACTTTCCGCTTTGTCGCCCACTTCATGTAGCGCCATAGCAATGTTGTTTTTTTTTTTAATCATTTAAACGGTTGACAGGTCATCTTCGTCGTGGTTTACTTACTCTCAGGCTTATCTCATATTCTCACTTGACGACTAAAAAAGTTGAGATTTATACAGCTGTTGTAGTATAGTCGTACGTCTCACCAAAATCATAGTACCTACGAATACATGAAGCACCTCATATCGCTTCTATAAGTGAATGACCGGAGAGTATCAAATGAAGCCTCTTCTAGTTTGGTTGTTGTCGTAGGTTCTTGAATCTAAGTAGAACAAGTAGTAACAGATAGAACAAGCTTATCTTGACAGACAGAATGTCACCCTGAGATATTTAAAACGGAGTCAGCAGATTGGCTTTCTGGGGTGTTCAACAGCTAAAACAGCTCCTTACAGCACTCAGACCAAACGCAGATGGTAGCGTGTGACTCACCAGAGTAAGAAGCTGAATTAGATTTTAACGATGGTCGTGTGGCCTTAAGATGACTCGTTTTTTGGCTAATAACAATTTCTGAGAGCGCCTGCAAAACCTGTTGCTGGGTTTTTTGGCTTTAATTTTAAGTTTCTCCCATGACTTAACACTATTGAGACTTATTAAAATGCATTAAGAGCATGGCTAGGGGTTTGCAAAAAAAAATTGCCTTCAATCATTCTCAATAGTGCCCACGTTTTTTTTTTGGACGATGATCTGCTACCCAATCAACCGCTTTTTTTTCGTAAGTGTCAAACGATATAAGGAGGATTTGGAAATGTTAATGGAAAGTCACTCCTATATATAGGTACAGATATACATAATTATCATTGTATTCAGATCAACCTTTGTTAAGGTGACTTATTAATTAATAAATAATGTTTTTTACTGTCATTGTCACGGTTTTCTGACAGCAACACCTGCTTTGGGTCATATTTGAGTAAAAAAAAAACAAACAGTTAATTTTTGAGAGCCATTTGTTATTTACTGAGAAATGCAAAAAAGAACCACTTGAGAGGAACAATAATTTAATTATAAAGAAATACGAGTCCCTGCGGCTTTTGAAAATCAAATACAGTTCATGTCAATGGATTATGTTGCACATCGAATCGGATTTTAACCAATGTACAGCTGCGGATATCCTAACTATCACCAAAACACAGAAATTCTGTGAAGAGGGTCATCGTTTGACATCTAAAATTTCGACAGTAACTATGCAGACTAATGACACTACATCCAAACAGCAATTACAGACATGAAAAAAATGTCTTAAATTAAAACTTATTGATAGGAATTTCATGTAACGGAGTGTAGGCTTAAAGAAGTATTGGGCGATATCATTTCCACTGTAGATATACTCCAATGTCCAGTTGGTGTCGCTGTCCAGCCAAGCAAAATTCAATTTTGTTTACCTTTTCGAAATTGAAAGAGAGATATGGTGTTTTAAATTGACAACACAATTCCGGAGGCATTAAACTTATTACCTTATAATCTTGTTATGAAGTAGGTGTTTCGAAGAGCTTTCTTCTCCTGAAGCAATTGTTATGATGACTTATGTAGGTATGAGTGTTTATAAAATTCATAATCATTTATGAAAATAACCGAGATTTTTATTGTTTGCCTGTCAAGTTTTCTAAAATCTTATAAAAGTAAGTTGAATTTGAAATGCACTGGTAAAACAATAGGAACTTTTTTTAAGCTAAGCAAAAATATCCCAATGGCCAGCTTATTATCAATTTCAAGGTTAAGCCGCATCTGGAAACAAGTTCGAACTCACTCTTGTGCGCAAGAAATTTGTTCATCATGTTTGAATTGAATATGAATGCAGAGAGATGTATTTTTTATTAGGTAATGCATGACATTACTGACGTTCTTAGTTCTTACTGCAAAAGTTGGCTACTGTTTAGTTCTGTTCAAAGCATAGCGATTTTCAGCTATACCAGGTGCATTCTCCTAAGCATAAAACTTCCCGCTGGTAAGTCTTCTGCCATTATCGGCATTATGTAGTTTGTAAAAGTTTTTTTTTCCACCTAACTACTCTTTCTTTTGTGGTTTCTACTGATATCAAGTCTTAAAATAACTAAATGGATTGAGTGGCGCTACAGCTCTTGGAGAGATAATGCCAAAATTGTTTACAGTCATCAACAATTCCCTCAGTGCGTGGGAGGAATCAATGAACTATAGGTTAATGCAGTAATTAGTTGCATTATTTACATTTAAAAAAAAAAAACTTGCCAGATTTGAACCCAAACGTTTTATGTTAACAGCAAACGATTTGTTTTAACTTATTTGTAAAATTTTCGGATACCAGTCCTATTGTGTCATCCTTCTATGTCCCCAATAAAGTGCTTCCATGTAGGTACCTTTTTTTCCTTCTTAGAATTCAGTGCTCAGATGTTTTGCTGAAACCGAACACTTAACCGTATTTTGACCATTATTTCACTTTCTGGATGCTGGCGGCAAAAGGCTACTTAAGAAGTTTCATTTATGATACCTGCAGTGCTACCTCGGCTACAGTCAGGCAGTGTTTGCAGATTCTGTCATGCTGGTAAATTGATATTTTCAGAGATATTTTCATCTCCCTGCTGAAGACTTCCTTAAATGCAAATTCTCAGCGTAAGTGCCACCAAAGAAGACGTGCGTCGCTGCCACTGCATCAGACAGGATATGGTACGCTTATGCTTGGTTTTGCAGATGTTGAAAGTTTTCAGTGTAGTGTCCGTGGCTTAGTGCTTAGATGCGTTGGCTACTAAGCAGAACGTCGTGGGTTCGAGTCCTACAAAACTTCCAAGAGTATCAATCTATCATGAAAAAGTGCTTCTCAACTTTGCCGTTTGGAATCGGCGTTAAACTGCAGGTCACCTCAACTCTTCACACGCACCCAGACAATTGTTGATTAGAGTAAGCCACTTAGGCCTTGGCTCTTCAAGAGCTGTCACGCCACTCTGTTTGGGTACCTTAAGTTCCACATTCAAATCCAAATCAACAAGACCTACCTCACTTACTGTGAAAACTTAGGATAATAGTGAGGAAGGACGATTCCAGAGACGATAATATAATCATGGACCAGATTTAATAACAAAAATTACGCTTAGTAGACTCTGGTGGGCCGAGAACCTAACCGGAAAGACTTTGATGTTTCATGGTAGGAGACAGCTTGGTAGGCAAAGTTTGCGCTAGAAGGATTGCTTATAAAAGGATACAAAATTAGATGGCGCCAGCCATCGAAAGCCTGAAAAACTTGTAACAGGACTTTTATGATGTTTTTGAAGATAAAACGTTACTTTTTCATCAATTTAAATTCGGAATGCAGAAAGTTCGTGTTTCCAAGGAGATTTTAAAACATTTGTTCAGACTATCATTTAACTAACATTTCCAGCCAGCTACCAGATATACCTATAAGAATATTTAATTATAAACGTAACAACACACTCGCACCCTCTGATACAAAAACTGACGAAAAGAAACTTCTGGAAATACCCAGGTACCGAACACATATTCGCAAAAAATCAAAACATTGTTATAAATCCACCTTATATCAGTTTGATCAAACAGCTTATAATAAATTAACAAATTATATTCAGCGAAATAATTTTATTCAAGGCAAGCAGCACCTTAAAATCGGTTTTATTGAATGCATTTTATCCAATTAAATTTGTTTTGATGATTAATTGTTAAGTGTTATCAATATCAAAAGACATCAAATAACTGTCAATATTTTTTACGTATGTATAGTGTATACTACATTCATACTATATAGTTAAGTCAAACAATTTACCTGATCCAAAATTTAGCAATTCAATTGTGTCTCACTTGAACAAAACTTGCACGTAGCCTCCAATGCTTACACTCAATTTATATGGTTCACTTGTAGTTACATGAAAAGGTCTCATGCAAAGTTGAATTTTTAATGCAATTTTGCCATGAAAATAAATTCAATTTCACTTTTCTCTTTGCAGCCAAGGCAAAATCCAATTAAAAAAGGGTGACCAAAAATAAAAAGAAAATTTAAGAAATTTCATACTTTACCCTATAAAATTTATGAGAGACACGAGTGCAACAGGAGTGTTATTGTTTGTTTTGGTCATAATTTTCGTTTAAGTGAATGCTTTAACAGGTTGCTAAATTGTTAAAAGTATCACAAAAATAAGTAAATTGAATTTATGAATGCAAATTCATCTGCACATGTATTCGATAAACGTTTGCATTAAGCCAATTTTATCTGTTAAATAAACAAACACGATAGGTTGGCACACATAGGTATCAACTGGATAAATATTGTTTGATAAGATCTAGGCACTGCTATTTTTAAAATCTAAAATAAATTTAATTTATAACAATAGAATTCTATATTGATAAGAATGAAGGTGCCTTGCAAAACAGCTTAATGTTGAGTCGGCTGTAGCTAGGTATTAGAATGTGAATCACTTCGAGGCAAAGGCTTATAATATCGTTTTGCAATATCATGCTTTACATTGAAAACAAAAAAGGCAAACAATTAGATTTACAATGTTAGCCTAAGAATACAATGCAGCTTAACTTTAATTTCACAACACACTTTCTTAGGGTGGGGCTCTTAACAATACTCGGTCAATAGCACGAAATTACTATCTTTCTTAATATCCTGTTAAGTTCGTTGTGTGGTCGCTAAACTTAAACAAATCTTAAAGCTAAGCAGTTAGACAGTATGTGGATATTCTATTTTTATCTGTTTTTATCATGTCATGCAAATTTCTGATCTTTTTGGATCGCTTAGACTACACTTTGAAGAAAAGTAGCGTATTCAACAACGACAACGGGACACACCCACATCGAAGGCTGAAAAATCGAAGATGGTATTACAGGCATTGGGATCTACTACTCCAAGCTATTAAGAGTTCCTATCCAAGAAAGAGTGCTATCCAAATTATTATGAAAAGTGCAAATGAAAAATGCTGTTACAGTATTTATTGCAGAAAACTTTATAAGTCCATGGAGTGAGCGATGTAAATGAAATCTTAATTATAAAATAAAATTATTACAGATGAAATCGAACGTTTACCAAAAGGGGTGAAAATAAGTAACTATTTTTAGAGTTTCTGAGATGAAAGCGGCATAATGCATATATTCATGGTGCTTTCGATCTCATCTTGGAAACAGCTTGGAAACAGCGAACTTCGTCTCGCCTTATTTTAAACTCCAGAAACAAAAAGTTTGAGTTTCTATGTGATTTATTTGTGTAATGTGTTCGGTTTTTGTTTCTCAACGCAAACATAAACATCGCAAATAGTACCTATATCAACACAAAAATAGTAAAATGATCAGTCTTATGCCGATACGATGCGAAAAATAGAGGAATCTTGATTGAAAATTGATTCCGCAAACTTCTAACGATTGAATTGATAAACTGATTTTAATCTATTGTGGATTTTATGCGGTACACGACTGTTCGAAATTTGTAAATTTTTCAGGAAGATCAAGCCAAATCGGCAAAGCTTTTCTCAATTCACAAATTACCACGCAAATGGGAACATCAATCCAAAGATACAGCTGTTGTTGCCAGGAGATTAGACCTCATAAGAATCCATTGATATACAGTTTGTAATACCAACGAAACTGTGAAATATCCAAAACAAACAAAATTCTTCCTTTTCTTTTTGAAGAAACAAACCAATTTTTTTTTTTTAAATAATATCGATAGCTCAAAAACTGTTTTGAGAATTCATACAGTGTCTATTGTCATGAGTTAGGGAAATAACTAAGCTGACGGAACCTCTGTTTCAAGGTTCTATTTTCCAGAATTGATGTTTAAAAGAAGAAAGGTAGTACACAGTTTTTTTACATTAATCGTATTGCAACAAAATTAAACTTATTTACCCCTACAAGTTTGTTAAGCATTTCGAAAGTTTTTGCTCTCCTTCACGTTTTAAGCTTCCGTAGCCAAAAAAACAAAAACTCAACCTTTTTATCATATCTGTCTGTCCGTATGTTTGCAAAAACTTATTGTACTGAATTTCATTCTTGCTGTAGTTCTGATCTTATACTTTTTTTATGGTTCAGTTATAATATACTAGCAAATCCCCGCCCGCTTCGCAGGGCATAAAATACATATTTAAAAAAAATTGTTTTAACTATACATATGTACTTTATTGAAAATTCTTTACTGCTGTTAATTGGAATGATGAAGTCAGCAAGAACGAAGCAGTTTAGCATATTTTTAATTTCAAAAAATGAAAGGTATCCAGCAGTGCATTTGGAGAATATATAACTTGTATATTTTACACCTGAAAATGTTGTTTCCAATACGATTTGAAGAAAAATCATGCCCATCAAGTTAGCACTACAACTTTGGAAATTAAAAAATGTAAGTATGCAATTAATTGTCGTGAATTTGCCGTAAATTTGTCGTGAAACAAACAAATTTGTCGCGTACTTATTTTAAAAGTTAGCCCCTGGTGGTGCTAACTTGATGCGAAAGTTAGCACTACTACCCCAGATTAGCTAAAATGGGCATCCCAACCGAAAACTAAGTATGCAGACAACTGTCGTGATTTTGTCGCTGGTAAGTAGCGAAACAAAAAAATCCAATTTTTTTTTTTTTTTACTGACTCCTGGTAGTGCTAACTTGATACGTAGTTAGCACTACCACCCCAGAACTGGACACCCAAAGCGAAAACTGAGTATGCAGACAATTGTCGTGATTTTGTCGTGAAATGTGCCCAATTTTTGAAATTTCTATAAAAAAGTTGGGAAATTTTCGAAAATCAACCCCTATTCATAAACTAAGGGCGCGACAAATTATTTGAATTTATATGTTGTAGATCTTATCGTTATTTATTGTAATAAAACAACATTTGTTGGAGTTTTATGCAAAAAATTGAAAAAAGTGAAACTTTTTTGGATTGTATTTTGTTTCGCTACTTACCAGCGACAAAATTACGACAATTATCTGCATACTTAGTTTTCGGTTTGGATGTCCATAGTATCTAACCACATGTAGTCCTTTAAATCCACTCAAATTTTGACCAAAATTTGTGTATTTATCTCGTTCAAAATTGCAACGATTTCAGAAACACTTTTATGTGTTCAATCTATTATTGCACCTTCATTAAACTAAGAGTAATTTTTGTAATTTCTCCTTAGGAAGGCATCTTGAATCAATTGGTTGGAAGAATAATTTGGTGGAATAATTTGGTTTTCAGAATCATTCCATTTCCAATGTCCAAAAACTGCTTTCAAAATTTTGCCGCAGATATTATGGTTTCGTTAGTGCACACGAACATTATGTGGCCAGTGTAAGTTTCCTGAATTCCTCACAAATCCTTCAAGGTACGATTTAAGACTTCAAATGACTTTTTATGTACAATTGATACTGTTCCACTTTAGCCATTGCCGACATTTTTTGAATATAACGTGTAGGTCTTTCCCCTAACCTGCATATTCAAAGGCCATTTAAGAGCGCTTTAGGCCGATATTTTATAACGTAGCTTTAGCAAGAGGCGGTGCCCGTGAATGATAAAAAACTGTGGGTACGGATAGGACTCGAACCCACGACGGCAACGTTCTGCTTAGCAGTCAACGTACCTAACCACTAAACCACGGACACTACACTTACATACATACATATTTTACTAACGTAATTAATTCCAAATATGTAACATTATATCCCCTTATGATTTACTGAATAGGTCTGATTTAATGCGATGTATGTATGTTTGTAGGTTTTATTATTCATATTCTTTACTGCCCTTGTCCTTGCTGAGAGCAGCCAAACGTCCATTGCTTTTCTTCCCAAGAATAGCTTTTACAGTCCTTATGCAATTATTTCAATTTAACAGTCAAACACTTGGATGGATGAACACCAACATTATGTACTATATTGGTAGCGCTGGCATTTTCAAGCAGGATTTTCTCGATGTAAACAACGAATATCTTACGATCGTATTGTAAAACCTTTCCAACTTGGTTGCGCTTGTAATGGCCGCGAACCACTTGTACTTGAATATGCTTGCTAACTGGTCGTTTAGTGCATCTGCTTTGATAGGCAGCTGACATTAGACGCCGACGAATGTGATCGGGCTTGGAAATGACATTTGCGGATCGTCCTGCGGGAACATACATACATACATTACATACATACACATTTTCTGCAATAGCTAGTGTAATCTCTTATTTAATTTGATGAAAATATTTTATTTTCTATTTGTCAAAATTTTTGTACAAATTTGAGTATTCGTATGTTTATTGATCAGTTAAGATTATATTTTGTTATAGTGCGAAATACACAATTTTTAACATTTTTTAACAATTGAACCATTTGTGATTTGAAAAATATACATTTTATTTTTGCTAAACCTTCTACCCTAATACCTCTTGCATTTAGAGAAAAAATTAGGAAAATCGGTCAACCAGTGTGCCCGATTAGCGAACGAACACAAAAAATAGGCTGTTCTTTTATATATATAGATAAGTTTACTTATTTCTTGGCTGCTCGGATTTTTATCAAACTATTTTTCGTAATATGTTAGTTATGCTTTAGCATGTGAGCAAAGTTGCAACGCAAAGTTAAGTTATTCTATTTTAAAGATTATTATTTTAATTTTAATTTTATAAGACTTGGGGATCTCGCTATAACCAAACATTAAGTTAATGGTGAGTATCAGTCGGCAATTCCTATCAAGAAAACGTGAGTAAAACACAACACATGTCGCCACCGACATTAGCTATGGTACCTAAATGTGCACTTCAATTATGCATGCACACTTTTTTCTTTTGCTCAAACATGTATATTAGATTTACTCAATTGACCTTGTGATGAAATAATAAATTGCAGCATATGATAATAATTCAACTTTCAACCAAGATGAAGTCAAATACTTGCAACACAGAATGTAGAAATCCATACATTTTTTCCTATCGAAAAAGTACTTAATTTCATAATTTTCAAATTGAATGCTTCATACGATCTACATACATATTTTATTTCAATAAATAAAAACATAGCTGTTTCTTCCTAGTTCACGCATAATAATTAATTTTTTTTGTTTTGTTATTCAAAAAGCTTTCTTCCAAATTTGCTTAACCTGATATTAAGATCATTATTTTTATTCATCAATGAAACAACAAAGAAACCAAATTAAAAACACCCAAAAATAAATCTACTTAAACACCAAACCAGTTTCTATCGCGGAAATTAATATTCAGAATTAGTGCCCCTTCTCAACTAGCAAAAAAAAAAAAAATAATCTTCAAGATACACCTTTTTTATCCACATCTGCACTCTCAAAAAGTGAAACTTGAAAGAATAAAAAAAAATATAAATAAATAAATAAATCTACTCAAACACATAAAAGCGTGATTATAAGAAAATCACCTGCATTAACACCATGGTCAAACAAGTTTACACGAATCCAATTATACATAATGTTTGATCTTGTTCCAATAAACTGTGCAAGCCTGAGAATAAAGCGGTGCGAAATCCACCAAGTTGTTCTATTATATCCAAGAATATCTATCACTTCAAATAACCTCTCATTTTCTAATATTATTTATGAGCTTTAAACAACCAACAACCAAAAAACTAGAGGGCTGCGCGAGCCAATAGCACAGGAAACTTCTCATTTAGCATAATCACCATCCACTTTGTTCTAATTTTGTTATAAATTTACATATACAGATAATAACAATAAATTATTATGTTCTTTCAAGTCGTCTTTTTCATTCAAACAAAGATATCTTTTTGCCAAATCTTGATTTTCTATCTATAATGTGGTCAACATTTGGCCGTGTCTATGGATCGTTCGATTGAGAAAAAAATAAAACAAGTTAGCTGAAGCTTTTTTATAATTAAAAAAAAAAAAAACCATTCACTGGCACAGTCACTTCCAGGGTCGGAGTATTGATGAGCTTGTGAGAAGCATTTTGTTGAAAAAAGAAACAAGCCCCTAGTTTTACTCATCCAGTTTTTGGACGGCAGAGTAAGGTGGTGTCGGTGTGACAAAGTAGAACCTTTATTTATATTGTATTTTGATTAATGAATTATGAATTTAAATCCCAAATTATACTTCCCATATCGGATCGGTCGCTGCGGACCTGCGGTTTGTGAGGTTCTTGAAATGGCATCCAAATGAGTTTTGAAAAACAAACCAATTACACAATGCCTTTTGTTTCTGTATTTTCTCTAAACCAAATTTGAAACAAATTATAAAAGATTTCGACGCCTCCTTCAATCCAGCGCCCTGTAAAGCTGACCATGTATCTAATTTTGCAAGTTCATAATTCGAATGAAGCGGTTCAATTTAAGCTCAAAACCGGTTTATCTTGTTCAATCCATTAACAAAAAAAGATAGACAGACCTCTTTGATCGATGCGGGCTATAAAGTGGCTGATGGCTAAGATACAGGGCAAGTAATTCATTTTGTTTAAAACGTGACGTAAGACCTAACCGAAGAATAATTGATTTGTATTGAATTGACACCAAACGATTCACTTTTAGCTTTTTTGTCAGTCAAATCACATAGACTTTATGGCTGGCAGAAGAGACTGAAATTGAACCCGAGCATTAAGTTTTTTTTAATTTTTTTTTAAAGTTCATTTGAATATACTTACGTATCTAGACAAATCAGTGAACTCAGAAGTTGATTTGAATGCGAAAGAAGTGGCTGATTATATTTCAATATAACACACCCTCTTTCTCTGTATACAGGCCATGATTAAAATTTCAGAATCGGATTCTTAACCTGAGGGTTTCTTTAAGAATCAGATTATAATAATTGTTATGGGAAAGAAGTCACTTTATTTTAATGTATCTTTGCCCTCTGCATATGCAATGTGTGTTTCTACATGATGACACCACTCTTTGGTTTCTCTTGAGGGCTGATTCTAACCGATGATTAATCGGAATGACTGTTTAAAAATAGAAACTCGAGAGATGTCGACATAATGAGGGTGTTGAGGTGTCAATACTATGAACGTGCTCTTGCCAAAGATTGTATGAAGCGCTTTTTTTAAACATCAACAAAATTAACTTTGAAAACGAATACCTAGAAGCTTTGATGTATTGTCTGAAGGTGTCTAATTGCCTGTTGAAATGACTAATTGGAAAGGTTGATCGAGTTCTTTTTTTTTGGAAAAAGTCATTAACATCCAAATTGATAACTGAAAAAGTCGTCAAGTAGTTGTGAAGTGAATTTAAATGAAGCATTTGTAATGTGAAAGCATATGCTTAAGAAACCATCATGGTCAACAACTTCTATGTGGTTTTTATTCAGTGTAAATATCGGTCCCGATTTAATTACTCGTAATGTTGAAATCACTCTATGATGATCTTGTTCCAAATTGCATTAAAAATTTACAAATTAAAAACTACTTCTTGCGCCGTTGTCATTTACAGAGTAATTGTATGTATGCATGCTTCAAAAAGAGATAGTGTAATGTAGTATGTACCACATTGTGCGACACCAGCCATTTTTAAATAGCTATGCTATGATGCACCTTAATCCTTAGAACTGTTTGTACAGTCCTCAAAAATTGAGTTCGTACGAAATGCACCAACAACAAAGACAAAATTCTCCTTAAGATCGCTTACAAGAACTTGTCTATCGTAATGTCTTAATCCTCTCTGCAGAGATTATGAAAAAAATAGCAGGAATTTCAAATCGAAACCTGCTAATTTTTCATTAATGTCAGGATAACAATCCAACTACATGTAGGTATGTATAATGTTTATGATCTAGTCGTGTCCAATTTTGGCATCCTAGCAAATCTAGTTCTTTCACTTTGGAAAATCAACGCTGCACCATCATGGTTGGACAAGCCCTCAGCGATACTCTTTATGTCAAAAAAGTAGAGTCATGCCTCTCTACAAAATAAATTCCAGATAACATACCATCTTTCAAAATGTTGTCTTATTATTGCCATAAATAGAAAAAAGCGTTTAATGTAAGTGGTGGGTTTGGCTCTCGAAAGTTAAGACGGAAGATGCGTTAACGGAAAATGAAGGCTAGACCAAGTGCTTAAGGACCTTGACAACATAAGATGAAAACGCCTTAAATCTTTTCAAGAGGAACTGTCTTCATTATTTGATCAATGGCCTTTTATCCATTTGTTGAGATGATTATGAATTCGATTAAGTTGTCTATATAATTTGTTTGGTTGAACACGCTTATCTCAGAAACTCTAAACGGCCCAACAACTATTAACAGGTCAAAATTCGATCGTACTAGTGTGCGGAGAGCAGTTATAAATCGACTGCAAACAATTTGTAAAACAGTCACTTGAGTTTTTTAATATTAACATTTAAAAAATGTGTCTTACTTTCACAAGATATACAACAAAATAAGGTAAAAGCGAATTGAGATTCTACATTGTTTTTCAAAATGAAATGAGATACCTGCAATAAGACTACACGTGCTATTCGAAAATAAATGATAAATTATAACCCAAAACCGATTTTTATTCGTCGATTTGTTAAAACGTAAAACATACCTTTTGATTTACTTATAATATGGCAATTACTAATCTTCGGAATCGGAAATGCTTAACGTATCTACAAATGTTTTCATTAAGAACTAACTATACATACAAATACAATTCCTATATCAAAATTATTTTCGAAAGGAATTCACCAACTGAACTTTATCTTTCTACATTATTTCTTGGATTCCATTCATAAATTGAACAGAATTTCGTACTTGATATTATTATGGGGGTATTATGTTCAAGTAGCCAGCAGTGTAATAAAGATAGAAAGAGATAAGAAAACACCCCACATTGTTTTTCAAACAGTCAAAAACAAGATTATTATTTATATATTGTATGATTAAAGTAGCAATGTGTGGTATTTTTAAAGTATTTAGTTATAAGCAAATATGATCGAGATTTTGTTCATTTGAATAACATTTAAAAAATTTTGTTTTTATTTATAGAAGGGATGCACACATTTAATGTATATGAACTTTCCCAATTGTACTAGAACTACCTAAGAATAATATATATATCGAACATTTTTAACTCTAATTTACACACCCAATTATTGCCATTTGTGGCAACATGCAAACTTTTCAATCCCTCTACCTATCTATACTAATATTATAAAGAGGAAAGGTTTGATTTTTTGTTTGTTTGAAATGAATAGGCTCCGAAACTACTGGACCGATTTAAAAAATTCTTTCACCGTTGGCAAGCTACACATACTTTTTCCACCCCATCAAAATAAAAAAAAATATGATCAATTTCAAATATTGAAAATTATGTTTGTCAGATGTCAGATCTGAAATTATTTATGTAAATTGAAAATGTATTATTTTATGGATGAAAGCGACACAGAATTGGACCAACGCATATGGAAACTGGAAAATTTCAAAATGGGTTTTCGAAAGGAACTCAGAAAACTTATTGGTTTTCAAAGGGTAGGTGCATTAGGAACTCGGAAATCTCATTGGTTTTCAAAGTGTAGGTGCATTGGTTTTAAAATGGAAAATTGCATATTATCGCATGTGCATTGGTTTTCAACTGGAAAGTTTCAAAATGTGTTTTCAAAAGAAACTCGGAAAACTCATTGGTTTTCAAAGTGAAAGTGTATTGGTTTTAAAGTGGAAAATTGCGTATTTTCGCATTTGCATTGGTTTTCAACTGGAAAATTTCAAAATGGGTTTTCGAAAGGAACTCAGAAAACTCATTGGTTTTAAAAGGGTAGGTGCATTGGTTTTAAGATGGAAAATTTTATATTATCGCATATGCGACGTAGCGGGAAAAGGGGTCAGCACTCGATTGAAGCAGTACGAAGTCTGCCGGGTCAGCTAGTAAAAAACATTTTTGTTTTTTGTTTGATAATTATTTGAAGAATTGGAAATCAAATTCCATACGGTGCCCATAACTAGTCAGCTATAGCAAATATTTGAGAAATGTCAAGGTTATCATCATCAGAAATAGTGGTGTACCGTTTAAAACTGATATTTCTTGGTTGAATTAGCCAAGCTCCTGGAACTTGAGTTTGATAATTTTCGTCCAACAGCCGATTGCTGTTTAGTTTTGACTTCATTTCCATGGTGGCAGCGACCTCATATGACGTTCTAGTATGAAATGATGCCAAAACGACCACTAAGGAGTCAGTCGAGTTGTTAACCTAGAAATTAACGCTTTTGTGGAGGCCTTATGGCCAAATATTGACAATATTGAATGACAAACATTTACATATTGTTGATTGAGCATAAACAAAAACTCTACTGCAAAGCTTGTTTAAAATATCAAGATAACAGTTGATACAAAAAAACCAAAGGTTCAAAAACAAATAGTAAAAAAAAGCGTATAAAATCAAATAATCTAAAAAAAACACGTATACGCCCGAGTGTATATTTTCATTGCATCCGCAGTAAAATTCGAAATCTCTATACATATAAAAATGGATGTATATTTGTTTGTTTTTATGTCCGGCATGCTCTCCTAAGCGGACCAACAGATATTTTTGAAATTTTCATTGGAAAATTTCACCCAGTTTCTTTTTTGAATTTATTGTTTAGTAGTCAGAGTTAGAATCGTTGACATGCATGATTATTCTGTATCATCCATCATTAATTAATTTTTTTGTTTTACTATCATTTACTAAATTTGAAAAACGATTTCATTGAAATGATGTGTGTAGCATGAAATGAAATGTTCAAAAATGACAGCTTCGTGTACCCTACTTTAGAGAAGACTTGAAAAAAAGCAAATATGCCAATTTCTTTACTATTTCCAAAATGCGGTAAGTGTGACATACAAATATTGAAAAGAATCGGCTCAAGTATTCAGCCTTTTGGCACTCCGTATTGTAACAAAACGACGACGGCTTCTAATATTTATCAACACTTAACCAGTCGAATATATTCAGTTAAGACTATTTTGAACGAACCGCTTTGTTCTTTAATTTGATGATCAGCGGAGTGGCCAACTCTGAAACTGAATTGATTAGACTAGATAAGATTTCTCCATTGTTAAAAAAATTCCTTTTTACATTTTTACATGATGAATAATAATTAGAGGCATGACATGAAAATGAATTGCTTACGTATGAGGGAATTGTTTCTTTTGATATCTTTCTGCTCTAGAAACAATGCCTAACGTCAAAAACTGAGAAATATTTGACAAACACTCTGTCTTCCCCAGTTCTTATAATGTTCAAGAATTCAAAACCATTGTTAACCGACACCTCATCCTAAACCCTCTCCTTCAACAATTCCACTTTCCCTAACGCTCGCACTGTGCTCTGGCATAAAAATGAAATATAAACCGGCGGCGGCCTTAGAGGATTCTGTTCATTGACTAATAAATCAATTGGACGATCTATACTTCGGAACTTTTTCAATATACTTCCAAGGTATTCCGCCGTTACAACCCGTTGGGCCAGAAGTTGGATTTCCAAAAGATGAGTTAGAAATATTGGCGTAAGGAGACAATGCCTCTTCAACTATTCTTGTGTATGGGCTTGTGAAAAAGTAAGAGGAACTATAAACTACGCGTATGGACATGGCATATCACTTCATAATTCATATTTGGGTGCTGTCCTTGTGAGGTGTCAAACAATTGTGCATAATGAAAAATCAAAACATCCAGCGTTCATGCTAAAGAACATGCTATTTTATAAAAATAATAAATAAAATGAAAGCCCAAAGAATATCTAGCTGTTAAAACCGATTTTTTATTTAAATACATTTTGTAGGTACATATACATATAAAGAAGAGATCCACAAAATGACACAAATGTAGACATACATACATACATGTATGAAATTATTTCTGGCAAGGATGTTGGCGGAAGAAATATATTTTTTAACTTTTGAGTTTAAAAATTTTCAACGTCGCAAATACAATTTCACAAACTGATTTTAAGTAATCTGCCAGGAAGCAAGTACGACGTCGCAAGCTATGTTCTCTAAAAACAAGTCCAAAGTCGTTTTCAAAGGAAGTTATCAATTATCGGTTGATAAAATTTCGATAAATCATCAAACACATTTAAAATATAGGTCTTTTGTCTGCAACCTGAATATATACATTATAATGTCAAATAAGGTAATCAACTGATACTGATTTGTTTTTATTTTCAATTCAACAATATAAAGTACAATTTATAAAGGGTCCTTTATTGGTTCCAGAAATGTTGAAGAAAATTGCTTTTGAATTAGAAAATTGTTCCCCTTGCTAATCACGACCACCATATTGGAATAGGTATTGATAAAATATTATGTTTTGCTTCAAGTGGCTGCCTCTGGTAGTTTTGCAGTATTGCATTCTGCCACTCCAAAAGGGTGAACTCGCAGACGACTGACAATGACAACACAATTTGTAACTCACATCGTTGACCGCAAAGATCATCCAAACCTCATATAAACTAAAAATGCGCCAACAATATCATCATTACTCATCACTCATCATCACTCCAAAATCAGCACCAAACGTCACTCTCTGTTAAAGTTGATGAATTGGCTGCTCGAAAATAACATTTGTGATGTTTGCAAGCCCTTGTCACAAAACATGTTTTTTGTTATTCGCAAAAAATCAATGTCCAATTCTAACTGCTCTTAGGTCCAAACTGCTAAGCGATAACGAAGCTAATGGTCGTACGTCTTCAATTGCTGACTCAACTGATTCTTGCTTGTTGGTAAATAATCCGAGATCTCAGTGCAAAATTCTCCTCAAGGTAATGATTGAAATATTAAGCAACCAATAGATAGTCCACCCACTATAAGTATAAGTACCTATCAAGTCCATAATTATGATGTTAAGTCACTTGGTGTGACTAACTCCGACGGCGACGCTTTATTTTTGTCTGGCACCGGCCCGGCACGTGCTTATTAATTTATTATTTTTGATACAGTTTGAAAGAAGAGGAGTGTGTGCATAACTCACACTAATATTACTAACCCATATGTTTGCACTTCGCTCTCTTTTGGTTTTAATATTTATGCTGCGCATTTTTTCATGCGCACCAATTTTGTAAAGAGTGTCTACCCCGTATATCGGTTTTTTTCTATTCATTTCATATTGCTAAAAGCAAACAATTATATTTATTTAACAACCCGTGATACAGGCATGATCATAGGGTCGGAAGTCAATTGATTTCATTTGGAAAAAAACCTAACAAAAGAACAAATCGAATGTACATTATGTTAATCGAAGTTATGTACGTGCCTCACTATTTCTCGTAACATAGAGTCGGGAAAATTAAAATTTGTTCAACTTAATCTCAAAGGTACACAAATGACCATGAACCCCTGTAACTTCTTACTTTCACCGATAAGGGCACAAAACCCTTAAGATTTAAGTTGACATTGAACCGATGCCTAACCTTAAATATAATATGCCAATGTCTTACCTACAAACAAATTTATCTCTGATGGGATAAAACCAACACCTAGTTCAGACGATTTAAGATACGAAAAGTAAAATCTTTACAACACCTATGTCGTCGCGCCTGAAGCGTGCGGAAAACTTTAACGGAAGTACCTTGGGATTCATCTGTAAATATCACAATTTCATTAAATAGAATGATAACCTTTTTTCAAGGGTTTGTAGGGCAAGCGCATGACATTGTAGTTACATGGCAGTGGCAGAACCTCGAAAGTTTTACCATTGAACGATAAGAGAGAATAGTATAATCCCTGCTACCAATAAGTCTGGGTTGTTGCATCATTTTAGTGATGGAAAATGCATGACTGGATTTTGTGTTTTAGCTAGAAAACTGATAACGAGGAAAGAGATTATTATTAATTTTGAACACATTTTTCATATATTTACTTCCAAATATGTTTGGACGATAATTGTGAATGTAAATATTTATCTCGGGGATCGTGGTCTTATTGAAATTGTCTAATAAGTACTATAGTTTTTCTCAACTTATCTGATATTGACGAAGCTCAGATTTAACTCAAGCAATGGAGCAGGAGTTTTACCTTACGAAATAAACAAAAAATAACTGTGCAATACCAATACCAATAACTGTGCAATACTGTTGACCTTCTCGTAAACACAACGACAGTTACATTGTTGGATGACCAGAATTATGTCTGTGGTGAGAGAGAACATCAAAATCTAAAAGACACGTCAATAGTGCATACTGCCCTTATAATTTTGAGGTTGTTTAGGGATTTGCCTGCCTAAAGGCACCAAAACGAATTCTGACAATGACATCAGCGCTGTAATCAAACAATTAAGCAATCTGACCAATCGCTTATTTCATTAGCCATGAAAGAAATATATAAGTAAGGTCCTGGTGCAGATATTCCATGGTGCAGAGACCTAGAACCATATCAAAGTTGTTAAGTTGAACTCTTACTAAGAATAGTTTATGTTGTACAATCGCATCGGTTGCAACAGAGGATTTCAAAATCATCTTGAGTGAAGAGCAAAAGGACAGCAGTGCTTTGGAAAGTCAATTAAGTCACTTCAATTAAATTAGAATACCGTTTGGCTGAGAAACTATTCGGATGAAGCATTTTTCAGGAAAAGTCCCACATTTAAATTTAATAGTTAAATAAGATAAATGCTCTGCTATAAAAAACTGCACAGTGTAGCTCTGTAAGTTACTGGATTCTTCAATCCTTATCCGTCCCAAACCCACGAAGTGGTAATGTACCTTTTTTGTTACATTTCATATCGCATTCGACTACGTTAAAAAAAAACGTGTGAGGCAACAGTTGCTTATTACATCATTTGAAACCAATTTATATCAGTCGACACTTAACAATCTTTGCGACTTTTAAGTACCTACCTGCATTGAAAATGTTCCTTCCGTATTTTTGCACTGAGAAACCCAACTGACTTCAACAACGAACTGTTTATTTAGCTTTAAAAAAATGTCTCTCATCACATAAGAAACAATCCTTTATTAAATAGGCGTTTAAACCCTCTTCAAGACTCAAATTGTTCCAACTTCCAAGACGTTAAATTAAGTAATAAGACCTTTCGAATCTATATAACCAAGACAATTCCCGCATTTTTTAATGAAAATAATTGTTTGTACTCTTTACAGACCAATTTTTTCCTGATCAAAGCATTCTCCTCCCCCCAATTTACAATGCATATAATCAAATATGAATGGTTGGCATTGACAAACCTTTATTTAATGACATAAGTCTTGTCTAATACTTATTCTATTCAACTCCTATAAATGCATAACACTGCGAGGGTGTCAGATATTTGAACTTGCAATGGTTTTAATGACATTAATGAACGTGTGCAATTGAAGTGATTGGATTTGATGAGATGTGGCATGTCTGCTTTGTGTGCAAAAATGATAACGGCTGTCGAGTGTTATCTCTATCAGTGGCTAATAGCTAGTTTGCGTTAGTCAGCAATTTTTTGTCTGCCTCGGAGGAGTAAGGGTTGAAGTGAGTAAAAAGCAAACGTTTATTAGGTGAAGGCTTATCATTTCCGATATGAGAAATAGTTACAACCAAGTTTTTTGTTAGTCCAGAAAACAGAATATTTTGTTGTTTAATTTTACTGATTTCTTATCTAGTGGTGAATGTTCTGAACAAAGCAAACATGTTCAAATTTGGTAATTTCAGTCAACGAATATTTTGGTCTCCGAGATTTCTACCCTAATAAAATGAAATTGAAAAAAAAAATCACAAGTTGGACTTAAATGAAGATAAAAATCTACAAAACAGTTTTGTCCGGCATTTTTAAGAAGTCATTAAACTAACATGAAACGAACGATATACTTGACGATTGTTTCCAAACGAATCATGATGTAAAATTCAAATGACATTTACTTTGGAGTCTTTGTTGATTTAATTGTATTTTGTATATGATGTGATAAAATATCACGTGGTGACCAAAATCTTTGAAAGCAAAACAAATGCTTCTATACGGACTGACCATAAAATACCTGCAAAAAATATTTTTGCGATCCTTGTATTTCAATAAGAAAGCTGTCAACTAGCTATACATATTTTCTAATAATATAAGATATTCGAAACGATGAGAATCAAGGAGAACGAATGAAAATAATTCTTTCTTCAATTTTTCCTGCTAAGCGGTATTCGATACTCAACTCCTATGGTTGTTTGATTATAAAAAAAAAATAAAAATTAATCTATATATATAAAAGACTAATTCGTTAAATTTATGTTATCTTTTCAAATTGACAACCGGTTGACCGATTTTCTAAATTTTTGGTTTAAACTAAAGAGAAATAACTTAAGAAGGTTAATAACAAAAAAAACTATGTTGTTCAAATCACAAATGGTTCAAATGTTAAGAAACAATGCTTTTCTCACTTCAGTAAAATATATCAATATACGAATACTCAATTTTTTATGAAAATTATTTCAAATATTTTCGTCAAATATTTTTTTTTATCGAAAAAAAAAATTATGATTGACATTTTTGTTATTCATTTTTAAAAAAATTTATACTTGAAATTTTTTTGTCATTCAATTGTACATGACAGGTTCGCTTTGCAATGCTAATGGGGATTTATACATAGGTAAGTACAATGAACTCTCTCATAACCGGACACTGACGGTACCGAGAAATTTGTCCGGTTATGGAAGATGTCCGGTTATGGAAGATGTCCGGTTAAGGGAACAAACAAATCTACATTCCTTAAGATGCATACAATAGAAGTGTTATTAGGATTAATTTTTAATGTATTTCGTTCATATTAAGAGACTTAAACAAAGATTCACAAGATTCACGTAAGTACAATCGATGATTTTGCTAAAACAATTAGAAATCTTAGTTTGGCGCACATATTGGTAACTAAATGGCATATTTTCAGCCAATCGGCCAATAAACCAAATGCTTTTAAATTATTTTTCTCTAACGAAAAGTTTTTTAATCTCCTTATTTCGCTATGGGCCTCTTCATAAGATTTTAACGGGTTATTATCAAACATATCGGAATCTGCTTCTTCTTGGGAATCAATTTTATGGTTTTCTGCTTCATCCAGACCGTCAACGCATAAACTTTCAAGGTTATCGTCTTCGCAAATAAAACTATTACCCATGATAAGACTATTATGACATAATCTTGAAACGATACACTACCGTCTGCAAAAGCCCTATTCATTGTTTTTAAAGTTTCAGCAATTGTGGACAACGGCAATTCGTCTTTAGGCAACCAATCTTCGTAATCAAGTTGTAGATTGTTTTGTCTTAATAAAACTTTTTTTTATCATTGTTGCACCTACTTGATTCCATGCCCTTTCAATAGGATCCAATAGACTTATGGATTTTGATTAATTTGCGGAAAGTTCACATTTTTTCCGTTTCTTTGAAATAGTGAAGAAGAGAAAAAGGTAGAACATAACAAAGTATGTAAGACTGTAAATATCTTATTTCCTTAACATTTTGCATGCTCAACGCTCAGGCACACGCAACATGACGCAAAAACTATACAACGCCATACAGAGATGTGTTTTGTCCGTTCAAGGGAGAGCGACATTCTATGGCGGTTATGAAAATTGGTGTCCGTGTCCGGTTATGAGAGCGTGCGGTTGTGGGAGAACTTTTTATATAAAAAATCGGTTATCTATTTCCGTTCTTTGAAATTTATCCGGTTACAAGAGGTGCCCAAAATGAATGAATTACAAAGAAGAACTTATGATTCAATCATGCAAGCCATTCAAAGCGGAAATGGTGGTTTTTATTTCTTGGATGCACCTGGTGGCACTGGGAAAACGTTTTTAACCTCTTGGATTTTAGCAGAAATACGATCGAAAGGCAAATTAGCGTTAGCATTGGCGTCGTCTGGCATTGCAGCTACACTATTGGATGGTGGTAGAACTGCACATTCTTCACTGAAATTGCCTTTGAATGTTAATTCCATTGAAGCAACAACATGCAAGATTTCAAAGAGATCAGGAATGGCCAAAGTTTTGCAGCAATGTGAAATAATCTTTTGGGATGAGTGCACAATGGCGCATAAAAAATCCTTGGAGGCACTTGATCGAACCATGAAAGATCTTCAATGTAATCAAAATTTATTTGGCGGTGCTTTGGTGTTGTTATCTGGTGATTTTAGACAAACTCTACCGATAATACCTCGATCTACTGCAGCTGTTGAAATTAATGCATGTTTGAAATCATCGAATTCATGTGAAAAAATTGCACCTCACGACAAATGTTCGAGTGTATTTGCAAAATGATCCAACTGCAGCGGAATTTTCAAAACAACTCTTGGCTATTGGGAATGGAACAATGCCTGTAGAAAATTTAACTGGTATGATAACATTTCCACAAAATTTTTGCAATATCACACAAAGCAAAGAAGAATTAATGAAGAGTGTTTTCCCGAATATTGCTTCAAATTATTTAAACCACGATTGGTTGAGTGATAGAAGGCCTTTTTCTTTTTTAGCTCTGAGCAGGGTACGGAGTAGAGCCTGAGCTCATCGAGCTCGGTCTGAGCAGAGTTAGCTCAGACCTTTCCGAGTTAATAAAGAAACAAACCTGAGCACGGAACTGTCACACATACAAAAAAAAATGAAAAAAAAAATATTTTCCTTCATTCGGAGAACAACTTACTCCGCCCGCCATTTCTACCGTTTTAAATTTTTTTTCGCATCATCTCAGTCATGATAAATGAACAAAATATATGAAGTTGGCCGCGCTCAACTTTTTACTATCTACTATCTACTATCTACTATCTACTCCATCAATTTTAACCGAGCTCGTAGATCGCGCTCCGACCACGGTCTGATCTAAAAAATAAACAAAAGTTGAGCGCTCCGATATGTCTGAGCTAAAAAAGAAATACGGGTTTTTTTTTACAGCTCCGTACCCTGCTCGGAGCTAAAAAAGAAAAACGCCTAGAGCTATTTTGGCAGGTACCAACCAGGAAGTCACTGAACTGAATTGGTCGATTCAAAGTGAAATACCCGGCGAGTTAGTGTCCTTCAAATCAATCGATAGTATTGTTGACGAGGATGATGTCGTGAACTATCCTACCGAGTTTTTGAACTCAATTGATTTGTCTGGCTTGCCACCACATAATTTGAGATTGAAAATTGGTGTTCCTATCATTTTGCTTCGAAACATTAGTCAGCCGAAACTTTGTAATGGAACAAGACTTGCAGTGAAACGTTTAAACAGTTCTATCATCGAAGCAAGAATTTTGAAAGGTAAATACAAAGGTGAAGACGTTCTAATTCCTAGAATCCCAATGATTCCTCCCGATTTACCTTTCAATTTCAAACGGTTACAATATCCGATTTGGCTTTCGCAATGACTATAAACAAGGCTCAAGGTCAATCAATGGAAATTTGTGGCATAAATCTAGAAAATATAGTTTTTTCTCACGGACAGCTGTATGTTGCATGTTCGCGTGTGGGCAAACCATCGTCATTATTTATTGATACTAAAGAATAAATGCCCGTAGCTTAGTTGGTAAGTGCGTTGGCTGCTAAGCAGAACGTCGTTGGTTCGAGTCCTACTCAGGCCAAGTTTTTATTTCATCTTTCACGGGCACTGCCTCTTGCGAAGACCTGACAAATCTTCCAAGAGTATTAATCTGTCATGAAAAAGTGCTTCTCAACTTTGCCGTTCGGAATCGGCGTTAAATTGTAGTCTTCACACGCACTCAGAGAATTGTTGATGAGAGTAAGCCACTAAATCCTTGGCTTTTCAAGAGCTGTCGCGCCACTCTATTTATTTTTTTTATTTAAAGAAGGAAAAACAAAAATGTTTATGTTAAAGTTTTAGAATATATTTTGTATTTTATAAGTAACAAAAAATTGTATTTAATATAATTTAAATGGAGAGTTCTATCAAAGAAACTTTATTTTGCCCATCAAAGAGGGCACGGGTAAGCTAGTATTAAATAATTAAATAGGATAAGCTTAATTCTGTTGGTGTTGTCATTGTGAATATATAAGTTTTTCTTTCTAAACATATAGAAAAAGCTCTTAGTATATCCTTTATCTTTATTCAATACAAATAAACGGGACCAGTTACATTGTGCAAAATTTAATTAAGCATTCGAGGAACCTTATGTGAAATTTTAATCAGAAGCAGATTTTTAACTTTTTTTTGAAGCTATCTGGTGGACTATTGACTTGTAAGAATCGTATGATATAATCATATTATGCATTCAAGTGCATTTGATCATCGCTTAAAATAACAATTCACACGTGTAACCTTCACAAAGATGCGTCTCATTTAAACACGTAAGTGATCTACAAAGTGCATTTTCATTTTTTTTTTTTAATAAGTGAGAAATATCATAAATACATTTTCTGGCGACAGATTCTTTCAATTTTCATTGCCAAATATATATATTCAATCTTAGAAATTTCAACTGTAAAGACCATCAGCTTGAAGAGTGAGTAATCGTCTTTGTAATCGAAATACATAAATATGATACATCCTGAAAATACAAAATGGATGGATGCTCGTCTTTGTCGGACGTACTTGCTCTAGGAGTCTATATTATAAATTGGTCATCACATTACCAGAATGAAGGTAAAGGGTTTTCCAAAAACGATCTCTGAACTTTGCCAATTGAAAGCGCGTACGAGATCCGTCTTAGGATCTTATACCAAAAGTACATTTTTTTCATTAAAAACGGATACTTTTTCCAATCAAAGACAAAACTAAATATGCAGTTCGTGAAAACTGAAAGGCATAAACAATGAACTTCATTCGAACTATATAATTTTCAAATATTTGCGATATTTATCTCGAAAATAATAATTTTTCATCAATTTTTTAGAATTATGACGGAAGAACTAAAGAGATAAACACATAATTAATATTAGGTACCTACATTAAATTCCTTAGTTCTTCTGCAAGTAGTTAGCATATATTCTTTTCTACAAAATTTCATTAAAATCAGAATTGTGTAACAACAAAAAAGAAAAAAAGAAAAATATGGAAAGTTCAGAAAACAAAAAAAAATTGGTTAATCCATAAAGGCGATGGCGACCAGTGATCTGCTGAATGCACAGATGATCTGGTGTACCTATGTATAGACCATTTTTTTTTTGACATTCTCCATCATCGAGAATATCAGCAAAATTGTAGATAAATTGTTTGAAATTGCAATACTTACCCTGAACGCAGAGCAAGTAATAAAAGAAGTCAAAGGATGTCACAAATCTCTTTTATTTACTTTTTCTGACACTACTTAGCTAATAATTTTCAATATTTATTAAAATTTGTTCTAGAACAATATTTTTCAATAAATTTCATTATGAAAATGTAAAGCGTAGGTACCTACATACATTGCTTCAATCGGAAAATTTCAATCTGCAACATCGCACTTCTGAACTAATTTCATGCCCAGTACCTACATTAAGTCGGAATTTAGTTCGGAAATAATTTGAATTGCACAATTCTTCGGTGTCGATGAATTTATGTAGTGATTGTCTGTTTTATTTGCTCTTCAAAAAGCTACCTGGCTAAATACAATCTGATTCTCCATAAATTCTAGCGAAAAATCTTTGTCGTTTTGAAAGAAAGTTTCACCTGCATTGAAGAATTTTGCAATCAGACAAAAATGTCGCCGCAAAGAATTCAATTGACAGCGAAAGAGAGAGAGGACAGGGGAGCTCAGGTTTATTCTAGAGATTTGCCAAAAAAAATTTCCGTGTCGGTTGTCGACAAGACAAAAGAATGGGATTTCAGAAAAATTATAGGGAATAAGACGGCTTTGGCAAAGGCAGAATGTCGGGGGCGCGGCTGGCGTCCCACTTGGCGTACGTTAGTTCAAAGTGCTTTGAAATAATGAGAACGCTGTGAATGAACCAGAAGAACAGAAAAGGTGGTAGAGGTAAAGTTTCAGACCGAATTTGGCAGTTAGTTTTGTTTTCCTTGTGATTTGGTGCAGATTTTTTTTTTTCAAAGGATGGTATGTATGTATATTCCGGTGTAGGGGGAGGAAGAGATTTTATTTTCATTTGGTTTACTTTTTTTGTTTTAGTAAGTATTTTGTGTGGCACGGCAAGTGGCTTGTAATTTTCTTTTTGGCATTGTGCCAGGTACTGAGCTCATAGAATTCGCAAATAGAAAAATGTGTAACTGACTGGCATGCGGTTGTTTTTTTTTTAATTCTGTGTGTTTTTTTTTCTTTTTTTGTACTCATAAGGTGAATAGGATTAGGATCTTTTGAAATTGTTGCAGAATTATTTAAGGAAAGAGTTTTGTATGTAAACATCATAAGTTTTGTAATAACATATTTTTTTTTTCTTAAATCCTCCAAAATGGAAGGGTTTAAAGAAAGCTGCTCCATTCTGTGCAAATGAAGAAAATAATATAAAATACTTGTACCACGGGACGACTTCACCCAGAATAATAATAAAAATAACATCTCGATACCAGAAACTGAAAATTGGATTATTAGCTATATTGCTACTAACTTTTAGACTTCTTAGATTTTTAAATAATTTGCGTTTTTATGTGAACGAAATTTCAAGAAAAGTTGCTGCAACTGTGCAGTGAGCAAAATTTTTCCGTAGGTACAGCAAACTGTCTAAAAGAAATGTTTAATTTCAGGAAAAAATGCGTCAATATGAGATAATAGAATGTATTAAGTTCAATTTAAATTTTAAATTAAACTAAATGACAAACAAGCATATTATGCATATTTACTTGATAAGCCGAATCGCCACATTCTACCCTTCTTCCTAAGGGTTAATTTCAAACAGAAAAGTTCATACTTAAACTTAAAGCGGAAAGTTTGTTTCCATATCCGTAAGAGTCAATAACATTTTCAGTTCAAGGCAGCACAAGCTAAATAATATATAATAATATAACATTGATGGGGAATTGGATTAATAACCCTGCTGATTTCTTTCGTATTAGACGCACACTTACACGATGTGTGGTGTGCCAATATATTATACCTTTTGGCAACCTCGAGACAAGGAAGGGGTTGAATGAATTATTATTGTTATAAACTTCATCTAAATCACTGCCATAGTTGATGCTGAAGACTGTGTCTTGGGAAATAAAGTCAAGGCCTTCCGACAAGAAGAAAAAAACCCAAGCAAAGTCCACCCCAAAGAAATTTCAGCCAACACCCAACAGACACCAGCAGACACTTTTACTTAGGAGTTTGAGTGGAATTCAATAAAATTCTTCTACATCTACTTCGATAATAATAAATTATGTTGGTTGATGATATCAATTTTCCTTTCACGTCTATACCGAACTTTTAATAGTTTGGTAATTTTTTTTTTCTCGCAATTTGACGAAAAGCATTTGAAAAGTTTTAATGGCTTGCAGCCCTATGACCGTGATTCATGTCATATGCTTCAAATCGATTTTGTCTTAAATCACAAGAAAGCCTTAAAATGATTATTGTATTCGAGCTTCGTACCATACAGATGTTCCGAAAATATGTTACACAATATCCTAAACCTTCAAAGACTCTTCTGTTGGAAAAGAGTTCATGGCCAACGAAAATTTTGATTTACATAAAAATAGCGAAAATATATGGAGGTACCACTTAATAAAGGTGAGTTATGGAATTTCAAACAAAAGTTCTCTTAAGTCGGTTTTACCAATTATGGCTGTTGTGGCCTCCTCCTATGACTCTATTTTGTTTTGAAATCGTAACAAACTGAACAAAAAATATGTCACTGTAGAAAGAAATAAAATACCGTTTGTGCAAGAACATGCAACAAGCACGACTTTATCCAAGTAACTCCTCAAAGGGGAAGTTACTATGTCGGATTTATGAAACAAAAGAGGATTTATGAAGCGATTAAAATTTTTTTTCTTTTCGTGACCCATTATGGCGCTCACATAAATTATGTCTATGGGCCCTCTGCGTTTGGAGTCAAAGATAATTTGGCGCTAAATGAGATTGTTAATATTGTTATTATTATGATGATTATTATTATTATTGGTAGTCAATGACTTATGTGATTAATTGAGATAATAGCGTCTAGATCTTGATTAAACTGTTATTGGTAAATAGGTCATCAACACGGACGACAAAAGTACATATTTTAGTTTGACTGTTGCCTGTTGATATTGAGATAGTAAAATGTTTTCAAAATTCAATACATATAGTCATTGTCACATTTAAGAACAGAAGATAAATTGATGTCATGTGTGTTGATTTGGGATATAATTTCTTTGTACGAATATTTTTCTTTTGGCATACAATGCAAATAATATTTTTTTTTTACTTTTTTTTCAAAATTTCGAAAACACTGTTAATAGTCAAGCATTCCCCAGTTCTAGTCATCATATGCTAAATATGAAATAATCTTAAAAACAATAAGACAAACATTTGCTTTCAGTCTGCAACATAAATCTAGAGAACATCCATCAATGTTTATTCAAATAAATATTATTTTCATACAACCGTATATTTTTTATGCATGAAAAACAAAAACAAAAAGAAATCTGCTCTATTATATTAAAGTTTTTTTGTTCTCTTTGATCGAAAAAAATAAAAACAAAAGAATTATTTTCATAAATATAGAAAAATTCAAATGCTTAAAGGTTGATCGCACTTCGCACACTTTTTTCAAAACAAAATATAATAAATCACAAACGTGAGGTTGCATGGATTGGATCACCTTTAATTTGAGAGAATTTCAGACTTTGACCGTTGCCTTAAAATTATATGGAGGTTTCATTGCCAAAGAATGCCAATCAAATTGTTTGAAAACAAAAAACTTAAAAATTAGAGAAAACAGAAAGGATTTGTTTGTTTATCTTATCCCAATATGATATTACTTTTTAGAACAAAAAATTAAAAATATATATTACACAAGTAAGCAGCCAAATTTTTTGTACTAAAACAAGTTAGCATAATATTTTAAAGTTTTACAATATTGTTAAGTTTTACAATATTTTTAAACAATGTTTTACTTGTTAAGAATTCAACATGATGAAAATGATTCCACTGCTGAATAGGCGGGGTATTTCATTAATTTAATTTTTATTTTAAAATGAAGACCACCTTAACCCTCCTCCAGGATGCAGGTAAGTAAGTCAGAGCTAGATAGTTGAAGAAAAGTACCCTAAGCCATGTAACATCTTTTAACTTATGTACCATAGCTGAAAAAATATTGTTGGGTCCTGACGATTTTAAGGGTTTGAAACTTTTTATAGCCCATGAAGTATTCTCTTGGGTTATTTAGGCTTTAGATAATGTTATCAGGGCTGGCTACCTGAGCATACGTTGAGATTTGTAGTTGCGGGATGCATTCCTTCCAGTCGGGAAAATGTTTTTTCATTTACATTTCCAAAGTTTGTGTAGAATTAATTATCCAAGAACCATCTTTTTTCTTCAGGAGACTTAAAGACAGGAATGGTATTTTGACAGGATTTTAGATAGTCTTGATGAATCTTGAATGTTATCAATTGATGCACAGTAGTTTTCAATGAGTCTTTTTTTAGTTCAAGAGATGTGTTTTTTGAACTTTTTAAGACGCTCTTTATATGGTAGCCATTGTTTGTGAGCATACCAAACATTGAAAGAAATTCTCGCTATCTGCCTGAGATTCGAGAGTTCCTCATTCCAGCAGGTTGGGAGTGTTTTCTTACTTAATCTAATGGGGCAAGCAAGATGCTAGTAAGATGTTAGCCGTGTTTATTTGCTTTTCGAAGGTGTCAACTGCAGATTTTAATTATGCAGAGTTGAGATTCAGTTTAGAAACTCATTTTAGTTTGGACTTTTCTATGCGACCGAATTTGGTATAGTCAGTTCTTTTTGAGTTTATAAAGTGTAACGAGGGCCTTACTGTGAGACCTACATCGCATAGTATTTTATGTGATCTGAGAAAGAGTTTTCGAATGTTACTTTAAAATTTTCTGCTCTCACCTTATGTTCATTATTTGTAAGAGATATGTCTATAATTTTTAACCTTCACCCTTTAAAATCATGCATGTTTGAACAAATGAATGCTCAGGTAATGCTTTAATAAAGAATAGCAAGTTTGTGTTCATGATCAAAAATAACGTATAGATGTTCTCGATGATCGACTAGTCCTCCATGTCAACCTCGTTTTGTTTTTTTACTTCTGAGGACTTTCAGAAGGCCCCTCTGCATTCAACTTGGGCTCCAAATTTGGCAACAAAACGACTGCTTTCGGTATTCTTAGAATGTCCTACCCCTGTATGAGCTTCATGCCCACCCATCCGTCATTAATCTAAGCGTCTTATTTAGCCAGTAATTCTTTCGAAAACCTATTGCTACATTTGATGAAGAGGACCCTCTGGCCCCTTGAGAATATTCTATATCACCAGTTTCTGCTATTCGACTTCAACAGCTGTGGCTGCAGCGGACTTCCCATTCATAGTAAATTTGTCTGCTATTGTGTTATCTGGAAATTATCCCCGTCGATCTCACTTAAGATGTGCGCCACCTTGGCACCAGTGATAGATTTCTCCTGTCTAAGCTTTTTCATCGTTTTTCTCTGGGAGTACCCGTTTGAGCTTGTAGAGTAGGCAGTCTCATCTTGAGACTTGTAACATTTCGTAGCTTGCGCACCTTCGCATGCGATTGTGCTCTTCTACGATTTTGGTGAATTTAAACCTATCGTTTCGGTTTTTATCAGTTGTAGTGCATTCCTGGCATTTTCAACAATCTTGCAAGGAATGAACAGGGCATTTCATACTGATTTTTCTTTCTTCGTTTTGCAGTCACTACTCCCGGCCTTATAATATAGTTTATTATTAATCTTTTCTATATGGGCTGCGGTTATGGTACTGAGACAGTGACACCACCAACGACAGCAGGTGCTTCAGATGGTTTCGCTTTGTTGTTACTAGATTCAGCTGTATCTTCAATTCGAATAATTGTCTCTTGACTTGAGGCAAGTAGGTAACTCGTCTTACGACGAGAAGCCAAGGAAATTTGATTTCAGTAATATATCTTGGTCCACTTCCATTTCATTTCCATTTGTATGTGCATTTTTATCCGTTTTTGGTCCCACTAGTAAATCGGTCAATCCCGGCAGAGCAAGGCATACGAAAGAGCTAGTTAACAGCTGGTTTAATTTAATTTAATTTGTTTATTTATTTTGCTCAAGAGCCATTAATTTACAAAATACATAAGTTAAACATTTTTAAAAACATAAACGTTTTAGTTTTGCTCTAGGAATTTTAACAATTAGCTAGTATTAGATTTTGAATATAACATTAGCTGTGTTTTATTGGGAACTTAGCTTAGCTTAGCAATAGGAATTCCAATAAACCCCTATAGTCAGTTTTGAACTAAGTTTCGTTCACCAGAATGTCAAAAATCGAAACATTCCAAACGCCATCTTTACACCTATCTGAAAGTAATTTTTTTTACATTGAGTTGCTATGGTGAAAAACTATTTTCAAATATCGAAAGCTTTCAAACGCCATCTTGAGACCTATCTGAAACAATTTTTTTTACATTGAGTTGCTATGGTGGAAAACTATTTTCTTCAAAAGGTTTTGACATTTGATAAACGAAAAACACAACGAAAAACTCAAGTGTCGAATTGCTGAAACCTTATCTTCAGGAAATTCCTAACTAAAATTCCTAACTTATTTTTACTTAGCTTTCGGTTGTTGTTGTTTGACATGTAATTCCTATTGCTAAGCTGAGCTACGTTCCCAATAAAACACGGCTATTATTTGATTTTTAAATTGATTGAGATCATTTATGTTTCTGATGTGATGTGGAAGGTTGTTGAAAGAGTTTAATCCCATGTAAGGAATGCTAGCCTGCGCTCTAGATGTTCTGGTTCGGATGATATTGAACTCTTCAATATTGTATTGTATTGTACCACTCTTCTTACAGGTATACTTGTTTGTAGATATTCAGGGCACATGTTTTGTTTTATTTTGAAGACAAACATCATAAAAAGTCTTTGATTTAAGCCAGTTTAAGGATTGAAGTATTATTGAAATTGTTGTATAACGGTCACATTTTAAAATTGTTCGCATGGCTTTGTTCTGAAGTTTTTGAAGTCTTGATTTTTGTGAGTTGTTAGTTGCAGAATATTATTTATTATCATAAATTTTGTCTTATTAGCGTTTAGTATAAGTTTGTTCATATTTACACAAGAATAAATCGAATTAACAGTGTAGGGTTTGTCCCACTCTTCATTCTTAGACACGGTGCTTTAGCTCACACGTCACACTACCTCTGAAATTAGGAATGTATAGTCAGATCGCATTTCCGAATGTAAACTATTGAAGAGTAGAGTAACACCCGGTCTTAGCCTGGCCGGCAACCTGGCCTTAGCTGATCACCGCCCCGACCAATCGCACAATGGACAATTTGAGTCATCATTACCGCCCGGCATCCACTTGGAAGGCTTAGAACGAGGATTTTATGCGTCAGTTAAATATGGCTATAGTTAATTTGGAATATTTATTTTTGTATTTTTAACAAATTAACAAATGGCACACCCTTAACAGCAGGCAGATTTTTATAAGATTATCTGCAAACTAAAACCCCACCAATTTAATTTTGCTTAAGAATGCGTACCTATATAAAATGCCTTACTATAATAAAGGGTTTTCCAATAAGATATTTAAAGAAAAATAGCATTTTTTGAGATAAATGATCGGATGTTTATTTCATTATAAGAGGAAGCTATGCCCTTAATAATGGTACACAACATCAGCCAAATGACCGCCACGACCACGCTTACAGGACCATATCCTTTTTCATGAAATTTTCCATAACCAAATCGCAAAGTGGCTGCCTTATGTCCTCAATAGCCTCACGAATTCCATCTTTGAGGTCTTGAATCGACGCTGGGCTGTTGGCGTAGACCTTATCTTTCACGTGGCCTCAAAGGAAGAAGTCGCAAGGTGTTAAATCACAAGATCTCGGTGGCCAATTGTGATCACCTCTTCGAGAGATAACACGGTCCGGAAACTTTTCCCGTAAAAGATCGATGGTTTCCAAATGGTTGCCAAATTTTTACCATTTTTATAGTGAATTTTAATAATTTCAATGCGTTGTTGAAGCGTATATCGTTCCATTTTTATTAATGGCGTAGTTTCTACTTGTCAAATGTCAAAAAATGACAACTTCAAAAGTGACAGCTACCGAAATAGCGGGCTATTCAAAATAAAACCTCTTATTGGAAAACCTTTTATTTAACAAAATGTTTTTGAAAGTTTTTCCTTCAAATTTCAGTACCTCAAACACAAGTCAGGATTTTACTACGAAATTCTTACAATACCTAACAAATAAACTTGAAGGTTGTTCAGATGGTGTGGATTCTATTTCATACTACTGGATATGATTTAAAACTAGAGTACCTATCGATATGTGCAATTTTGATTACAATCTTAAACGTCATGTGTAATTAACTTTTTTTCAATTCAATCAGGAAATGAATTTCTACCAGCCCTTCCTACAAGTTAAGGCGATGTTATAAATGTATTGGCAGCAATTCTTTTAATAAATTTAAAATTTAAATTTAAATAAATTTAATAAATTTAAAATTTAATGCACTTATAACAATTAAAATTAAGGTCTATCATGCATGTAGGTAGTTTATTTGGTGTTCATTTTGTTTTTCAAAGAATTAACATCAAAATTGCATTTCTCACTCGACAATTGGTAAACATTTTAATGCGCTACGAATAATTTCATACCGAAAATAAACATACAATATAATTGTCTAATCTATTTTTAGAATCAAAAGGTATGTAAAAATAAGTAGGTTCATTATGAGCGTTCACATTTTTTGACATGTTTACTAAGGTGCTATACAATTCTTTGTCAACAAAATGTTTGTCATTCCAAACCAGCCTGCAGACACAAACTTTGAAGAGTCATCAAAACCAAACAATGCTCACTCAATAATAATATAGCGACTCAGCAACAGCTCGACGACCGACGATGAAATTGTATAATACATAGTTGTGTGACTCCACAACGTTTTTGATATTGACTTTAATTGGTTACATTCCCATATTCTAAGGTGTCGTTCAAATATCCTCCTTAAGATTCAAAAACGGCCGCACATAAGATGTATGACACAATAATTGAAGAGACGTTATCAATTCGTGGTTGTGTCAAAACATTAAACTTATTGAGATTGTTCTCTTTTTTTGCAGCTCAACAAGACAATGGAAAAGAACCAATTTATTGTTTCTAACTTCCAGCACATCTGATTGGGAACTCAATGATCTTATGTTTATTGTGGAAAAGTACCACTTGAACTTGCATGTGCTTTCAAAGACCTTCTTTGGGTAGATAGTTTCAATGCCGACATGAGCTTAATTCTAATAGCTATCATTGAAATCGGTCTCAACAATTTGGTGTTTATTTTTAGATTAATGATTGATTGGTTGTCGTTTTTGGACCAAATATATTTTTGTGACTAAACACAGTTGGAATTCTTTGCATCTAGGTATAAATAAAATGGAATTTTGATAAAAAATGTTTAACGTTTTTGTTTGAACTTAGTAAAAAATTTGGATAATATTCTTTTAAAAGAAAAGGCTAGCATTTTCTTTCTAACCAGTATTAACGGTTATTTGAAACAGAAAGTGGAAAAGTTCATTTATACGGCGTAAAATTGAATCTTTATAGTTTGGTTCAAGGCTAAACTAATGGGCATTCCTGGGGAAATGATTGATCAAATACCTTTTAAATTTCAATTGCAACTTTCGCCAAAATAATGCGGTTCATTAGTTAAAACTTTTATTTTTGAAGATATTTCTTTACATGAAAATTGAGGAGCACTTCCACGCCCTAGGAAGGAACATAAGTATGGAATCGATCAATAGTTTGAGAGTGAGGGAATTTCGCCTTACGTATGGATGGTGGCGCTACAGTCCAGGTCAGACCAGGGCCTCACCCAACAAACATCTCCAGCCAGCTCGGTCCTTAGCTAGCTGGGAATTTCGCCTATATTGGTAATTTAATTTAATTTAATATGCCTTTTTTCATAAGGAAGATTTATATTGATAAACCTTCTCTCATACGAAACGAGTACGATACAAATTCGTGCTATGAACAGCCCTAGGAACAAATAAATGTTGTTTACAAGTAAGTTAACAAAAGTAGTATAGGTACATTGACATAACATAAGCGCAGGAACGAATAATAATCTAAATGAAGTAGGCATTCCTTAAATTGTTCCTTTTGGACTGGCCCGAACATCTTGTAGCCAATTCTTCCAACTATCCCAAAACCCTTAAATTGAAACAAGTATGTAAGTCGGCCAAGTTCTGATTGAAGCCATCAGAACTGGGTTCTCCTGCTTCACCCTAGTTTCGGTTCCATTCGGACACAGCTCTATTGAACCGAAGGAGCTCTACTCCGTCTTGTTTGAGGACGTCTCGATCATTAAGGAGCTGCCGATCATCGGTTCTTTGCCTGACGTTGGTATGGAGATTAGCGGCACCGGCAATTTCTCCTGTATCTTATTGATATTAAGTTTATATCTAAACAGAGGAAAGCCTCTGGTGGAACGAAGCCCCAAAGATTGCATTTTTTTTTAACAAGTCATAGCGCTCGCAATGTGACCCCGAACAAGTTTTATCACGAAATTGACAATTCTGTTGATTCGAGCCCCGTTGTATACAACTCAGTTAGAATATTAACGAAGAGAGCAACGAAGACACTGCCTACCAAACACCCGTATATTCTCCATTTGAGATGGTGAAACATTGAATCACACTGGACAACCATAAATGATCAAAGCTAATGCTCCTCTCCCAGATATTGTGAAACGCTATTGTGAAATTAAACTTTTATCTTTCAAGTAGCTAAACTTTGACTTTAAGGTCGCTACACACACAACAGCATACTTGACAAGTATACTTGTACAAGTATACTTGTGCAAGCATACTTATTTTTCATTTCGCCTCCACACGCTACAGCATGCTCGAACATTTTTCAGTTTATGTTGCGAAAATGTGTGAATCGGACGACGACTATCTTGCTTTGGCTGCTTTCTATCTTATCCGTAAAAAAGAAACGCGAGAAAAGAAACGTGATGTGTGGTGTAAAGAGTGGTTACAGAAGAGAAGAAGCTACTCCCATATCAATTTACTGAGTGAATTGAAGATATATCCGCGTGATCTGAAGCTTTTGTCACTCGTAACACCTTTAATTCAAAAACAAGATACTATTATGAGACAAGCTCTTACTCCGAATGAGAGATTAACATTAAGATTTCTCGCAACCGGAAGTAGCTATGAAGATCTTAAACATTCCACCATAATTTCACCACAGGCGCTTTTTAATAACGGCAACTTTATCGGCTTGGCTGTCAATTTATCTATACTAATCAAGTAAGATTTTGTACGCTGCATCTCACTTCATTCTATCATGATATTCGGCAGATTTTATTCGCCAAAGACACGGCTGATTTTCGTAGGCACGAATAAAATCTTTTAGTAATTCACGATTGCTCTTCCTCAAATCGCTCGACATTTTTTCACATTATCAGATAATATACTGATGATGATATACTGACGTAAAGCTTATTCACGGTCGCGTACTACTAATTTATTTGTACAAGCCGAAAATACAGGTACACACGTTTCGTTTTACTTGTGCAAGTATAGCTTGCGCAAGTTTGCAGGATTCGAAATCAATCAATCATCAAGTGACTTGCACAAGTAAAATACTTGAGCAAAATATCCCTACAGACGCTACAGTTTGCTTGTACAAGTTTATTGTACAAGTAAACTTGTCAAGTATACTGTTGTGTGTGCAGCGACCTTCTTACATTGTGGAATAGACCCTAAGAAATATTGAAGTTTGAAACAGAAAGAAAGAGAAAAAAAGTAAATGAAAATATTCAGTCACTTTCATTTTCCCTTCAGCTTATTACTTTCTTAAACCATATCCGGGCTAAAAAAACTAATTCTTTAAAAATCCCCCCCCCCTCCCCCCCCCCTCGGTACCTATACTGGATATAAATATTCGAATAAAGTTTTCTTAAGACTGTTTACAATGTTTGTTCCGATTATGAATAGTGAAGCGAATTCTCTTAGCTAAATATCTAACCAATAAAGTAATTGCAACTTGAATCCTTTAGGATGATACCAATCGATTTATATAAATTGGGAACAACATTGCTCCCACGACAACAACGAAGACGACGACAACAAGCGTTACCAAGTGACATCGTAAATGTATGTGAAGTTCAAACTATGATGTCAGATGTCGATGTCATTTTAAGACACGAACCCCCACACACCATAGTGAAACTAATCGTAACTATAAATTCTTCTATCTGTATAATCTTTGACAAGCCATGTTGGCGACAACAAAACGCCACCACCATAAGGCCATTGCCATATCCACCATTCTGTGGAATAACATCAAGATACTATACAGTGTATGTAGGTATGTATCCAGATATAGCTTTTAAGTTATAAAAAGACATTGCTTAATGCAAAGTAACACCAAGTTACAAAGCCAGACGTTAAGGAAGGTTAAGGCCATAACGCATCAGAGGCTTTTACAAACTTATCTGTTCGCAATGTGTTAACACTTAATTGTCACTATCAATAAACGTTCTATGATCTACTTTACCCATTATGTCAACGTTTTGCGTGGTACGTCTGCCGTCGCGTCGCCATTAGAAGCTTTTGAGATATCCGTAAAGTCTTAAAGTTGTTAACTTTTTTAATCAGAGATTTAATGAGAGTGATAAAATCAAAACACATTACTCTTTCACTTCCGATATTGATTTTTCCAGAATTAAGGGCACAAAAGCGGGGTAGAAGCGGAAATTGGTTAGCAGTTTGACACCTTTTGAAAAGTTTTTTTTTTATGTTAATCACGTGAAGACTTAAATCGGGCGAAGCACGTTCTTGGACGATTAAATATGTAAATAGTGAAGAAGATCAAAATAATTTGCTCGTAAAATTAGTTTATTACAAAAAGAGGTAGACAGCACGGCACCACAGCAACAGAACATGCCATTTTACCAGTTGAACATGCGATGCAAACGTGCTTGAAAACTCGTTTGTTTATATTTTGTTTTTAAGGCCTTGCCATACAAAATTTTGACTTCATTTTTCGATACTAAATTTTAAACGAAATTTGTTTTTCTTTTAGGTCGACGCGTCTTGGGATATACCTAATCGTTAAACCCGAGTAGAGTAAGTCAAAAACAGCTTTTGTTACTTCTTGTTCGGACATTTATCCAATTTTTTTTTTTGAGGAACGGTCCAAGCTCGAAATTTTAAACGAAATTCTTTTCGAGCAAGTTGGAGAAGAATTTAAGAAATTGAATTCTTGGCCAAGTTTTCTATTTTGCAATAGAAAACAATAATAAAAATAATTTTCTCTAAAAGTGTTTACAGCAAATTTGCAAGGTTTTGTAAACTTAAACTGGTGACTAGTTGAAAAACGATCAACATATTATTGTTAATCTCAAGTTAAAAGACATGACGCAGAGTTTGTTTACGTCAATACGACAATATTATGTTGACAGTCTTATCAATAATTTCCATGAGCCGTTTCTATACCTACGTAAATGATTGCAGGGGGTCAAAAAATAGATATTGTTTGTTTGTTTGTTTTTTTTTATAAAGTTAAAATGTTTGATTTTTAAATTTTCAGATAACATGGCAATGCTTCAAAGTATTCATAACTTGAAAATGAATTAGTTTCAGTCTTTAGTACACGTTTTAAACGGTTTTGCGTGCTCATGGCAACCACAACATAAAGCTGCTAATTTAACATAATCGTAGGCGTTGCTTCAATTTGAGTCACTAATGATTTCAGATCGTATTTATTATTTCTATTTATTACTATTACCTTTTTTTTTTGCTTAAATTAACTTGGTAGCTGAATCTCTTAACAATACAGTTTGATGTCTTTAATTCTAATTATTCAAGTCGATGATTTTAACATTTTCGATTGATGGGTGTAAGAGGAAGTTCATTTTACGATTGACGTTAAAAGCCTGGTTTTTGATGAGGTAGTTAAACTTAAGTGGCTTTTTTTACTGGAAATAATGAGTTATTTTAAATTTCGATGGTTAGCAAGTTAGAGCTACAGCTTAAATCCACGGTGTGAGTTTTCATGAGGGACAAAATAATAATTTATCTTTTTAAAAGGAAGTGTAAGAATAATATTTCTTATTAGTTCTGCATGCTCAGCACTCAAAAAGGGGCAAAGTAGATCAACCCTCATTGGGAGAAGGAATTGAAATACTAGGTGAGTTTTGTATTTGTACACTAACTCAGTATGTCTTTACCTGTTAAAGTAGGCCAACTGCGCCATCTTTGTATAGAAGGGCCAAAAAGGTCAAGGTGAGTAAAGTTAATAAACATTGAACCTCACGGATAGAGACAGAGCAAAAATGAAATGGACTGTCTCCGGATCTGTTTCGATAAATTATAAATATTTCATTTCCGATGAATCTGCTGCCAGAGGACTGGGACGGTCTAACTAGAAGTTAATGTGTCAAGTTACTTTTTGGGTGGATTCCCAAGAAATGAGATAACTGACAGTTAACAGAATCAAAAGCGCTGAAATCATAATTTGCTTTTTCAGTTAAAATGGATATTCTTTTCGAGTTCTATCAAATTGCGAAATTCCCAAGATTGATAGGTGTTGTCGACTGTTCTCACATACCTATCAAATCTCCGGGTAAATTGGGTTTCTGTATTTTTAAGTTGGAGATAGAGCTGAAAATTGTACGAACCGAAAATCGAAGTTTTATTTCAATGTAAAGCTGCCAGCGCTAAACTTGTGAAATGGGATATTGTTGCCATATTCAACAAATCCAGGCCCGTAGCCAGAGTTGAATTTAAGGTAGGGCAACGGTCATATAAGGTAGGGCATTGGTAAATTTTGTAGTAAGGTATTCAAGTTTAAATATTTTACTGTTTTTCCAAATAAATTATATTTACAAAGTACAAAAATAGTAAAATATAAAATATTAATATTATTCTAAAATAACTGAATATTTCGATTGCTCATTTCATTAAATACACAAAGGACTTCAATGATGTCTACTGACTTAGTTCTTTTTTTTTCCAACGCGAGAAATACAAGGCCAGCCATTCTTTCATGTCCCATTGACATCCTCTGGGGCCTATTGATGGCAGTCAATGTTGACAAAGTGGATTCACATACTGCTGTGCTACATCCTATAGTCGCTACCGACGCAAAAAGTTCGTATGTATCCTTAAAGGCCTCTCGCTGCCTGTACAAAATCTGCATTAGGTTTTCGGTTTTGTCTTCGAGCCTACTTAAATAATTTTTGACAACAGTAGCCTCTTCTTTTGTTGGAATTGTTATACCTGAAAAATCAATTGAAATAACTGAAATGCATTTGCTGAATCTTAACTTCAAGAATAATGTGTTAAAGATTACAGTTTATGCAGACGAAAAGACTCCACTTTTACACTCCTTACAGAAATGGGACCACAGACCTGCAGGGCACCAGCTTTCGAATACAAAAACTTGGTTCACCCAGTCCAAAGATATGAGGTAGCAAACATAAAAAAAAAACATACGAGTTGATAACATCCTCCTTGAAGTCGGTTGAAAAAGAAAATATTTCTAAATGTGTTAATAAATCCAAGACAACATAAAGTTATATTTTAGAATCCATACTATTAAATGAAAAAGAATTTGATAAGATTTCAAAGCTTTTTGTAATTTCAATCAATTATGAAAATCATTTTTATGTGGAGTTAGGAGGTGGCAGTTAACAGGTTTGCACTCTTAGCCGACGATATTATTCATTTATCAAAAATGTGGAAACAGTTTTTTTTTTTCAAAATTAAAAATTTTGCTAGTAGATACGTATTTTTTGTTTAAATAAAAAGGATCCATCTATCAGTATACCTACGCGCTGCAATCTCAGCTTTAAATGAAATATTAACGTTAAATTGCAACAAATTACTTTTATAAAAAATTGAATAGTTTGAAGAGAAACAACTAGATACTCTTTAATAATTTTAGTTTAGAAGCGAATCAGATTGTTTGTATATTTTTGTAATTATGTTTAAGACATCAATATAAATTGCATGCGCGTTAAAAAAGGTTATGCAGCGCACGAAGAATAGCATGAAATCATAAAACCTCACTTTTTCAAAAAGTTCAGTTTTATAACAACCCGAATTTTTTTCAAAAAGCCATAATATAGTTTTATTTTCACTTAACAAGGCTTTTTAACGGTTTCATTTTTTCGGTATCCAACTCGTCGATACTCGCAATTGAGTTTATTAATTCGTTATTTTCTAAAAATCTTCTTTTAAGCTCTGATAACACAATGTCCAAGGTTTCGTAATACTCGGACTTAAATGGCTAGGCGTCCTGGTTTTCGGCACTTTTTTTCACGGCGGTGGAACAAGAAGGGCCGTACATGAAATAGTCATCCATCCTATTTGATTTTTTAATTTGTCTTTTTTGAGTCTGCGTTCTATTTTCTAATTCGTCGCCGAGGGCCACTGATTTAGCTTCTTCTAAAATGGTATGGTAGATTTTTCAGACCTTAGATTTATTATTTCATTTTGTACCTGCACTTCTAGCTTGTAAGGCTGCATCTGCAGGTTGAAGCATGGTTAAAAAATTTTTTGCATTACCATAGCCATTCTAAATTCCAAATTCATCATAACATTTTTTATGCCTACACTTTTTGCAACATCATCACCGTTAAATTTTTTGATGTTTAAGATGTTAGTAGAATCAAAAAAAAAAAAAATTGAAAACGTTTTGTTATATCTCTTGTTTTTCTTTGGCAAAGTAGGATATTTTTGAAGGTAGGGCATTTTTAATGCAGGGAGTAAATAAAGTTGGAGCATCGTTAAATTAGGGCATTTTTAAAAGTCGAACGTTATCATACGAAGGACATTTTTGAAGGAAGGGCATTTTTAAAGCTAGGAATTTTTGAATGTCGGACATTTTCATAGGTAGGATATTTTGAAGGTAGGGCATTTTTAATGCAGGGAGTTTTCAAAGCTGGAACATTTTTTAAAGTGGGCCATTTTTAAAAGTCGGACGTTATTATACGTAGGACATTTTTGAGGGTAGGGCATTTTTAAGAGTCAGACGTTATCATACGCATTTTTGAAGGTAGGGCATTTTTAGATGTCGGACGTTATCATACATAGAACATTTTTGAAGGTAGGGCATTTTTAATGCAGGGAGTTTTTAAAGCATTTTTTAAGGTAGGGAAAAAACCACCCTGGTGGACAACTGAATTAGGCAACTTAAGAAAAGAAACTAGAAGACTTTTCAACGTTGCAAAAAGAACTAGGAAAGAAGCTGACTGGGAACATTATAAGACCAGTCAACGTATGTTTAAGGCCGAAACACAACGAGTAAAACGTAGCTCATGGAGGGCCTTTTGCGACGAAATAGAAAGCACAAATGAATCGGCAAGATTCAGGAAAATTCTGACCAAGGATTCAGTCACTCTCGGTTCTCTTAAAAAACCTACAGGCAGCTGGACTGAATCCAGTCGCGAAACACTTGAATTCCTTGTGAATACTCATTTTCCTGGCTGCGTAGCTGATATCCGCAGTCCAGAATCAGAGTCTCATGCAGAAACTCTAGTACCATCGGATATTATAACGGAAGAAAGGATTAAATGGGCCATTCACTTCTTTTCCCCGTACAAATCCCCTGGTCTAGACGGAATCTTCCCTATGATGCTTCAGAAGAGCATAAACCTTATCATCCCACACCTAGCTAGCATTTTCAATAATAGCCTTAAATGGGGGTATGTTCCCTTATCGTGGCGTGAGGTAAAGGTAGTTTTCATCCCTAAGGCTGGTAAACCTAGCCATACGGAGGCCAAAGACTTTAGACCCATTAGTCTAACATCGTTTATTTTGAAAACGTTTGAAAGGCTAATTGATATACGCATCCGAAGATATACACGGACTGTATATCGGAATTTCAACATGCATACATTAAAGGAAAAAGCATTGAAACGGCATTGCACAGTGTTGTCAGCGTCATAGAAAAATCACTGAATGACAAGGAATACACCCTTGCAACGTTCTTGGATATTGAGGGAGCCTTCAATAATGTGAAGAACGAAACAGTGAAGCAAGCCTTGGACGACCACAAAGTCGAAAAGGCAATAACGCAGTGGATAATGTGTATGCTCAGAAAGAGACAGATTAACTCTGAACTAGCGGAGGAAAGGGTGAGAGTAACCACATCCAGGGGCACCCCTCAGGGGGGAGTTCTCTTACCGCTACTCTGGGTTCTTGTCATGAACGGCATACTCTCTAAATTGAAATCAAGTGGAGTAAGGATAGTAGCCTACGCTGATGATCTTGCATTACTAGCGACTGGCAGGTTCCTACCCACTATCAGTGAACAAACAGAATACGCCCTCTCGTTGGTAAGCAAATGGACTAAGAACTGTGGGCTGACGGTCAATCCAGCTAAAACAGAACTAGTGCTATTTACTAACAAACGCAAAATACCTGATTTTAAAATGCCTTCAATTGAAGGCTGCCCTCTTAAGATCTCCGATAACGCAAAGTATCTCGGTGTGATCTTGGATAAAAAACTAAACTGGGGCTTGAACACCAAAGGTAGATTCAAAAAGGCATCGACAGCCTTTTACTCCTGCAATAGAATTTTCGGGAAAACCTGGGGACCAAACCCAAAAATTATCAGATGGATGTATTCGGCAATAATTAGACCAATACTAACCTACGGTAATTTGGTATTGTGGAAAGCTTTAGAAAAGAGCACGAACCTGAAAACTTTGACAAAAGTTCAAAGACTGGCGTGCACTGGCATTACGGGGGCAATGAGATCCACTCCAACTGCGGGATTGGAAGTTATACTCGATCTTATTCCCCTAGACCTCTTTGTTCAAGAATCTGCGGCCAAAAGTGCCCTGAGACTTAGTCAAACTAAAATCTGGAAAAATAGTTCCATAGGATATGCCCAGATCCTCCATAAAGTTATGGGTCATAGTACTACAACGGACTATAAAACACCCGAACTTGTTTTTTACAAACCATTCCAGACTGCCTTCCCAAGCAGAGAGGAATGGATAGATAATATACCGTACTCCAGTGAGTCGTCAATAGCTATCTATACTGATGGCTCTTAAATGGACACTGGTGTAGGAGCAGGCTTCTATTCCGAATCTCTCAAGTTAGCCGCCTCGCTTAGGCTTCCAGACTACAGTAGCGTCTTCCAAGCGGAGGTCCTGGCAGTGACAACAGCTGCTAAAAAGGTATCAATGATGGCGATACCACGAGCTGATATCACCTTTTACATTGATAGCCAAGCGGCAATAAAAGCGATTACTGCAACTGAGGTAAAATCAAAGCTTGTTTCATGCTGCCGCGAAGAGTTTAAGGTTCTTGGCGCACAGCACAACATTAGACTCTGCTGGGTCCCAGGCCACAGCGATATACTAGGCAATGAGAAAGCCGATGAATTAGCAAGATTAGGGTCAATGCTTGACGTAAGCCAAACTCAGCTAGTTAGCACCCCTACCTGTTATTTATAACAGGAAATCTCAAAAAGAATAACTATCAAGGCCGATGAAAGGTAGAATCTTCTTGACACCTGCGGCACAACAAGAAAGATCTGGCCCTGTTTTAACAAACAAAGAACGGAAAAAATTATGCAGCTACACAAGGGATCACTTCGATCTCTTGTAAGCATAATCACTGGACATAATCTGTTAGGTTATCATATGAAGAAGATGAGAATCAGTTCAGATGATCTATGCAGAGGATGCGGAGACGAGGAGGTGCATGAAGATACTTCGCACTTTCTGTGTCACTGTCCCGCACTTTCCCATCAAAGGAAGAAAATGCTTGGCAACTTTTTCTTTGAGGATTTAGAGGAACTCTTTAGTACGCCAGGTACTAGCATCCTGAACTTCGTCAAGGCCTCTAAATGGCTTGACTAACTGAACACATAGGTTTTTCTTATTAGCTTGAGTAGCAATACTCGCGGGTATCACAATGGATCTGTATTGATCTAAGTGTGACGGTAATGACATCAACTGTCAGCCCCTAAACCTAACCTAACCTAACCTAAGGTAGGGCATTTTTAAGACAGGAAATATTTAAAGCTGGAACATTTTTTAAGATCAGCATTTTTATAAGAAGGGCATTTTTTAAGGTGGGGCATTTTTGAAGGTTGGGCATTTTTAAAGTAGGGCCTTTCAGATTTAAGGTAGGGCATTGCCCCTCAATGCCCCCCCCCCCCCCTATCTACGGGCCTGAACAAATCCTGCATTCAATAAAATACAACAGAGAAATTGATAAGAGCTTAATTGTCGGAGATAGAGGCTATGAAAATACGTCATATCTTTTAACTTATGATATCGAAAAATAGATTCCCACAGGGCTTGTTAGAAGATCAGTTTCATCCGCCTCTAAACCAATTAATTGATATAGGTATGTAGGTATATAATAAATTTCATTTTTGGATAAACTCACCAAATGATAATGTAAAAAGCATAAAATTCAAATTAATGTTTTTTACCGCCTAGTTTAAGTCTTAAATTTAAACTTTTATATTTATATACAAGCACGGGTAACGTTAGTTATTTAACGTATAGTAATAAATGTAGGTAAATGTAAATCCATAGAAAAATTTAAACTTCGTTCTCTTTTATTTGCCGTTTTACAATATTTTTAAAAAACCGAATTTGAAATTAAAGTTTTTACAGCTTTTTTTTTAGTTTCAATTTGAACCTCCAAACTAGCCGACTACGTCATTTCGGAAACAGGTTTGTTGGAGAACTGGATGATCTAGCACAGGTCTCAATGGCAAACATGAGGAAATTTATAGATAGCACAGACTGGTTCGTTAACGAGCCAGTCTACGTTAATCGGCAAAATTGAGGAGCATCGATGCTAACTTTTTTTTTATAGGGGATCACAATGGACCAGTAGGCCCCCGCGTACGCAACAGCTTCATGCTGGGCACACCCCTTATCACCTAACCTAACCTAACCTAACCTAAGCTTCTATTTGTTGAAACAAATACTTACCCAGTACATAAATTATTAGAAGGATGGATGGGAAACGCACAACTTGTTTACAGGACGATTTAACTGGTTAGTTATTTCGTGGTACTCAGAATTTTTCTCTTACATTGTGAAACAGACCCTTAGAATTATCTATGTCCTTATTCAAATTTGTAAAAAAATAAAATAAAGCGATTTATTTTAAGAACTATGTATTTCAATTTAAATCGCCAAAAAAAAAATCATTTCATTTTAAAATACTTTTTTGAATTTTTCTTATTCTTTGTCTAGTTATATTATAATACGTATGGTTTGCTAAAAAATGATAATGATAACCAAGTTTTAAATGAAGTTGTTGTTAATATTTAATACAAAAAAAACCTTCTTAGTTTGAGTTTCAGAAAAAATTTAGTCACAATTGAGACTTAAAGAACTGATGAGAAGCACCATGTGATCCAATCTGCAACAATTGAAAAGAGTAACACAGAATCAAAGAACATTTCGTGTTGATGTCTGTAAATAATTCATTTAACGTTTTTGGAACACGAAAAGAATATTTTGCTGAAGAGAAAAATATCTCTGGTATACAAGTATGAGAACTTAAGTCCAAGGTTCAAGTTGCTTACTCATCAGCTTTAAGCGGTGTAGCTGAAAGATTGAATCGAACCTTAACTCACTAAATAAGAACCATGAAATCCAATGTTTGAAGACCCCAGCTGAGTTATGGTACAAAATCTGCAAGCTGCAACAAATTTACATAGATACCTAAGCAAAACAAAAACAAACTAGATTCCAATAAAACAACTGAATTGGTTTTCCAAGTTCATCTCATATGCCAAATATATTAAGCACACATTGTTGAAAACAAAACTTTTTTCGAGGTAGCCTTTGCATAAAACATCACAAATTAATAAAAATTAACATTTAAGTATTGTTGTTTGTTCAAATTAACAAATATTTTGATTCTTATTATTTGAAGAGAATTAGCAATATCTTATTTTTAGCTCAGAACTAATTATTCTCCTGACCTTACGAAGCTTTATTTAAAAACCACACATCACAGCAAGTTAGAACACTTTTATAGCCATGAACATATTTCGTGTTTCTAGATAAACCCAAAATATACCATATTTTATCTTGTTCCTCTATAGCCACAAAAATTGAATATTTTGCTAATTTTGGTGGATACAAAAATTCATAATATCTCACTTCCTGATTCAAATCAAGAGCATAAATAACATTTATCAACAAATATTGAATTAACACTCAAAACACAAACATTTTATTAATAGGTTAACGGAGTGATACTCCAAGTGCGTTCACTGAACTCTACAATAACAAAATTTCATTTTTTTAACACACAAATTATTAACGATAACAACCGCCAACAAGTGGCTCACCACAATCTCAATCATAGATGCTGGGAATCGAAATCGAAATCTAAGTCAACAAACTTTCCAGAGGTCAAATGCATATTCATTTTGCTTTTCGCTTATTGCCCCAATACCATACCCTCATTGTGGGTGGCAATGTCGAGTGTACCACATCTTTTGACAGCACTCAGATCAATGTCTAGGTCATAATGTTTGAAATTAATCATGCACAAGAAAATTTCCGAAAAAAAAATAAAATCGATCAAGATTGTTTTGACGGAAATGGTAAACTTCCTTTTCGAATGTAGGCGAAATTTCAGGGGCTACCATTGAGATTTTTGTTTGTTAAAGGTTCGACGATCGAGGAGACTTAAATCATTAGGTTAATAGCGTTAAGGTTACACGAGTACGTTATTTGGGGCAGTTTTGTTTCTTTGAAGAGTGCGATTGTTTGCTTGCAAGAGATCCAACGAACGGAAGCCAAGGAACAGCTATATTTCTGTAGATACCTTCTGATTTCAGCATCGGTTTTTGTTTAAACTTTGTCGCGGTCTCTCGTACATAGTCATTAAACTAATTAGGCATAACCATATTGATTGCCAACGGCGACAGTCGGTCTTGTAAGTGAAGTCGTAAGGCTTATGGGATTTCAAATGAGAAATCTAATCAAGTATTAATTGAATTTTAAACAACACAGACAAAAAGGTAATTTCATTTGATAAGGTGCGATGCTAATTGAACAATGGAAACTCCATGTTTTATTTAGTGATTTTACAGTGCCGGTAATAGCGGTGTTTCCTTTTCCTCTCATCTTCCTTTGGCACTTCCTTTTTGAGCTTTGTGCTGGCTGAATATGCGATTGAATTTTATTCTTTGAAAGAATTTGTGTACATTTGTGAGAGAAAAGTCACGTCTCTAAAGTGTAAATATACACAAGAGCTTGCTGTAATGTTCGGAGCAACGAACAGGTTAGAAATTTTTGTTTGCAGGAATTTTGCACTCCTGCAATCAGTGCCAGCATTTGAACTTTGGAATGAGTTGAACAAATCGATCGGGCACTTACATAGAATTGAACTGCTTAAGTTTTTTTTTTGTGTGTTACTATCTTAACTCCAAATCGAGGACTTTCCTCTGTTTTTGTTGCACTTATTAAGAGTTAAGGGAACTTAACAGTACAACAATAGAAATAAAATAAGATACACGAGAAAGCACTTATTTCCACTTACATTAAGTTTACAAAGTGTAATTAAAACAGTACTTTATAGTTTCATTTTGTTTTATTTTATTTTTCTTTGTCAAGGATACACAATGCGTAACTTTTTGATTGATATTTGCTTGTTAATATTTTCAAAGCAATAAACGCAGGTGTATGTACCTCTTTGTTTTTGGTTATTATTTTTAAGTGAGATTTTTTTATTAAATATGTCAGTATAGTGACTGACAAGTTTCTATGATTTTTATAATGCTTCAAGTTAAGCAAAGTAATGTCATCACTAAATCTTTTTTTACAAATCTTGTTTTTGATCGTTCTTCCCGATTTAAGTTTTTTTTTTTTTCATTTTCACACTTGCACACAATCAATTTACGTAAATAAAAAGTTAATAGAACAAACAAAGTTAGAAAGAGCTTAACGAATATTTAGTTTTCATATCGTTTGTTTAGATTTGACTGTAGGTGTTTTGTTGCACTCTACACATTGTGCAGTTCATAGGCTGAAAGGCATTACTAAATACTAAATTGGGAGGTTCTGGCCCTCACCCAAGTGCCATGTAAGACCAGTGTTTTAAGTTGTTTTTCAGCCAGGAGAAACAATTTTCGAAAAAATAAATGATTTAAATTGGAAAAAAATAAAAATGTATAAATGGTAGTATCCACGGAATTATACTATGACGTTTTCCAAAGCCACTTTTGTAATCTCATTTTTAATGAAAGTGGTTAAATTGAATTCTTTTTGAAAAAAAAAATATTTGTTTTAAAGTGTATTTTTTAAGTTATTAAACCTTATTGACCACAAAATTTAAAATAAGAAAAAAACAAACAAAACAAAATTTAATTAAATTGTATTATTTGAGAATCGAATGTATTTTAATCTCTTTATTGAGAGACCATCCTCAGCGTTCGCTCAAAGAAATGAACTACACAGAAAATGGTGTAAACAAAAATCAAAGACAATTTAAACCTGTTTGGTAATTTTACAATAACAAGCATTTTTGACATTATCATAGAAAAGTAAGACTAAAAAATTGCGCTATGATAAATATTACAACAACAAATGAAAACGTTTAGTTGCAAGAAAAACAAATGAGGGGAAGGAAAGAAAAGTCAAAACAGCATTTGGCATTTTTTTTTTTACCTCTGAGTCTGCTCAGATCAGATCACGGATGTGTCAAAGCGAAGCTCTGAGCAGATCATATTCAATGTTTTCCGATTTAATAAAGAAACAATCCTTAGCACTGAAATTTAATTTTTTACTTACACAGATTTTTTTTGACAGCTCTGTAATCTGATCTGATCTGCTCAGAGGTAAAAAAAAACGCCAATTATTTAACAATTTTAAATAATGGTGAATTGATGGGGACCTCTTCTAAGGCCGTGTGTGAATTGCGTTAAAATGTGTATTAAACGTTTGGTTGAAACTTGACACTAGCGTGTTGAATAAAATGGGTTAAAATTTATCCTGCTGTGGAGCAGGATAAATGGGTTAAAATTTTGACGTGCCTTTTTTTCATGAATGATAGCGAACAGAAGCAATTTTTGTTGTTTTTTCTGTTCTTTTTCGTTTTATTTCGTTCCTTGTTATGATTAATTAATTATTGCATTGATCTTTCAAAAGATTAAAATAAAATACTTTTGAATTTATCATATTATTAAATCGAAAAACGAAATAATTGTTCTTTCTTTTGAGAATGATGTTTTGCAGTGCACCAATCATCTAAGAAGGGAAATTTTCGTTTGAAGATTTTTTATACCTAGTTGCTTCAAAATATCAAATTACCACTGCAAAATCTAGAAAAATAAATAAAACGGAGTTTGTTAAATCATGAGGGAAATTTCTTAGTTCTCCGCAGAAATGTTGGTTAAAAAAATCTTTTTTAACGCAATTCACACAGCGAATGGCTAAATTTGTTCCCAAATTTCCCAAACGTCAAATTTTAACCAAACGTCAAGTTTTAATACTGCACATTTGAACGCAATTTACACACGGCCTAAGTTCATCAAATTCACTGTGGTGGATATGAAAAATGATTCATATGCGTCTATTTTGAAATTGTTGTTTACATTTTTCAACAATTTCACATTGTCCTCAAACAACTTTTTTTCAAAATTCTCCTTGATGAAGCATTTTCTAAAGTGAAAACTTATTATACGGCGTTGTGCATTTCATTTGGATCCGTTAAAAGTAATGATGGGTAAAAAAATCCCATAGTATGGTAAAAAATGTAGATAAGTTCGCGTCAGATCGAAAAGCGTGAGATCTGAACGTAAGATGCTTCGTCGATGAAACCAGAAAAGTGTGTAGCTCCAAATTTTCTAAAAATTAAGTTTTGATGCCATCTATTAGATTTCAGCGAATACTACAATCCCTCAAACCAGGAATCCACATTTTATTCATATTAACCGTTTAGTTGGCCTTTAAAAAAAAAAAACAAATGGAGAAATTTTTTGTTTTTGTGCTCTCCTGTTGGCTGATCGAAAATGCGTAGAACATCAAACTGAATAAGAGACAACCAGGTTTATTTTTATTGGGTCTTGTTTGAAGTGAGTTGTCAAGACCTTCATTATCTTATAATGTAAGGTTGTTTATCGATGGATCAACTATGACATGACATAAGGATATAAATGAGAATTTTCGAGCTGTGATAGAAGATAGAAGCGATTTTATTTGGTATTCTGTGAAAAAAGTAAACGCACAGTACATAAAATACATAATATGTGTACTTTGAAACAAACATGTATAACATTTTGTTGCTGAAACGATTTTTCGTAGTTTTGGAAATTCAAAAAATGACATATGAACGGGACTTTTCCGCAGCCAAAATACCTTGTATAATGCCGACATTTAAGACGATAGGCTATGCCTATGGCAAACCAATTGGAAAATAAAAAGTATTTAATTTTCTTTTGAAGGAAAAAAAAACAAACTTGATTCTATAAGCTTTGAAAACAGAATAACAATTTATTAAAACGAAATATAATAGAGTGCTACATAGGAATACATAATAAGTAAGTAATAGCAAGTAGATTCTCATAAGGTTTTCCAACACCCCCACTAGAATCTATCTTTTAAACCCATTGATCTAGCACAAAATGTTGATTTTTCTGTAAGTAGTCCTTTGGTCAAAATGTCAGCAACCATTTCTGAAGTTTTTAGGTATGTAAGTTTTATCAGTTCTTCATTGATGACATCTTTAATAAAGTGATGTCTTACATCTATATGTTTGGTCCTTGCGTGATAAACATTTGTTGTTGTTAAACTAATTGCACTTTGATTATCACAAAATAATATAATCTTGTCTTGAATGTCTGGTAATAATTCTACTTTTAATCTTGAAAGCCATAAAGCTTCTTGTATAGCTGTACTCAAAGACATATATTCGGCTTCTGTGGTTGATAAGGCCACGGTAGGCTGTTTTCGGGAACACCGTGACGGATTTCCTATCATCAATATTTCCAGCATACCTAGTCTGCATCACAATATCCAGTAATAAGAGCTTCACCTTGATCTTCTCTTAATTAACAGAGTTTGAAATCTTTAGTGCCTTTAAGATATCGCAGAGTTCGTTTTGCTGCTATCCAGTGAGCTTTTCCAGGATTCTGATTAAAACGGCTGAAGGTTCACTGGATAGCTAATGTCCGGTCTTGAGACTAGTGCCGCAAAAAGAAGGCTTCCAATCAATTCCTGATATGGAATTTTTGACATTTTTTCTTTTTCCGATTTGGATTGTGGCGACATACTTTGGCTAAGTTTTTGACTAGAGTCCATCGGTGTTGAGCATGAATTGCAGTTCGTCAAGCCAAAACGTTCAATCATTTCATTGATGTATTTTTCCTGGTCTATCCAAAGCTTTCCATTTGTTTTGTCTCTTCGCAAACGAAGACGCAAAAAAGCATTTGCAATCCCAATGTCCTTCATATGAAAACTTTTCATCAAAGCTTTCTTTAGTCTTTGTTTAATTTCAGGGTTGTTATCCAGGATCAACAAATCATCTACATATATAGCAACGATTAAAATCTTCTTTCACTTCGTATATAGTATATACATGGATCTAGCTTTGATTGGTTCATTCCAAATTCTTTAAGTACGTTATCTAATTTTTGGTTCCACAACCGTGAATACTGTTTCAAACCGTAAATAGATTTTTTCAAACGAAGAACCTTGTCCCCTTTTTCAAATCCCTCCGGTCTTCGTATATAAATCTCGTCTTTAAGATCTCCTTGCAAGAAAGCAGTAACTGCATCCATTTGTTCAACTTCTAGGTTTTCTTTCGCAGCTAGAGCTAGCAGAAATCGAATAGATTCATAACGCACTGCAGGAGAAAACGTTTCTTCGTAGTCAATTCCTTTTTTCTGACTACATCCTTTGGCTACTAATCGGGCTTTGTAACGTGATATTTGGCCATTTACATCAGTCTTAGTTTTAAATACCCACTTTGTGTTTAATGTCTTCTTCCCAGCAGGTAAATCAGCTTCTTCCCAAGTTTGGTTAGCCAATAAGGACGCGTATTCGTTATTTATGGCTTATAGGTACAGATAGTCCGAAAAAAATAGCTCAATTAGATACTGGTGATTAGTTACAAAATTCTTTATTAACCCCTTACTGCTCATATATGAGCCAAACCAGTTTTTTGTCCATAATTTTTAAATTTGTTTAAAAATATTTATGTTTCGTATTGTGTTTTAAAGAAAATAAACTTGTTTACTGAATTTTACAAAAAATAATGAATTATTGATTGATTTTAGCTATTTTTTTGATCATCCAAAACAGAAAAGACAGAAAAGTCGAGAATGAGTACCAAAGTGCAATTCAAAATTTCATAAAATATATAAAAAATGGGTATTTCCTTGAAACCAAAATACATTCAACAATACATAAATACATTATACAATATATATATGTATTTATAAAATCTCTTTTTTTGCATTTCTCCATGGTATGGCATATCGGACCCAAACCGTAAAACTCGTATTTCTCGAGTTTTTTCGAAAAAAATGAAAAATCCTGGAACAAATGTCTTTTATTTTTGCAAAATCTATACAATATTTTTTTTCATCCAAAAAAAAAAAATCATGCAGTAAGGGGTTAAGGAGCGAGGAAAACTATATATATTTTTTTCAAGCATATAATATTTGTGTGAATAAGACCTTGGCCATGATATACATAATACAACCGCTCTACAGAACAAGAAGTCAGCAGGTGTCGACGGTATATCCAACATTGTACTAAGACACTTACCGATTGAAACCATCGACATTTATACCACACTGTTCAACAACGCGCTGAATAATGCATATTATCCAGAGCGTTGGAAGACAGCTGTGGTTCATCCTCTCCCGAAAAAGGGAAAGGACAACTCCAATCCTTCAAATCTCCGGTCAATAAGTCTCCTTCCAGTTCCAAGCATCAGCAAGGTATTCGAAAAAATAATCAATAGGGCTCTGGCTGAGTGGGCTGCGGACATCAAAATAATTCCGGATAACCAGTTCGGGTTCAAGGCGGGACATGACACCATTCATGCCGCGTCTAAGCTTGTTTCTGATATCCAATGGAATAAGTCCAAGAAACAATGCACGGGTGCTGTTCTGGTTGATTTAGAGAAGGCCTTCGACACCGTATGGTTAGAAGGTTTGTACCTAAAGCTCACGAGACTAGGCATCAGTAAACCATTGTTGTATATGCTTCATGATATGCTCAACGGTAGAAAGTTTGTTGTCAAAAGTGGCAATGTAACTTCTACCACCACCTTTGAAATTAAAAACGGTCTTCAACAGGGAGCGGTGAACTCGCCGATCCTCTTCAGCATTTACACCAGCGATCTGATAGGTAGCCTTTCCCAGGCAATTGCGTATGCCGACGACCTGATTGCGTACAGAACTGCCCCAAAGGTCGAAGTCATAAGAATTCTCTTGCAACGTGACTTCGAGAAGAGTCAGCGATATTGCGATGACTGGAAACTGAAAATAAATGTCCAGAAATGCGAAACAATTCTGTTCCGGACCTCGTTGGCCGGGGCCACGAGGGATACGCGCAAGAATTGGCGCAAGATGGTCATCGTTGGGCCTCACGGACAGCGATTAACGAGCAAAAGTGTAGTGAAGTACCTCGGTATCTGGTTGGACCAGTATCTGTATTTCGACAGACATATAGATGCTGCTCTGACTAAGGCCAGAGGAGCCTTCGCTCTGACGAAACGGCTGTTTTACAGCAGTCGGCTTGACCCCAGAGTGAAGGTAATTTGCTACATGGCCCTCAAACGGCCTATGATCGTTTATGGCTGTCCAGTGTGGTTCAACGTTGCACCATCTCAAATGGAGAAGTTTCGGGTGTTCGAGAGGCAGTGTCTTCGGCGCTGTCTCGGTTTGCATCGGACACCGGAATCTTCTTATGTACATTACTATTCTAACGAGGTTCTGTACAACGGGGCTCGGATTAACAGAATTGGCAATTTCGTGATAAAACTTATTCGGGGTCACATTGCGAGAGCTATGACTTCGACGAATAATTTGATCTTTGGGGCGTTCTATCCGAACGACGAATATTTTGATAGTGCACGCTCGAGCGGCTTCATTCCACCAGAGGCATTCCTCCACCTAGATAAATGCGGTCTGATACAGGACAGATTGGCGATCCCGCTAATCTACCACGTCAGGCGGAGAACCGTCGATCGGCGGCTCCTTTACCATCGAGACGTCCTCGCACAGGACGGAGCAGAGCTCCTCCGGTTCAGTAGGGCTGTGTCCGAACGGGACCGAATTGATAGGGTGAAGCAGGAGCACCAGTTCTGGTGGCTTCAGTCAGCACTTGATAATGGGTAGTCGGGGTGGGGTTTTAAGCCTTGGCCGGCTTGTATACTTGTTTTAGTCTATGAGTTTTGGGTTTAGGTTTAAGTAGAGTAGGCATGGTGGCACACATTGAAAAGGACAACAAATAAAAAATACAGGAAAATAAAGGAAAAAAAGAAATAAAAAGAAAAAGTTAAAAAAAAATTAATTAAAAAAAAAAAACAGTGAAATGAAAAAAAAAAGTTAGATTTGCTGCTGTGGCTGTTCTAGTTTGTAAGTAGTTGTTAGGTAGAATAGGTAGTTTTAGTTAATTTTAAGTTTTATGTTTAAGGACCTAATTTTAAGTAGCTCGTAAGGAACAATAAAAACGATAAAATGATGTTAGTTTTTTTTTTTTAATTTTCTAACAAATTTAAATAAAATACAAAAAGAAAAAAAAACAAAATAGTTCATAAGCCGAAAGGCATTAATTGTAAGATACCATGAATTGTTTAGAGCGCCCGGTTGGGGCCAGTAAGTAAATATAAGATGTTAGATCATAAGCTAGTTTGAATTCTATTGTCTAGTATTAAGTAGTTATAAGAAAAATTAATAAAAATGAATTTAAAAAACAAAAAAAAAAAACAACCGCTCTACAGTTTATAATTCGTCAACACGGCAAAAGGTGTTCATTTTACGAAATTGGGCAATGCGTTTGTATTTTTGACTCTTCGTGTTTTTGAGATCATAAAAAATAACTAAAATTCCTTTTTATATGAAAACAATGAAATACCAGAAGCTACAAGTTTTCCAACGGAAGGAGTTCCTATCACTTGACATTTTCATTGGCAAAAGCATTTAGCACAATGAAGAGTGATGTTCCTTGTTATCAAAGGGGTATCCTCAGGATCCTAAGGTAGGAACAGTAAACCTTATTAGCTCGCTCTAATAGAAAGGAAGATAAATGTTTCTTAATTCAAAAATTATGTTTATTTAACAACTTTTTATTTGTAGTTTTATTACAAAAACATATGGCTTCGTATATATGTACCTGTAGGTTCATATACGGTATCAGACTAGGTTGACTGGAGTTCTTCCTGGTGATGACCTTCCTCCTTCAAGGCTTGGCACTTCATGTACGTCTCGGATTTGTGATGAGTTTGAGATGAGCACGATGTATGCGTTCGTCCTTTAGGGTTTCCAACGGCTTGATAACCAGTTATCAACAAGGTTTCCCTTGGCTATCAACGGAGTTTACTTCGGCTATCAATGATCTTTCGATCGGCTATCAACGATCTCTCAATCGGCTATCAACAAGGTTTCCCTTGGCTCATCAACGACTTTGAACCGGTTTATCAACGGAGTTTCAACGGCAATTAACCATTGTATCAATGGACAAGTCCGTGACTTATACTTTGACCGACTGATCTGCTTCTGTATCTTAGGAGGTATAGAATGGGGCACAACTATTTCGGTGCATGATAATTACAGAACAAAGTCGAAAATGAAAAGCCAAATAACTTTCAACCTCGTCTTCATCAACTACTTTGTTTGAACCCGATTCTATAAGAATTGGATGGATATTTGATAACATGATCAGTACGTTTCCAACATGCGTTATGTGAAACTTTGTAGCATGGTAAGGATTTATGAGGAGACATTTGCTGACATTTACGCAAATGTTTTTACCTTCAAAAAAATTCTGCTAATGATCTTTTGTGCTTAATTCATCTCGAACTCACCAATTAAAAATATTGTTCAATACAATTGAATCAAAACTACAAAACCTTAAACGGATCTCCTATGCATGACAACAATAACAGCTGTCAAATTCGCCCAGATATTTCAGTTTATGCTTCAGCTGGTTTGAAATCCATTCACAATAATCGTATATTATTTTTATTTTTAGCAAGTCATTCCACGTTTATACAGGGTGATTCACGAGCGTTGTGCCAAAAAGCTAGAGCATGTAGGTTGAGTTGAGACAAGAAAAAAATCGTATGGGAGGGGGGGGTCTATTCGCCCCCGTTTAGACGGGAGGGGCAATTTTCTGAAAAATTGACTTATTTTGTAAAAAAAATTATTTAAAATTAACGGCTTCGTTTACAACATCGTGCTATACCTTTCTGGAAAGCCAAAAACTTCTTCTTTCACCTTGTTTTTAAATTAAATTGTTTTAACGAATAATTTAAAAGATAAAAATTTTCAAACTCAAAATTTTCAAAAAAAAACACAAAAAAATATGTTTGAACTAATTTTTTTCAAAATTTTATGTAATTAAGTACTAATTTTGTTTTGAAAACTCAATGCCGTTGTTAATTTTTAGTCGAAAGCAGAAAACCGGATGCAAAAATGTTTTTTCGTTTTTGAGAAATTAAAAAAAACCAAAACCACTTTTTTCTAAGAAAATCGTTTTTAATTTATTTTTACCTATGTGGACTTTTTGTAAAATTTATTTATGAAACATCAACCTTTCTTTTACTATTTTTTTTTGTAATTAGAGTTTTATGAGGACTCAATAAAGTGGAAAATTATTGGATTTTCAGTGGATTAACCATTTTGCTCATTGATAACGTCTGAAAACTGACCTGCAATTTTTTCTTATTATACCTTGGGCGGCGGCCACTCGCCGGCGAAGGGTTTTACCTGCTAGGGGCTTAAGTTAATTAAACCGCAATTTTTCTTGAATGAAAAAAAACAATAAGCAACCTTAAGGTAAATAAAAGGCATCGCATATTTACCTACTAAACAACCATTTCCAATTAAAATATCAACTCATCAACACACAACAAACTCATACTCTCGAGAAGAGTAAGCGGACATGCACCTCTGCAACGGTTTAGCTAGTTGTTGAGATCGAGAAGCCGAAAGACTCTACGCTGAAAGATATCCCAATAGAAGGCAGCCGAGTCGTAGCATGTTTTCCAGAATCCGCTGACGTCTAAGAGAGCACGGAGAGCTAGAAGTGAAAGGTCAATGGCAGACGTTATCAATGAACAAAATGATTAATCCAGGGAAAATCCGATACTTTTCTACTTTATTGAGTCCTCATAAGACTCCAATCACAAAAAATTGAATTTATAAATTAAACTAATAAATTAAACTAAAAGTCCAGATAGGTAAAAATAAATAGAAAGATTTTCTTAGAACAAAGTGGTCTTGGTTTTTTTTTTAATTTCTCAAAAACGAAAAGACAGTTTTGCATCCGGTTTTCTGTTTTCGACTAAAAATTAACAACGGCATTGAATTTTCAAAACAAAATTAGTACTTAATTACATACAATTTTGAAAAAAATTAGTTCAAAAATGTTTTTTTGTGTTTTTTTTTGAAAATTTTGAGTTTGAAAATTTTTATCTTTTAAATTATTCGTTAAAACAATTTAATTTAAAAACAAGGTGAAAGAAGAAGTTTTTGGCTTTCCAGAAAGGTATAGCACGATGTTGTAAACGAAGCCGTTAATTTTAAATAATTTTTTTTACAAAATAAGTCAATTTTTCAGAAAATTGCCCCTCCCGTCTAAACGGGGGCGAATAGACCCCCCCCTCCCATACGATTTTTTTCTTGTCTCAACTCAACCTACACGCTCTAGCTTTTTGGCACAACGCTCGTGAATCACCCTGTATATTGACTTCAGCCTTCCGGCGTCATTCCGGATAAGTATAGAATTATGGGTTTATATACTTTCATCATAATTAAATGATTGCCAAGCTGTTTCGATGAATTCCGTTTCAATTCTGCCAGAAGCCGGCAAAAATTCAACAACCACTTTCACCATGCTTACACCCCGTGCTCACTTCGCTGAAAGCTTAGAAGAATAAACATTTCAAAGGGCAATAGTGAATCACATTTACACAACCATGACGCATATCACGTTTTAATGCCTTAAACGTGGCTTAAGATTGCAAACGCAGGTATATATAATTAACTTAATCAAGCATGGGAAATAAATTCCTTGCACCCAGTACCGGTAACTAGGCGCTGGCTGGTTGTTTTAACGACTGGTTGACTTTTCAATTGCCAGCTGGTAATCAAAGTTATTACTGAAGATAAAAGTACACTTCTTGAAACTAGAATGAAAATCTACAACTATGACAGACCAGACGTGCAAACTTGAGTCTCAAGTGTCTCGGGTCTGTTTGAAAAATCTTAGTGTTTGTAGCTTGCGCATCCGGTTACTGTTTCAATTATTGTGCATTTGTCCAGCCTCGAACCTTATGAGATGAATGATTGTGGTGATTGTCACAAATAGAATAGAATAAAACTATCAATTGAAACCTGAGCTCTCTGATACAAAGATTAGATGATCTGTGTGCTGTAAACGAGATTAAACTGATTCTTAATGGCTTTTCCACATAATTTCGTTTCAAGATTTACACCTAATCTCATCAGCCCGTTGTCTACTTAGATATCTACTTGGTATTGCTCAGTTTTCGCTGCTCTGTACTCTGTACACACTACAACATACATCACAGCTCTCTTGCATGACTGACAAAAAATAAATATAAGTGCATGTTCTTTATGACACTTAATCAAGACCATTATCGTGAACGTTTTAAATAAATTACACGATCAAGGTTACAGAATAAACGTTCGTCCTTGAAAATTGTTACCTACACGATAATCCATACATATTTTATCATGGAAGGGAATAAAAAAAGTTAAAATAACAATCTCAAGCAGGCATGATATGTTATTCAATATTCACTCGAAATTCAGATAAAAATTCCTTGACAGGATACAGGAACGAAATGGAGTAGGTTAAATACATTAAATATTAACTGAACATACTCTATACGAATCCAAGCTACATCCATTGGTGAATTTCAGTTTAACAAAGACGACCTACATTGAAGGTATCCTTTCGGACCGTAGTTCGCAAAGATATTCAGAAAACATACACAAATCTGTTTATTATATAAACGAAAAACTGACTTTTTTTCATTTTTAGGCACTATATGTGCCTTTGTGTTGTTTCGACAAAGTTTCTTTGAATCCCCTTACAAAAGAGACAGACGTTCCTGGAAAATGGTCTGAAAATGTAACACCAGGTTGGTGTTTCGGCCATGATATAATTTATAAATGAACGTCATATAGAAATACTACAAATTTGGTTAAAGGTAAACATATTTCAAAAGAGGGAACTTGACAAAATCTGAGTAATAATTCTGTAGTACACTCGAGGGTTACATATTTTGACGAAACCAAATTCATTTGACGAAATTGCATGTCTTTTTCATTGATGGAACCTTCTTCAAATATGTATATGAGCGGTATAATAGTGAGGTCGAAAGACATTGAACTTGTTTGTTACGCTCGGTAATTGTTATTTTCTAAGTAGTTCCATAACATAACATTACACGCGTGAGTCGGTTAATTTCACATTTGAGATTTCAAATGACAAATTGTGTTCAAATTTATGAATGCCTGAAAGGCGTTCAAGTATTCAATATCATATTAAAATAAACCAATCCAATAAGAGGTAGGGTAAAACTATACAAAGCGCCCCACAATTCATCAAACATAAATAAAACACAAAATTTAAACATAAAATCACATTCTTTTATTTTTAATAAAATAATCAGCCTTTTTTCTTAGCATTTACATTCAATGAGCATAAAAACAACGATAGTATAAAATAAATAAAAATATTTTTTTGAAAGTTAAGGTGGGGCGTTTTGTAACTAGGGTAGCGGGCAAGACGCCCCAGGCTATTTACAAGGCGCCCCATGAGAAAAGTGAAGAAATATTGCATTAGATTCTTTCAAAATATTTTAATATCTTAGTAAAATAGCGTCTCTTTTCAATTTGCTGCCACAATTAGGCAAATACGCTGTACAGGACTTATGTAACAAAGCCTTTCAAGTTACGCATGAGATCCTGTCTTCTGAGGAAGCAATTTGGTAATGATCATCAATACACTAAACTCAATCACTTCAGCCATATCTTTTTCGAACCACGAGGCCCACAATGTCTTTCGCAAATAATTTCAATGCATTTCTGAAGAAATTAGCAAGGAAAATTTGTTAAACGCATCAAATTATAACTGGGGCATTTTGAATTTTCTTCACTGGGGCGTTTTGTAAATGCTGGAACACAAAGCGTCCAACATGAAATACTGACTCTCAACATAAGATAACGTTATGAGTTAAAAATAATATAAAAGCAAAAACAAAATTCTTTTTAGGTGTATGCACAGTTTTCAAATATTGCTCATACTTTCCGAGAAAATTAAATTTTAGTGGATACCCACCTCAATATTTTTCGGCTCACAAAATCGTTTTTTCTCTTTTATTCTTACACGCGTAAACGAATCTCATCCACTCAAAAGCCGAACTGGGCAACCATTTAAACCTGTTTGAACACGATTAGTTTGATTTGAATATCTACTGTTTTGAACGCAGTAGGCTGGTGGGGCGTTTTGTAAACCGGGGCGCTTTGTATAGTTTTACCCTATAAAACTTAATAAAAACACCTAATGTGAATTTTCTAAAACAACTAATTTCAATTTGCGAGTTAGTACCCTCTTTTTGTCTAACGAAAACAGTGGACCAACATTATGGCACATAGAAATCTGAATGTCATATTTTACTCTTGCAAAAGTTGCCATGGTGCACCTACATATATGTCGCAACGTAGTTAAAGTGAGGAATTTCTGCCAGTCACTTGAATACTCAATTATAAATAAACCAAGCTTCTGCAATCCGCGTATCAATTTCTGTAGTTCTTAAAGTAATTCAACCCTCCATCCTCTCACTTTAAACGCTTTTGTATTTCATTTGAGGGAAAAATGCAATATGAACAGCACAACTGGTCTGCAATATTGTCACTGGTCAAGAGATCGGTATTTCATGTGGTGAACAGAAAATGGTCAACATCTGTTAAAATAACTTCGAAATAATATGACTGGCAATGACAAATTGCACTGGCATTTGCGCATTTAATGTTGAAATAGCCTAAAGCTTCCTTATTTTCAAAACGAAACAAGTGAGCATACCGTTAGAGTTGGGTGTATTATAATTTCTAGGGAAGGAAATAAACTTTGTTTGGCTTTTAATCAGCATAAATTAAGCGAGAGTACCTGTAAGATTAAAAGTCATTAACCCCTTTTAACTTTAATGAGTTACAACTGATACCCTCAGTTATGTAGCTATTTTTAATTCCCTTAAAAATAACTTAACATCGTTTGTTAATTGATATTAAAAGAGTTGACAATTTTTATCTTGTCACACGCGCTAGCCGAATCTAATGTAAATATTTGCTTTATTTTGATCATGGACCACGAAGGCTAACACTTTATATGGAAATAGATGCCACAGAATTGTTTTTTTTTTTATGTTTTACATTCTTGTTTTTGTTTCTCAATTTGTATTTATTTGTTTTAACAATATAAACAAAATTTACTGCAGAATAATAAGGGG
>OX016540.1:144544015-144590612 GCA_943590905.1 Sphaerophoria taeniata
GGGGGTGAGATTTAGGGATCGCTTCAAGACCCGCAGTTGGGGTAGTCCTCATCACCCCCGTAGTGCTAATGCATGCCATTCTTTGTACTTTGGTAAGGGTTTTTAAGTTCGTGGATTTCTCCAGAGCTTGCCACCAAACCAAACTACCATACGTTAGAATGGGTCTAACTATGGCCGTGTACATCCACATGATTATCTTAGGATTTGGTCCCCAATTTCTTATTCAAAACCACTTATCTATTTACATAGCTCTATAAATACTGACAAAGTCGTATAATAAAATATATATGTACATATGTATTAGGAATGTATTTCAAATAAATTCATTCTTATTTATAACCTATTCCGTTCCACGTTTTCTTAAGGCCCTCCGCACACGAAGCAACTGTTTTGCAACTTGTCGTTGTGTGCGCCCCGTACGGCTTGTGATCCACATCCACGGGTGTTGTAATTGTCCCAAAGCATTTCAGTTTGTTTTTTTTTTAGTGGTGGTTGGGTGTTGTAGCATGTGGGGGCGCAAGCTTTTTTTTCCTACACACCAACTGCTTTTCACGAAATAATTAAAAATGTAGCCCAGACGACCATATATGTATGTTACCAACTACTCCCGAAGATGAACCCGTGGTAAGATGATGGATGCGTGCTACTGAGAAGAGAAACGGAAAATGCACGTTTGCAGATGCTGCAACGGAAAACAAGACCAGAACGAAAGAAAGACAGAAAGACAGAAAGAAAGAAAGAAAGAAAGAAAGAAAGAAAGAAATAAAGAAAGAAAGAAAGAAAGAAAGAAAGAAAGAAAGAAAGAAAGAAAGAAAGAAAGAAAGAAAGAAAGAAAGAAAGAAAGAAGAAGAAAGAAAGAAAGAAAGAAAGAAAGAAAGAAAGAAAGAAAGAAAGAAAGAAAGAAAGAAAGAAAGAAAGAAAGAAAGAAAGAAAAAAAAGAAATTGCTATCCAGAAGCTAAAAAATAACAAGTCCGCGGGGTCTGATGGCATGCCTGCGGAAGGCTTTAAATATGGAGGAGGTGTTTCGATGAACCGCGCATGCAACATGCCATCACCAAGATGTTGGAGGTAGAGTCGATACATGCCCGCTGACTGATCTTTAGGCTCGCCGCCGCCGGCCGTATGCCTCACCTATAAAAATGGCGATCCTATGTCATATGCACGTACCACACCAGTGTGGCTTTAGGCTAGGCAGAACAACGATAGACCAAATATTCACACTGAGGCAAATCCTTCATCGACTTCAAAGCTGCTTATAATAGCATCTATTGGCAAGAGCTTATGATGGCGTTTTCTTAATTCAGGGCCCATGTTCTGTAATTTATCACTCGCAAGAAAAAAGTGATAAACGCAAGGAATCGAAACAAATTACATTGAAATTGTTTCGATTCCTTGCGTTTATCACTTTTTTCTTGCGAGTGATAAGTTACAGAACATGGGCCCAGGACCCCGAACAAACTGATCCAGTTGTGCCGCATGACGTTAAATAATACGCTGTGCAGTGTGCAAATGGGTTACAGCTAATCTGAGTTCTTACAAAAATGTGCAGGGCTTAGACAAAATGCGCTGTCATTTGACTTCAACATAATCGTGGGGCAGATAGTGAGCAGGGCATATGTGAGCACGGAAAACACTATCTTCAACAAATCCATCCAGCTCATGGACTATGCAGACGATATAGACATCATCGGTTGCTTTCAAAGAGTTGTGCTTGAAGTGAATAAGGACAAAACAAAGTACATGCTAGTAACAAACTAAAGAACTTCTGTCAACCGCCTTGAACAAAACGTCACTGTTGGTAACAGCAATGTCGAAGCAGTTAAAGAGTTCACCTATCTTAGAACAAACATTAATCCCACAACCAATACCTTAGTTTGGATCCGACGAAGAATTACCCTAGCGAACCGCTGTTAATTCGGTTTGGCCAAACAACTGGCTTCAAAACTCTTCACTCGAGGAGACTTTGAATTTAGCAGTCCTACTCTACGGTCCACACGGTTCATACGGTTCATACGGTTCATACGGTTCATACGGTGCCAAGTGAGTAAGTAAAAAAAGGGAAATAATACTGGGCATTTTCGAAAGCATAATACTTTGACGATATGGCGAAAGGAGAAGAAGGTTCATCCACGAACTGTACGAGCTGTACCAAGATGTGTATGTAGTTCAGAAAGCCAATCGGAGATTGCATACGTGGGACTGGTCCCTATGGAAAACTGCTGTGTCTGTGTCTAAAAATGTTTGGATTGGGAGGCGGTTAAGTAAGTGTACAGGAAGTAGGGAGCTTCATTTCAATCAGGTCTTATTTACAAGACGGTTTTTGCCATGTCAAAATCTAATACATAATATTACTCTATTAAATAAATTCTAACAAATATTGCAATACTAAAAAGGAGTAATAAAATCCTGCGTATACATAACACTAACATTTCTATTGAGATCTCGGCTCTTTGGTGGTAAACAGATGGAAGTGTCAAAGTTGCAAAATAAACCATAAAATTACCTACCCTTAAGCAGCCGACAATTATTATCGCAAAACCCAACTCAACCCTGAAATGGCTTTAATGCCAAGTATTCAAAATTTTCTTCCAAGCATTTCCCTCTTTGCCTTTAGGTTACTATTTTAAATTTTACGCTTGGCCTGATGAAAATAAATTTTGTTAATTAAAAAACTAATTCCCACCAACCAGGGGTGCGGAAAATTCACTAGGCGTTATTAAAAGCCATAAGTTTAATTTCTTTGTGCTGCCAAGATAGCATACCTAAATGTAGCTTACCTACAGATACCAACCTAAAAACTAGGTGAGCTGAAGTCCTCCTTTGAAACTATTATTGCCTTTAACCCTGACAATTTACCTTCTTCAAAGCTCTTATATTTGAAACATAAGAAAGACTTACTCGTGTCATCTACCTATACCTACCTACCTAGAGTCGAGCAAACGAACGAAACCACTCGAGACACCACTTACATTCTTTGCAAAACATAAAGAAAGAGTATGTGCTGTTCTCCTTTGGAGTACAAGTGCGCTGCGAATGCAGTTTTTATATTGTATCTGGTGTAAGTCTCGTGAGAAGCCAGAAGCGTCTTCGTCGTCATGTTTCGTTGTACATTGCTTGCGGTTCTCATTACCGTCAAGGAAGCAAATCTCTTGAAGTGTTCTTTTTTATTATTATTTTTTTTCCTTCAAAGAATTTTCACAAGAATGTGGAGAAAATATAGTGTTCTATCCTCGAACGGGTAGATGCGATTATGGATGAGGTGTTATTCTTATTCTGTCTAATGGAATTCGTTGAATTACTTACATAAAGGTTGTTCAATCTGATGGTTAAGTCTTATCATCTGTCCATCAAATTTCAACCGTACACAATCAGACGTCTCATTCCACGAAACAAATCACTTCGATAAGAGTCTTCTTGGGAAATCTTATTCAATTAACAACACACTATTTAAGCTCAAGCACAGACAATTCTGTGGCACTACCCTCAAAAAGCATTGGTTTGGTGGGTTGTGAGGTATCTGACTGAAACAAATCTACACATATCTCCAAGAAAAGTCAAACAAGACATCTGTTCAATTGGTTTGCTGTTAAATTGAACATATTTAAGCGAAAAAGATACCAAGCTAGGAACTGCTTGTACATTTTTGTATTGAACGTTGACTGATAAGCAAGAGTTGAATATAGTGACATGTTTTGTGGAAATAGTAAGAAAATCGTTGACGACATAACAACTAACAGAGTTATTAAATTACCAGATGTTCTTAAGTTTTCTATAGAAAATTTTGAAAATCAAGAAATATTTCCTCTTCTCTTACACCTGATGAGTTGGCATGTGGTTTAGATGCTTTAGATGCCGATATGGCATACCAACCGAGCTGATCAGACTTTGAGTACCATCACTTCATCAACTAATCAAGGAAGTTTTGCTGCATAAAGAATTGGCAGAAGACTGAAGAGGTATCACATTGTTGAGTACCTATACACATGGTTCCTATATGTGGGAACTAAAATCGGCAAATATCATTGCGCAAGACCAGGTAAATCGAGAATTGATCAGAGTTGACAGGCAATGTAAATATGCCTATAGAGTTTAACATCGCAACATAATGTTTTTGTTTATATTCAGTTTTCTTAAGTGGGTGGGATAGAATAAGCAGACTGTCACTTTAAGAAAAGGAATAGTTTCACCAATTCCACCCAAGGCCAAAAAGGACCATGCAATAAGGTACATGGCCGGAGGGACACCCCGTAAGCTTTTCCTTGGTATCAGATAACTATTGGAATAAGTATTATTATTATTATTTTTTATTAACTATAGTAATTACAATTACAAGATAATATAAATGGTATGGTAGGAATAGTCGTTTCAAAAGGATTGCACCGGACCCCAGTTGAAGCCAATATGAAAGCCGAAACTTCATTTGTAGTGGAGTCAAGAAGCCAAAAAAACGGCATTTTCAGAAAGTACTCAGAAACAGCTCCGATTTTGATGATTTTTATTTCAAACTTTTGTTTTTGTATTCTGTTTAAGAGCAGAAACATTTCAATTGGGGGAAATAATTATTATTTATATTATTTTATGATCAACGACTGGTGGCTAAATAGCAGTAGAGTGTATAGGTTGGATTGAGACAAGAAAAAAATCATATAGAAGAGGAGGTCTTTTCCCCCCGTTAAGACACGAGGGACAATTTTTAAGAAAAAAAGACCTATTAAAAAAAAACATATATTGAAAATCAACGGCTATGTCCACAATGCCGTGCAATACCTTTTTTTAACCTTAAAACTTAAAAGTGCTTCTTTTATTTTGCATTTAAATAAAACTTTTCGAAAAAATTAATGTTCTAATTCAAAATATTATATTTTTAAGATTTCTCTTTTCGGCTGTTTTGGTCTCAATAATTTATTAATGAAAGATAATCATTATTTTTCCCAACGTTTCGACTAAGTTTTTAGTCTTCTTCAGGGGCACTTTTATTAAACAGAAGAAAAAATATATAAAGACAAATATGCTGATAAGTGCTTAAATACATACATACACAATCTGATTTGAAGGAACTTACATTATTTGAATGATATTTTAGTTGACATCGATCGTCAAAAAAAAAGATTTGTATAAAAAATAAGTTTTTAAGTTATACTTAATTAAAATAAACACATAATTTATCTATTTCTAACATCAACTTACTTTTATTAAAAAAAAAACAATGATTAACAACCGTTTTTAGTTAATCGCACAAAATCGGGAATTTGCGACATAGTGCATCGGTGAGACAGCCCTACGAGCCGTACAGGACGTGAAATATTGGTAACCACTTAAGTTTAGTCTGTATTGCGATAAATTGACCTATTACGGGATCTTAGTCGCTATGCTCGAATAAGTCGGTCAAAATGGACCACCATATTTATTCATTTATTTTTTTGTTATATGCTACATTATAGTACGACATTGTCCGGTGTGCGGTGTTTATATGCTTAGCATAAGAATAATATATATTTTGTAAATTGGATAAAGAAAAAATCTATATATATAAAAGACTAATTTGTTAAATTCCTGTTATCTTTTCAGTTGACAACCGGTTGACTGATTTTCTAAATTTTTATTTTAAAGTAAAGAGGAATAAGGGTAGAAGGTTTATAACAAAAAAATTATATTTTTCAAATCACAAATGCTGCAAATGTTAAAAAACAATGCTTTTTCCACTTTAGCAAAATATATCAATATACGAATACATACTCAATTTTGTATGAAAATTATTTCAAATATTTTCGTCAAATATAGTTTTTTATCGAAAAAAAAAACAACAAAAGACGTACGTATAGCTACTTGACGGGTCTACCACGATATCTAGAAATCAATTATCTAGAAAGTAAAAATCTCGAATATGAAAATCTCGAAAACAAAAATCTAGAATGGAAAAAATCTCGAAAACAAAAATCTAGAAAATAAAATCTCGAAATGCCAAAATCTATAAAAAAAAATCTCGAATGCAAAAATCTAGAATGTATGTTTGAATTTTTGAGACAATGTTTAAAATTCGCGGCGAATTTTAAACATTGTCTCAAAAATTCAAACATACATTCTGGATAACTTACTTCAGATGGGAGAGGAGACAAGAGGTAGACGAGAGTACTTACAAAAAGAAAAACGTATCTTAAAAGTCCTCGACAAAAAGGAAGAGAAATGTTATGTTGGGTTCCTAAGAAGTCTTGCGGCTAACACAAATTTATAAAACTTGTGTTAAGTATTTGTTTTATGTTTTTTTTTTGTTTTGTTTAAAATACATATTTAATTTGTTTTCTTTTTTTGTTTATTGTTTTGATTTTCTTATTGTTTGCAACTATTTTTCTAGCTCAGAAAATAAAATATTGGGTAAACTGATGTATTTGTGTTCTACTGTTAAAAATACAAAAAAAAAAAATCTCGAATTTTTATTTTTTTTCGAGATTTTTTTCTAGATAGAGTCTTTCGAGATTTTTGTTAATTCTGGATTTTTGTGGATTCGAGATTTTTGCGTTCTAGATAATTTTTTTTTATTTTCGAGATTTTCGGCATTCGAGATTTTTGGCATTCTAGATTTCGTCATGATCCCCTACTTGACATTTTTTGTCGTTGATTTGTACTATGACATGTTTTTTAAGCAAAGGAAAAATCGAACACGAAATGCCTTTCGATGTCCATAATGAAGAACGGGGCCAACATACATAGGTTTCATGAATTCTTTTTTGATGAGCTTCGGGATGGGTTATTCGAACGAGAAACGGTGTACTAATGGTTGTTTTTGTGTTTTTGCGTTTGGAGATAAATAGTACGAAAATATGAGTGAATCGTACGAATTTTTTTGGTAGTTTTCAGCCACGAATAAATTCGTACAATAAACTCATATTCGTATATTAAATAAGGAGCTTTGTTCATTGTACGAATGGAATGACAATATTTACGTTTCCTTTCGTACATTTACAAGGAGCGTTAGTACATTCTACTAATATTTCGTACTATCTACCCTCAATTTGTAAATTAACAGAGAGCATTAGTACATTCTACTAATACTTCGTACTATTTATTCCCCATTTGTAAATTTACAAAGAGCATTAGTTCATCCTACAAATACTTCGTACTATTTACTCCCTATTCGTAAAAACAGCATAAGCATTAGTATATTCTACCAATACTTCGTACTATTTACCTGCCATTCGTAAGTTCACCAGAAGCATTAGTTCATTTTACTAATACTTCGTACTATTTACCCTCCATTCGTACATTCAACAAGAGCATTAGTTCATCCTACTAATACTTCGTACTATTTACCTGCCATTCGTAAGTTTACCAAAAGCATTAGTTCATTTTACTAATACTTCGTACTATTTATTTGCCATTCGTAAGTTTACCAGAAGCATTAGTTCATCCTACTAATACTTCGTACTATTTACTTACCATTCGTAAATTTACCAAAAGCATTAGTTCATTGTAATAATACTTCGTACTATTTACTTACCATTCGTAAATTTACCAAAAGCATTAGTTCATTCTACTAATACTTCGTACTATTTACTTACCATTCGTAAATTTACCAAAAGCATTAGTTCATTGTACTAATACTTCGTACTATTTACTTACCATTCGTAAATTTACCAAAAGCATTAGTTCATTGTAATAATACTTCGTACTATTTACTTACCATTCGTAAATTTACCAAAAGCATTAGTTCATTGTACTAATACTTCGTACTATTTACTTACCATTCGTAAATTTACCAAAAGCATTAGTTCATTGTAATAATACTTCGTACTATTTACTTACCATTCGTAAATTAACCAAAAGCATTAGTTCATTGTACTAATACTTCGTACTATTTACTTGCCATTCGTTAGTTAACCAAAAGCATTAGTTCATTGTACTAATACTTCGTACTATCCACTTACCATTCGTAAGAGCATCGCAGTCGTTTGTTTTGAGATCGTGGTTTTTTATAATACAAAATTGTAAAACAGCCTCGACCAAAACTTTCCGCAAGTTGTCTGTTAATTTGGGTGTCCTATTAAATTTCTTCAAATACAAGTTACCTACTCGTTCTTTCTGTCATCAAATACTTAGCACTCTTAGACGCTTTTTATGTTATTTTAATTTTATTTAAAAAAAAAAACTCACAAACCAAACTAAACACGATCAAAATCACAACCAAAATGAGCCATTGCCATGATTTAAAAACAATGACGCAATCCGATTCGAGTAGCGGCAATTTACTAATGCTCTTGGTAGATGTACGAAGTATTAGTAGAATCTACGAAAGCTATTGGTAAATGTACGAATGGAGTGTAAATATAACTTAATAATAGTACAATGTACTAATGCTCTTGATAAATGTACGAATGGAGTGTAAATAATACGAATTATTAGTACAATGTACTAATGCTCTTGATAAATGTACGAATGGAGTGTAAATAATACGAATTATTATTACAATGTACTAATGCTCTTGTGAAATGTACGAATGGAGGGTAAATATTACGAAGTATTAGTACAATGTACTAATGCTCCTGGTAGATGTACGAAGTATTAGTAGAATCCACAAAAGTTATTGGTAAATGTACGAATGGAGTGTAAATATTACTTAATAATAGTAAAATGTACTAATGCTCTTGATAAATGTACGTATGTCGTGTAAATAATACGACGTATTAGTACAATGTACTAATACTCTCGGTAAATATACGAATGAAGGAAAAATATAACGAAGTCATTAGTAAAATGTACTAATGTTTCGCTTAGTGTTAGAATGGAGGAAAAATAGTACGATGTATTAGTAAAATCTACTAATGCGTTTGGTAAATATACGAATGGAGGTTATGATAAACGAAGTATTAGTAGAATATACAGATAAAGAAGTTGCATTCTACTTATAATGAGTTAATCCTACGAATTATTCGTAAGGTCAATTTTCGAGACTAAATTTTTTACGAATATTAGTTTTCCTTCGTACATTTAACAAATGCATGAGTAAATCTTACGAATGAATTTGGAAAAATTACGAAACCATTCGTACACGATGATTTACGAATGATTTAGTTCAATACACGAATAAATTCGTACAATGTACTCATAATTTTGATTTACGAATAATATTAGTAGATAGAACGAAAAAATTCGTGTATTTTACCAAAAAATTAATCAAAATTTACTAATACATTCGTAATTTTCCTATTACAGAAAAGCTTCGTACAATCTACGAATATTCGTTCAATGTACGAATTTTTCTCGTACGAATGCTATTCGTAGCAATTTTACTAATAAAATTTTTCAGTGTACTTGTTTAATGATCGCAAATAGGACATTGCAACAGTGTGGCATGATTGCTCCCAATAGGTCGATGCAGGATGCATTTAGTCAAGAGCTCAGTCGTGAACGACAATACGACATAATCGAATTGAGAAATTGTGTTCAAGATAATAGGTCCGTTCTTTTACTTTTTCGACAGTTTTTGTAAGAACTGTCAAAAATCGAGGAGTGGAGATGAAATTTTGTGATTTTCCCAAAAAGTCAAAGATTATTTGACAGCAAAAATCTCCCAAATTTCAATGTACATACTTCTTATGGTTTGACAGAACTTACAAAAACTCCCACAAGAAATTTTTGTGGCTAAAATCGGGAGATAGGGGAAATATTTTTTTCCTTCAAAAGTGACAGAACTTATTTAATGTAATTTAAATGGAGAATTCTTTAAAAGGAATGTTATTTTGCCCATCAAAGAGGGCACGGGTAAGCTAGTAACTCATAAAAACAAAATTTTAGTTGAAAAGAATATCAAAATTTTGATTGTAGAAGCAAAATTATTTTTGTAAAGTGGGAACACAAATTTCAAAGTACATAAACTAAATTTTAATTATAAAACGAAGAACTAACTTTTGTAACCATTTTACAATCAGGACCTACATACTTAAGAATCAGAAATTTGCTAAGCGTAGTTAGCAGTAATCAATGTTTTGTACATACTTGTTTAGGTTGTAAGTGAATCTCTACAAAGATTATTCCAAAGCTTAATTCCAAGAATAGAAAACGAAAAAGAAGCTCGACTACTTCTATGTCTGTTTATTCAAATCTTATTAGAAGAGGTATTTCTAAAAAACACAATTTTATTTTAAAGGTATACTGGGGTTGACTTAAGAATTATCTCATGGAATGTGGAAAGAAATCTCAACTTTAAAAAATCACAAAAAGACATCCCCAAGAAGTTATTAACCCTGACCATAGTTCCCTACTTTTAATAGAAAAGACGTTCCTTATAATATCATTAAGGCATTCTTTTAACCTAGACAGAAATATTCCGTAGCTCCAGAAAAAAATTCAGCTCCGTACAATAAATGAGGAACCAAAAAAGATGTTGCAATCTTAACTTTTATATGAAGTGGTAGATAGTCACTAATATTGTAAAACCCTTGTAACACACAATTTATTCGACTAATTAGGAACGCCAATTTTATGAGCCTCATAAGATGTTGTCTCATCTATAGCAAAAACCCTCTTATCCTTGGTCTGGTAAGGAATATTAACATTCTCTAACATTAAAGGATCCAGCAAACTACTAACTGGTCTGAAATAAAACTGAGACTTTTCTTGGTTTAATTTCAAACAATTTTTTAAAGCCCATGCGTGAAAAGAAAGAAGGTCACCATTGATAGAGTGAACAAAGGCCGAAGCTTCACTTAGCGGACATGAAAAGAGTAACAAGACATCATCAGCAAAAAGATGAACAAGCGCAGTAGAAGTTGCATATTGAAAATGTTTTATAAGCATAAAATTAGACCTAATATGGAACCTTGGGGTACACCTGACGTCAATTCAACAAAGTCGAAACAACTTTCGACAATACAAACATATTGAAAGCACTGAGATAAGCAAATGTAATGTAATGTAAGTAAAGTAAATGTCATGAATTGTTCTTTTAACCGGAAGTAAAAAGCCTAATACTAAACATTCAAATGTTTGTATTTTTTTACTTTATAGTCCAGTAATTTTAGTAATTTAATACCCCAATCTGCGGAAAAATTCCTAGTGGGTTAGATTTTTGTGGACACCTTTATTACGGTGCTGTTATGAAGATGTGAATAATCGACATTGATATCGTGCCGGTTAAAAAAGTTATGGTGGTCAAAAGGTCGCGAACTTCAGTTTTTCGTGAATATTTTGCGACCTATTGCCCGGAGGTCAATAGTGATCAGGGACAAATTGTTCGTCTTGCCTTAGGCATTTTTCTCTAAAATTAACCATTTTCGGATTAGAGGGACTAGAAGGCGCTCACATTTGCTCTATTGTTTTTTCTTCTTTTATCGGTAAATGAATAGATATCTAAGTTTATTTGCCAATTTGTTATTTGTAGATTTTTTCGATGAATGAAAAATCGGCTATTGGTGGAATTTGTTTCAACTTTAAAGCAAAAACCTTATATAGAAAACTCATGTGGATGCAGTCATATTAGAACTTTCTTGATGTTACTTGAGTTAAATATAAGGAGAAAATGCGATTATATTGTGCTTTGTACACCTAACCCCCTTTATTTTCTTGCTGGATTTTTGAGCTCCAATAATTTTGTAAATCGACCTTCTTACATTTAATTTTTTTCCAAAAGGCTCTCTATAAATCTTCATAATTTTCTCCCTTTATTAGCTGGCAGTAAATCAGTCTGCAAAATTTGTAAACAAACATTAATTTTGTTCAGATAAATTCATCAAAAGATTCTCTGCCGCCTATCCACGAAAAATATATTTTAAAGGCTTTTACCCTATTCTGCAGGGTTATGCAAATTTTACAATATATACATATTTTTATTTTATTTTTGAGGATCCAAAGTTCAAGGACTTTCACACCATATGATGGAGTTATAATATCTATACGAACCACAAAAGTTTCAAACAATTTTGTTTCATAAGCTGTGTTTGCGTTTAAAACTTTCCGCATGAAAATCGATAATAACATGCTTCGGTTGCTTTTAACCTTGTTTAATAATTCAGATTTTACATCTTCGTCAGGCTCGATTATTTGGTTCACTTTTTATCGAAACAAAAACATCCTTCATACAACTAAATAAAAAAGAAGTTTCTACCTACTCAGGAAAGGCAACATTTTCACATTAAATAGATAAATAGTGATGTCAATATTTATCTTGCATAAACTTAAAACAATCAACGCTAATAATTTGCTTGTGACGAATTTGTAAGCATGTCAACTCAATAACGAGAACTTATTCAAACAAATATACGCGCAAGCCATAAGTATCTGGATACTATAATCGTAGCATTTCGCGTTTCGAGTGAATAAAATTAGAAATTTCTTTAGCTGATGTAATGTTAGCAACAGAATCAGGAAATCTTTAATTCTTAACGTCGAATGAATTAAAACCATCTTCTTGAAAAAAACTTACAAGGCATAGAGAAGTGTGATGGTCGAGCAATGGTCCCAACAGAGCGGGCCAATGTGAAGGTCATATCGACCGGCATGGCACCCCAATATAACCCAACAGAATTCATTGCCTACAAACAGTTGGGCATTTGGGCAGTTTTTGGTCAGGGCGCTTTTTCTTTCCTAGTGACTGATGTTAATCATAATCATATAATAAAACGGCAAACAGTTTTTTTGTGATATAGGTACTTTACGCGGCATTCAAAAACCGAAGAGACACAAATTACATATTTATCGAAAGCATATTTTGTTTAGATGCAGATGTATATTAATCTTATATTCTGTACTGAAGTTGATGAAAACAACAAATTAAAATAAAAAATATAAGTGAGGTTATTGAAACAAATGTCAAATCACAGAGATTTTGAACAGCTGTTGTGTTCAGAGTGTGTTCGCGAAGAAATGTCAGAATATCATTAAGAGTTAAGGTGGGTTCACATTATACAAATCTGCCAATATCAATATGACAAGTTGATAAACATGTTGTTGAAAGTGAACCTCCTTAAACGAAAAATCAACGCACTCGATTTTCGAGAGCATGGACGACTAGTTAATATTATTTTCCAAATAATTCTGACTGTCATAATAGTCCTGAATTTTCTCTCACCCAATTTAGAAAAACAAACAAAAAATTTTGAGGTATGGCAGAAGCGAATCTAATGCGATTATTCCGTTGACCAAATATACAAGTTTATTGAAGGGTTTGAAAACAAAAAAAAAGAAAAGAATTGTCTTAGATGTTTAAGTTTACCATCTTGTCCCAGTACGCCCCTGTCCAATTCAGTAAGCTCAATAAATTTTTATTTAAGTGACTGAAAATTTTCATTACATTGCTGGCATTTTACCAAACGTGAAACACATGGTCCACGAAAGAAGAAATGTAACCATTTTTATTGGCAAAAAGCCTTTGGCGAGGTAGTGCTACAGACGACGGAGACGGACGGACGCGACGCGCAGCCCACCACCACAAATAAAACAAAGTGTTTTGCAGCAAATAAGACGTAGCCACCACCAAACTTAGGGGCCGGTTATAGCTATCAGAAAAACGGATCAGAAAAAATATTCTTTTCCAAATTTGACTACTCTAGAACTTCATTTGAGAGAAATATTTATGCAATTCGACGAACATTTGTTTGAAATATATTTTTCAAAAAGAATTAAAACATTTATGACCGAATTTAATTGGAAAATTGAATTTAAATTTTTTTCTGATGAGATTTCATTTTTCTGAACAACTGATTGTAAAAACTTCAAAAATATTCCATTTCGTTTTTCTGATGTGTTTCGATTTTTTTCTGTTCCGACCACATCAGAAAAATTTTTTCTGATGAAAAAAAAATTCTGATGTCATAAAAAACAGCGCGAAGCTGAATTGACATTCAATTTCTGACACAAAATTTTTGGTTGCTATAAACACTCATCAGAAAAATGTTTCAAGTTTTCACTGTTTCAATTTTTTCTGATGGATTTTTCTGATAGCTATAACCGGCGCCTTAGATGCAGCACTAGCACCATGAGCAACGCAAACCGTCTAAAATTTCCAACGAATTTGTCTGTTCGTCTGCTGTTTTCTTCAGGAAGAAAAGTTTTCTTCTTTGTCTATATGCACTGGTTGATGCTAGCTGGCACGTTTGGTTATTTTTGCTTCGTCATACCTGCACTTTGTGTTTCTTAGATTTATCGACGGATAGTTAGAGTAGAAGTGAATCTTTTTTAAGAAATGAAATTCGAAAAACATTTTAAAACATGTTGAAATCTTTTATAAGACTTACAATCATTATTCAAACAAACAGGACATCACAACTTTCATATATCTCGACAGTGGAAAAAAAGAAGTAAGGAAAATCGATTAAGGTGCAAGAACTGCAACCGTGTGCTACTTGGCTCCATTCATTGGCAGGCAATATCCGTTCGACTGCACTTTGGAGACAGTTCGTTTCGGAATGTTTTCTCATGGCAAAGAAAATCGACTCATCCATGCGGAAAGGAATATTCTTCGTTCTATGTGTTTGGGCAATCAATAAAAAATTAAAACGAATTGAAAATCTTACATTGTTACTACTTGTCCTTTTATCATTTTTAAAGACCTATTGTTTGATGTGCAATCAGTTCATTGTCGTGAGTACTGCCTCTTGTGTATTACTGACAAAGCTTCCAAAGGTATAATTTGTCACGGAAAAATGCATCTCAAGTTTCAACACAGTCGTTCGAATCCAGCATGTCCCCTCACTCACTCAATTAATTGTCTAAGAGAGTATAAGCCACTTTGAACTTGGTTCCTTGGAGCTTAGTTCTTTCTTTAGTACTGTTCTATTAAAACTCTAGTTGATCTCATCTGAAGCCAATATCTACAGAGTGCTACAAGTTTTTTTGTTAATAAATTGATATCACAATGGCACAGACAATACGAAGCTGTACATTTGGTTTCATTTTTCGATTTAAAAAATTGCAATGGGGTCAAATAAATGACAAACACTTAAAACAGTATGTTTTGGATTCTGCACCACTTCAAACAAAAACAATGTGAGGATTCACAAGCAAAAAACACCATGCTTTTCGTACTGTGCTATCCTTATATTCAAAATGTCAATTTGCGTCTTTTTTTTTTCTTTGTCTGTGTAATGGTCTTTGACATGTAATCTCTGCTTAATCCACCATTTGCAAACAAAATTTAATTATTCTCTCTGGACTTTGCTTTACTCCATGAGATGGAGAAAACGTGCTTAATGACTTTTCAAAGAGAATCAGATGGAGACGGTTGGATTTTTTTTTTTTTTTTTTTATCAAATCTTGTAAGTCCAACAAAATCCAAAATCCAATGTGGGAAAACAAGTACTTTAGGTTTTTGACGTCATCCTCAGTCATTTAGGACATTATAATCCCTTACCTTATCTTAATAAACAATTTTCTGGTGTTTACATTAATCTTCTGTGGGATAAAATATGTGTACCTTACCTATGTAGGTGTGTTGACTTTTTGTTATTTTATCTGAAAGACGTTCACGTAAGAATTTTTGAATCATTCCAATTGATGGCAAGATATATGTACAAACGCTGAAAGGATAAGCCTTTTCAAGAGGCTTGAGAACAAAATGCGTAGAAGTATTGTAGGTAGTAAAAATCTCGCACGAGCTTGCTCTTGGCAGTTGACTCCACATTACTCGATTTGTCGCCAAATTTGAACAATCCCTTATATTTTCCATACAAGGAATATTTCATAGTAGAAACCTTCCTAGGTTACAATTCTTTTTCAAGTGAACACATTTTTCAGGTTCCTGGACTGTTTCCCCTTTATTAAAACCTATTTTTGAGTGAGACAGAATTTAAAAAAAAAGATGTTCCATAAATGAGACATAACGTCCCAGTCGAGCAATTAGCGGAATCGATTAACAAAGAAAATACAACTAACATCCAAAAGAAATGCTTTGAAACAAGGCCCCGGCTAACTAAAATTTAAAGTATCAGTGGAAAACTCACACTTCAAAATCAAAAGTCCATCTTACAATCCGTTTACATCGACGATATTGACATAATTGGAATTGGAATAAGCTTGATGCCATAGTCATATAGTCACTCATCATCCAGGTTTCCTTGAATTGGACTGAGACATTAATTAGCCCAGCCTTTGATTATACGGCGTATAAGTACTATTTTTAACTTCCCAGAGGAAGTTATTGTAATGGGGCCGATTTTGCATTTCTCAATGTTTCAAGGTCACTAGAATCCAAATCAACCGTTTTTATGATGATGTCTGTGTGTGTGTGTATGTGTGTTTGTATGTGCGTATGTGCGTATGTGCGTTACGTTTTTTCAGCTCGATTATCTCGTGAACCACTCAACGTATTGTCATTCGACGCGGTATTGTGTTGTTAAGAGCTGATAAGGTTTTGAGCGCAATCCGCTTAGCAATTTTTTAATGGCAATCAAAAATCTAAGACAACCCTAATATAATGAAAATTATGATAATTTCTGCAATAATTTCAACAATAGTGCAAAAAATCTTATTTATCAATTTAATCAATGACTCAATGAAAAAAAAAAACAATATTCAGGAGTATCGTAATCTACATTTTATTACTTACTGACCCACCAAACGCTGCTTTGCCATTTAAATATTATTTTTCGGAAATACTAATCCGATTAGAAAAATTGCTTCACTAATAGAAAACTACAATATTCAGGAGCAATATAGGCTGTATTTTTATGTGCAAAGTAGTTGTGCATGAGTCCACGAGTTGGTACACCAACTTTTGACAGATGGCGCCACTCTTATTCAATAAACTTAATGTATTTCCTAAAATCATCAGTTTAATGGAATTTGACTTTGAACCAACGTGCGTGTACGACTACAACGGGATGCAACGGCTGAAAATTTTCCAAAATAACTAATGTTTTTACGTATTTTTCTACTCTGGGAAGTTAGTTGTGTGGACTCCATGGGTCACACTCATATTTTTGTTTTTTTTTTTTATAAAGGGTCCGCCATCTAACGTTTTCTCAACTAGTGCTTATCTCGTGAAAATTAGTTTTATCCTTCTGCTGAACGAATATGGTTATGTATACGCTTGAACAACGCTGGGAAATATTGCGACATTACTTTGAAAATCATGGAAATGTTGCAGAATGTGTGAGAAGCACCGTCAGCACCGTCTTGTGAAAAAAGTGAAAGAAACTGGCATCCTCATCGATAAATCAAAACGTGAAAAGCCAAAAACAGTGCGTACACCCGAGAATATCGCTGCTATGGCAGAAAGTGCACTGAACCAAAAAGGTACGTGGAATTAATGAATATATTCGTTGGGACAATGTATGATACATTATTATTTGTCCAATGAACTCGTTAATTAATTTCATGAACGGCCGTTCATTAAAATTAATAATCGTTCATAGATTTTATGAACGTACATAAAATCGTTCGTAAAAATTTCTCCGACTTATTTTTATTAACCATTCATTAAAACAACGAACGATTCTAAGAACGCGTTTATTAAATATTCAAAAAGCGTTCATGGAATCAATGAATGCGTTTATTAACATTAATAAACGCGTTACTAAAAATCCATTTTTAAATTTTTTTTTAATAAACACGTTTACTAATTTTAATAATTGATTCAGTGAACCCGTTTATTAATTTTTCAAATCAATGAACGTATTTATTAAATTTAATAAACGTGTACATTGAATTAATGAACACGCTAATTAAAGTTATTAAACGCGTAAATTAAATTTTACAATTATGTTTAATAGACGCGTTTATTAATTTTAATAAACATGTACATTGAATCAATGAAAGTGTTTATTAATTTTAATAAACGGTTTCACTGAATTAATGAACGCATTTATTAAAGTTAATAAACGCGTTAACTAAAATTAAATTTTAAAATTACTTTTAACGAACGCGTTTATTAATTTTAATAAACGCGTTTACTTATTTTAACTAACGCGTTTATTAAAATAAATAAAAAACTCTGTAAAAATACAAAAGAAAGTAAAATTAGTGCGAATTTTCTTTTCCAGTTTTTACAAACCTTTTAAAATTGCTTCGTTCTTCAACTCTCATCTTCTCTTTCCTGAAATTTTAAAAGTTAAATAAAAGAAATTTTTACATTTATGATTACACTTTTATTGTTCAGATAAGCCAGGAAAAATTTACATACAAAGTTACAAGAATTTTATTTATCTTCGGAAAATATTAAATTTAAAAATTACGAGACAAAGTGAAATTTAGTGAAAATTTAAGAAATGAAGTTATAAGATCTCATTAAGCAATATATTATGAGTCTTAAAAAGTTACAATAATTTTAGTAATTTATTTTAGTTATTTAATTAACAAAAATTAAAAAAACAAAAACAAAGACAAAAAAAATTATTACGTACTTACTTTTTATTTTTGCAGTGGGTTGAGGTTTGAGGATGACTTCCTCGCAGCTTCACACTTTAACTTTAACTACTTCTTCAAATGGCTTGGCGTGGTTTTGCCGGCTACATCATTTAACGAAAGAAATTATTTCGTTCACCAAAGAAATAAAGTGTTCCCACTTTGACAGTAAAACTACTTTACTTGTATTTGCCTTTACCACACACTAAAATTTAATTTATTGAAAATTATGCATTTTCTATGGAAGAAAAGATAATTAACACAATTATATATGCAAACACCGCGAACAAAATGTAAACTTCCAAGAAGAAATGTAATTTTTTTTGTATGCACTTTTATTAGAAGAAAGCACTTGTGTGAATTAGGTTAAATATTAAACCGAGGTTAAATTTTTGTCACTTTTGAGGTGAAAAGAAACGCAGGTTAAATTTTTATCTTGAGAGGATTAATATTTGATAACACAATACGGCTTAAATATTTTTTTAAAATTATATAATGAAACAATATATATGTATGTCCAGAAATAATTTAATAGACAAAATATATCATATTTTGCCCAAAGTGGCACAGCGCCACTTTAACCAAAAACACACCTAATATTGTAATTTTCACTCATTATTTGTATCTTTTTATTAAATGTTAAATACATAATTCAAATCATTTATTTTCTCATAGAAACCTATTTTTTTTTTTTGGTTAGATAATTTTTTTTCCAACGCATCGAAAATAACTTCAATTTAGTTATTTCCTTACGTCCAACAAGCAAATGATTATAAGAACGTTCAGTTAATTTATTGTTTAATACACTATATTTTCAAGTGTGATCACTGTAACACGCAAGTGGAATCTAAAAAATGGCGCAAAATTTACCCTTCGATAAATTTTTACTAACCATACATTGAATTAATAAACTGTTCATTAAAATTATGAATGGTTCATTAAATTAATGAACGGTTTATTGAATTAATGAACACGATTAATAGAAATTCTCCTTCTCTGCATACTTTCGTTAAGTTAAGTAATGAACCATACATTGAAATCATGAACTATTTATTAAATTCATGAATGAATCATAGAAATACACTTTCTGTTGTAGTTTCTTCAAGGTTCATTAATATTTGTTGCGTTCCTTTGGGAGTATTTATCTACTGCTTAGTACTTAAAGTTACTTTCAACAACTATAACTCCATTGAAAAAGGAGTTTCAAGCAGCTCTAAGTATCTACTAAACTAAACAAATTTTTCGTTTTTTTAGAAAGTGCATTAGAAAGCCTCCGTTATTGGTTCACTTAGATAATGTTCCTAAGAGAAGTCAAAATGGACTCAGAGAGTTTTCCCGGAACTTTTTATTGACTTTTCTGTTTTAAGTAGTATCAATACAAATTTACGTCATTCTGATGTTTAATGTAACTCTTTTATTATTGATTCTAGAAAAAAGTGTTATGAAAAAAATTGTGTAAATTTTATTTCAAACAGCACAAGTCCATTCCAACTCATTTCGAGAAAAACGAAAAAATTTTGTTTTCCATACAACTTAGTACTAAAAGCACACAATTTATTTTTTTTTCTCCAGCAATGCCATCAGATAGTGCTCAGTAAATACTACAAGACCTCATCATTAGTTTATTTTTGACAAAAAGTGGACATGTGCCGTTTTTCCCCTGGACCCTTCATATGTTTTATAACTTTTTTCGATAATTGCTTTTGTTTAAAAGTTAGACCTCACTTTGTTAATCACATAAAAGGGTGATTTTCTTATATTCATGATATCTTTTATATTTTCATATTTTTTGAAAAATTAATTATCTTTTAATTATCTTTAACTTTTTGCAAAAGAAGTTTGAGTTACCGCTCTGAATATGAATGGCTGTTCATAAAAATTAATAAACGTTCATTGATTTTAATAAACGGTATTCATTGTTTTTTACGAACAGATTCAAAAATCATTGAACCGTTAATTAAAATCTGAAGAAATTTTTTTTAGAATGGCTGTTCATAAAAATTAATAAACGTTTATTAATTTAATATACGGTATTCATTGTTTTTACCAATAGAAGAAATTAAGGAATGGTTGTTCATAAAAATTAATAAACGTTCATTGATTTTAATAAACGGTCTTCATTGTTTCTTACGAACAGACTTAAAGAATCAATGAACCGTTAATTAAAATTTGAAGGAAAAGTTTTTAGAATGGCTGTTCATAAAAATTAATAAACGTTTATTAATTTTAATAAACGGTATTCATTGTTTTTACCAATAGAAAAAATTTAGGAATGGCTGTTCATAAAAATTAATAAAAGTTCATTGATTTTAATAAACGGTATTCATTGATTCAACGAACACGTTCACTGGGACAATGAACAGATTAATTTAATCAGAAAATCGTTCAAAAAATCATACATATAGAATTTAATAAACGAGAATAATTAATATTCATAAAATTTTTTCGTTCGTAAAATTTATTTTTAATTAATGGTACATTGAATTCGTGAATAGTACATTGATTCAATGAATATTCATTGAATTTGAAGTTAATTAACGCCGTTCGTAGATTTTACGTACCATTTTTTTTTTCAGTGTGTGCGTGAAGCGCCATCAACAACAATTCACCGTCGTTCTAAACAATTGAACATTTCGGAGACATCATTGAGACGAATTTTGCATAAAGACCTTGGTATGACGCCATACAAAGTCCAATTGATTCAGGTGTTGAAGCAAACTGACCATCCAATGCGTTTTCGCTTCGCTAAGTGGGCCTGCGATCAACTTAGAGAAGATGCCGATTTTGCCAAAAAAATCATCAGATGAAGCTCATTTTGATCTTGGCGGGTATGTAAACAAGCAAAATTGTCGCATTTGGGGCACAGAAAACCCAAACGCATGCATTGAAAAGCCGATACATCCAAAACGAGTCACTGTTTGGTGCGGATTTTGGTCCAGAGGCATAATTGGGCCATTTTTCTTCGAAAATGAGCAAGCAATGGCTGTTACAGCCAATGGCGATCGAATGTTGAACGAATTTTTGTTCACAAAAATTGAAGAGGAGGATATTGGCAACATTTGGTTTCAACAGGACGGCGCGCCGCGCTACGTGCCACACAGCCAAAGCTACACTCGATGTTTTGCGCCCTGTTTATCAGACGCAGAGTTGATGTCGTTTGGCCACCTCAGAGCTGCGATTTGACACCGTTGGACTATTATTTGTGGGATGCCGTAAAAGATAAGTGTTACGCCGATAAGCCAGAGACAATTGACGCTTTAAAGGACAATATTCGTGAAGCCATTGGTGAAATACAGCAGCACACAATCGATAATGTGCTTAAAAATTGGACCGATCGTGTAGGCTACTGCATGGCCAGCCGAGGCAGCCATTTGAATGAAATTATTAACCGGAAGGATAGTACTTTTAAATAAAAAAAGAAATTTGAGAAAATATTTAGTAGTTTTTTTTTTATAGCATTTTCAAAAAAAAATAAGTTATTTGGCGGACCCTTTATTATACAAAGCTGAGCGATCGAAATTCGAAAATTATGACTGAGTAAGAAATGCCGAATAAATCCAGCTCTGAGTGCTTCACCTTTCTTTGTTTTCACTTCTATCTCTCGAGCTGGATGCACAGTCTATTAACGTAAGTTTGAAAATCAAATCTTGATTAATTCGTTTAACCACATGCAGTTTTTGTGCATAAAGTGTAGACGGCAGAATTGCCATGTTCTTATTCTTAAAGGAAAAATATTGTAAATAATTTATTTTTTTTTAATAAAGAAATTACCTATCTACCTATCTATCTATCTACATAAAGTGTATTTAAAAATAAAGAATTCTCATAAGTTCTTATGCGAGGATTGGAGGATTTTAGTGTTCGAAACACCACACACGTTTGCACGAAATTTAAACTTTTATTTTTGCTAACCAGATAAAACAGACTTTGATGACGGTGGTGTGTTTTTCCGTAGATCTCCGATCAAACAGATCCCATAGAAGTACCCACCGAAATCGTGTAAAAAGGCCAGAAAACCATCAGGTCGAATGGTCTAGATGAAGATCGTCACCCAGCATACAAAAAAATATATAAAAGAAAAATATAATAAAAACAGATATCCTTTTTCTATGATCTATCATATATTATCCTATTTTTCATCAGAAAGAAATATAACCTTTAACAGAAAGCATCCATCTTCCCGAAGACGAGCTTACTACCTGAGCATTGCAAGCATGCTAAACCTCCGCTGCTTATCAAGAGAAAACTTACCTTAGTTAAAAGTACGTTTTGTCAACCCCCCTGCACGCTACAGCTTGGCGAGAAAAATTCTTGAAGACCCATGCGGGCTGTAGAGCAACACATTTCTGGCCAGAGAAGTGGTGGTCTAAGGACTTTGTCTGAGTGATAATGAAATGGCTATCAATGTTCCGTCCTGTTGAAACTAAACCCTGAAGTTGACGCAAGAGGGGTAGACAACGCTTCAGTTAAAACGCACAAGTGGTACCTACTAGCACAGATAATAAATTTATACAGATGTCTCACCCTTATGGCGAGAAATGATATATGAAACTGAAAGCTACCAAAAAAAAAGCTTTTTCCAAAAGCTTTAACGCATTCACTTATTGCATTAAAAATCTATTTTCGCTCGCCTCATTGCCCATAAATGAATACTAAGGCAAGGGAAAAAGCTTCTAAAAGCTCCTTGTCTGTTAAGGCGTTGTCTGTTAAGAGAAAAATATGTTTCATTTTTTTCTACAGGGATGAGACATCTGTGTAAATTTATTATCTGTGCTACTAGGCACCGAGCTGGCTGGACACGTTCTTCGGATTATTTAGATTGACTAGTTTTCTGAAAATTTTAACATTCAAATATCTGATTGTCGTTTTTAAGCAAATTTAGGCCAAACACATCAAGTTTATTTTGTTTGTTTGTAAATTCGCTCGAAAAAGAACAAACAGATTAGGAGTAAAGTTGCAGGTCTGAATTAGATTTCATCATAATTAAGTAATTTTCACTGAATTGAATTCATAATGTCTTGTTACCTCACTCGAAGTTTCTAGCAAAAATGTTTGAATTTTGATTTATAAAATCGACTAAACCTGCAACTTATCAATTAAATTTACATTAAACCCTAACTACTTTTTTATATTTTCATAATTATAATGTATTAATACCTGCCGTTAATTATACCACTTGGCTCCGAGCAATTAATTCCAAAGTTAAATAATTTAACTATCAAGTTAAGTCATTTATAATTTAATGTCTAACCAACCAGATTCATTGGCATGCTTAAATAATTTACAAGTGCATAATTTCAGATCAATCACCTCTTGTACTTTGATATTAAGTATTTGCATTTGAGTGGTATTGCATTTTACCTAACAAAATCACGTTCGAATTTTATCAGTATACGTCACTTTTACAAATTCCTGAATTTTCTTATAGCAACCATATTTTTATCGCATTTGTGTTACGTTTGTTCTGTCTAGCATTTTTTTGTTGAATTCCATGTTTAAAATAGATTTTTGTACACGTCTTAAGCACAGCGCGTGTCACAGAAAAGTACAAACTTTAAGTATCTAGAAACACCAAAGTGCATGTAACTATTTGCTTGGTTGCGGTTTTGACGGAAGTGATTAAGTATTTTGATTTTTGTACTTTACACTTGACGACTACTTAAAGAGTGATATGACGTTAGTATTTTACATGTTTCGAAGTTCTCACTCAAATCTCAAGTTAATGACTTTTTGTTTCGTGGATGTGAGATTATTATAAAGTCTTGTGTTTACTAAGATCCAAATTCAAGAACCCCAGAGCAGTGTTATTGAAAGCAGTAAATGTTGTCTCTTTTAAAAAGTTTTCATTTTAAATATTATATTTTACACTTCAAATTAACATTCAACAAGCACAATCCAAAAGAACCCGAAGTTGATGATTTTAATTATTTTTTCTGAGTACTAAGTAACGCGGCTGAATAATTTAAGTTAACATGAGTTTGAAAAGTATCAAGTGAACCTTATGAAAAAAGACAAGGACATTGATAGACTAATTTATTCTTGAACAGCTAAAGGAATATTTTTCACATCATAAGGGAAAGACATCATTCATACTTTACTCGTTTCTTTGAAAATACGTTGTTGGGATTACTCAATGGCCCGACACCTACATATGTATGACAATTTAAGGTGTATACGTTTTCTGTAACCCTTTTAAAAAAGTCCTTAGACGCGATAAGATTTGAGAGACTTGATATGATTCTCGGCTGTCTGCCAGAAGATGCTCATAATATGTCATATCCATGGTAGGTATCATGTATGTTTTGCTAACGGGTGGATTCTTCTATTTTTACGATTTAATTCCACTTAAAACTGAAAGGCCGACATTCAGTTTTTCAGAACCATTATCTGATATTTTCCAGAAGTGTAGAAGTGGTAGAAGTGTATCAAGTAATTTTCCAAGAGATAAGAGATTCGGAATTTGATGTCGAAAACCAATTGTACAGTTGTAGTGATTTGATCTTTAAATTCACTTAGAGGCGGTATCAAAGCCCATCGGACTAGTTTGTTTAGGAGTTTTAAAGTTTCCGTGCACAAAACGGCATAGGCGGAACCTTCATGTATTCAACTCCACCTGTCGTTTCCATATGTAACAAACATTTAACCGAATTCAGCTTTGATGTTAACTGTCATGAAGTGCTTTTTCAAAGAGTTGAAACTTAAGACCTTCTTCCCGAGTCCAGTTCAAACGGATCAAAATAAACGTTGATTATATCCAGAATAGCAGTCGCTATGATAGACGTCACTGTTCTTTGGTTTTCAGATGCCTGAACCAGAATATCGTTACTCATTATTAGATTTACTCTGGCCTAGACCATCCAAACAAATTTCTTAGATGATGGTTATTATCTGTCTTATAAGCAGTTCACAGAGACCGCTTATTGTTCGGCTGCATGTGGTTTATTAAAAGACCTTACTTTCCACATGCAAGACCGAATTTCGGTTAATTTATACCGTTGGCATGGGATGTCGTTCTTTAATCATTCGATATACAAGGCTTGTAAGTGTTTTGGAAGTAAAACACCTGGAGGGCCAGATCTTTGGTTTGATGGGGATCCGGCCGAATCGCATATTATTGCCCTGTACATTGATTGCATAAGGAATTCTTCCGCTGCCCCTGTTTTACGCATACTTGCTTGCCCCCTCTCTCCCTCTTTGTGTCCACTGGGGTTGAGCTCCAATTTTCGGGTGTGCAATACACTGTACACCCGATTATCACCTCTCGGAGGTGGAGAGTAGGAGCACAGATAAATCTGTACACAAAAAAACTGAAGCAAATTTTAAAGCTCCAGTCAGATAGCTCTTGTCTGGTGTGGAAAAAAAAATGAATCATATTTTTCTGCAGAGACGAGATATCTGTATAAGTTTATTATGTGTGGTATCTAGGCTAAAAAGTTAAAAGCATGTATGTAAGTCAATAAGAGGGTATAATATTGCATACAATTTTTTGTTTTAAAGAGACAGATCCATCTTACTCTAAACAAAGACAGTAAACGTTCAAACTAATAAACAACAAAGAATCTTTTACGTACACCTACAGCTTAATATTTCCTTCTTCTTTTTTCATCAACAACTTTCCCAATGCTAAGCCACATCAAACATAATCTAATTTGTTATGAAAAAAACGTTTAATTGATTTCATAATGATGAGCTACCTAAATAAAAGAAAATCTTTACCTTTGTATTTACGGTAGTAAAAGCGTTGAGCTACATTGCTTTGCAAAATTTTTTAACTTTTTGTTGGTCAGTTTCCCCAGGGAAATTGAGCTACCTGCAGGGTTTTTCTGTCACTGCTTTTACGTTTTTGTTATAAATAAATGTTCGTGTTAAATTATTCTTTGTTCTTTTAAGAGTTCAAGGGCAGTTTTGATAATAATCATTTCCATGAAAATCAAGAGAAAAAAACCGGCAAACCATTTTTAGTGGGTGGCTTTAAGTGGGTGCTAGCCACAGAAACAGGATTTATTTATCACATTCCTAAGTGCGCTTTATAATAAACTTTGACCTGAATAAGTACACATTTCATTCTCAAACAATTTTTCTACCTTTTAAGGGCGTTTATTTTTGTTGAAAATGCTTTTGGTTATATTTTCTTCTTTAAGACCATCAAAGTAACTCAAGTGCGACGAACAATTTTGAACATCTTGTTCTACCTTATATCAGGTCCTTGAAATGTTGGTGTTGGTGTTCATTTGCAGAGCTCATTCGTAGGTAAATGTTTTGATAATCTGGGCAAGTAAAAATGTAACAAGCATACTTGTTAATTGTTTCTATCTTCGTATAAAATTTTTTCTTTGATATGAATCTAGGACCAGTTTTAAAAATATCTAAATTTTGTTAATAAAAATTAAACACGCCTGGTTTCCGCTCTTACACACTGAACACTTACTTCACATGCACGTCTTGTGTCTTGACATACTTCACTTGTACGAGCTAAGAATTAAGACAATTTGAGTTTTCCAAGCGTTTTTTTTGTCGTTATATTTGGTTTACGGTAGATTTGATACCGCTATCGTGATTGTATTGTCTCCGGAAGAAGGGCTTAATTTCAATCATTTTGTGTATGTATTATACTTTTTATTTCTACTTGCTGGCCCAGACCCAGTAGAAAACTTTTTATCCAACAAGCTAATCCTGCAAACATTATTTAGCCATAAAATTTACTTCTAAGAACAGCTGTATGTCACTGAACTCCTTCTAAACGGTTGGACCAAATTAAATAATTTTTGTTTGTAAGTGCTGTATTCCAACGGAGTCTTGGAAGATGGGTCTAGCGGTTAACGAGAGCAAGACCAAGTTAATGCTGTCAACAAGAAAGAACACCCAACACCGACAATATAGACAGATTAAACTTCGACTAGTTAAGGACTTTGTCTACCTAGGATCCGCTACAAACTCAGATAACAACACCAGCGCTGAAATCAAACGAAGAATCACTCTTGCCAATTGCTGCTTCTTTGGACTTAAGGTAGGTGACCCAAATAAGGCCCGGACCCTTATAAGGCCCAGTGCATAAAAAAACACATAGCCAACAAGTAACGGGACTTTTTGTTCTTTGTGTTCGTACAGCCGTTACATTCGAACTCATACAAAAGAAAGCAACCAGTTACTTCGATCGGTTTAAAATTGGCAGACAATTGAAAATTTCTTAGTGACGTGCACGTGCTTTTTATAAAAAAAAAAGTTTATAAAATTTTACTGTTTCCACGTATTTTATCAAGTAAGTACAATTGTTAATTTTTTTCGTAGAATATATTAACTGTAGCCTTATTTATTGCAATTTTTGTTTATATATATTTGCTAGATTTTTGTTTATAATTTTATAAACAAAAGTCTTTCGTGTTCCTAACAAGGCCCATTAAAAATATGACTGGGCCTTATTAAGTATATGAAAAATTTCATTTTTTATTTCGGTGGATTTCAGTCAATATGCCAAGACAGACCGTTACTGAGAAAAAAAGAGCTTCTTGGACTGAAGAACGAATGGACCAGGCCTTGAAATCAGTTCAAAGAGGCTTATTATGCCAGCATGAGATTTTAAGATTTTTAAGTCAGAAAGACTTTTTTCTGTTATTTTTTTTTTTATGAATAAAATCAATTTAAATTTATTATAATTACAGATTTTGCCTTTTTCTTTCATTTTACTTTATTAAATATTTGATTTCAGCAAAAACTACAGTGAAATTTAAAAGAAAAATGTATGGGCCTTATTAGGAACCCGTGTTCCTAATAAGGCCCAACGTAAGGTTTTTCAAAATGATCGAAAAATATATTTCAGTTTAAGAATCTTAAAGTTAAAAGTCTGCTTTCCTCTGCATAATATAACTATTGTTTATAATATATTAAGTTTGAGTTCATTTTTATCAAGGTGTGAAAGTTGTTAAGGATAAACAATAAGGTGGGCCTTATTTGGGTCACCTACCTTATAAGGCAATTGAGTAATAAAGTCCTCTCTCGAGCCGAGCAACTAAAGTGTCACTGAACAAGACCCTCATCATCCCGGTCCTAATGTAGGTATAGTGCAGAAACATGGACCATGATAACATCGGATGAAAACTCTTTGGGCTGCTTTGAAATCAAAATTCTTTGAGAGATTTTTGGTCCAGTTAGTCTATACATACATGGAGAATGGAGACGAAGATTCAATCAAGAACTGTAGGAGCTGTTCAGCGACACTGACTTAACCAGAAAAGTTAAGGTACAACGACCGACGCACGGCTGGGTCATGCAGAGCGAATGGAAAATAATGTTCGGGCCCGTAGAGTCTTCGAATCCAACCCGGAAGGACGTCGCTGAAGAGGAAGATCGTGCCTCAGGTGGAGCACACAGGTGGTAGAGGACCTGAACCAACTTGGCATGCGAAACTGGAAACAGCTAGCTAGGGACCGAGCTGACTGGAGACACTTGTTGGATGAGGCGCTGGACCGACCTGGGCTGTATCCAGGGCTGGATTTAGATGTCTGGAGGCCCCGGGCAGCAAAGGAGTGGAGGCCCCTTATTATTTTCCAAATATGTAAAATGGACAGTTTTTTTTTCAATAAATACTAATTTATTGTGAAACCAAGAATATATTATTTTATTATTTAACAAACATTATAAATATAATTGAAAACAGGAATGATTAAGTTTTAGTGCTAAAGAACGGAACCTTTCGCTGAAATCCAGTTCCCGAAGTAGATCAGTTTTAATAGTCAGGAGAGAAGGAGGTAGACGGTTTTGTCCCATCGTGGTTCGAAGTCTATTTTTTATAGTTTTTATTTTTGAAAATGAGCGCTCTCCAGTGCACTTTGATACCATTAAAACCAAATACATTCTCAATTTAATTTCAAGATTTGGGAACGTAGCTCTTATATTTTGATCTTCGAGGATTGGGTAATAAAATAGTTCCGGAAATAGGTTTTTCCTACAGTCCTTCTTGTATGAATCGATCAAAGACAAAAATTGAACCAACTCATTACCAAGACTAGGTTCTGTTACGAAAATTAGAATATACTACTTTGTAATTTTATACTTTGTCGTTGATATTAATTTTTATCGTAGAACTTAATTATTTTGTCATAAAAATAATATTCGATTTTTATACTCATTCTGAATAAAACTAAAAACATTGTTGTTCAATTTCTAAAACCTGTTTTATTTAACACTGGTGTCAGAAGTAAAGATGGTTAAATTCGGTCAGCTAAAAGTAGAAGACCTTAAGAAGCAATTGACCAAGTTTAACAAGCCTACAACTGGGAGCAAGGCCGAATTACAATTATGTACGTTTACAGACTGCTATGGCCGAACAAGGCATCGATGTGGAAAGTATGGATTTTCCAGACAACTCAAAGGAACAAGTATCGGAAGAGATTGAAGAAACAGAAAACCCGCTAGGTGACGGTATGCAAACGTTGGCACAGCTTTTAAAGGAAATGGAGAAGCGAATGGAAAGAAATTTTGAAAGTGCTCTAGTAAGATTTGGTACTCAATTTAATTCTCTTGAGCAGGGTGTACAAGGTTGCGATGCTAAATTTGGAGAACTTGAAAAGAGGACCAATGAAAAGCTGAGTCAACTAGGAACGGAAACAGAACAGGAGATATCACAAATGAGGGAAGAGATCTCCCGATTGAAGTCTGCACCCGTTGGGGTTTCTTCAGCAACATTTAAGCCTCCCATTTATGACGGATCTTCAAGTTTTGCTGTTTTCAAGTTGCAATTTGAAACCACTTCCCAAAGAAACCGCTGGAGTGAAGAAGACCGTACATCAGCACTAATAATTTCTGTGAAAGGTGCTGCTGCTGACATATTACAAACTCTATCAACTGAAGAGCAGAGAAAATATTCTGCACTAATGCAAGCTTTGCATCGGCGATATAGCAACGACCATATGCGACAAGTCCATCGCCTGGAACTGAAGGCTCGTTGTCAACAAAAAGGTGAAAGTCTTCAAACTTTCGCAGGGGAGATTGAGCGCCTTGCTCAAACGGCCTATATAGATGCTACTCCAGAATTTATCGAAAGAATTAAAATTGAAGCTTTTGTTGACGGCATCCGCGATTTAGAGACTAAACGAGCTACAATAGCGTCACCCAAACCATCCTTTCCAGAGACAGTTAGCTAAGCGCTCTCCCATGAAACAGCAGCTACAGTTTGTAAACCGAACTTTCAAGGCAGACAACTACAAATAGAGGATACAACGTCTACCTATGACGTAATGTGCCAAGCTGTACGATCTGTAATTGAAGAGGTGAAAAGAGATCCGGAGGCTTTAATGTTTTAGTTGTGGTAAAATTGGCCACATGGCCCGAAATTGTAAGGTTCGTAGCAAACAGCTACCGAAATACACAGAAAGAGATCTTCAGAAAAATTTAAACTAAAAGATACCAATTTAGAGGGGCTTGAATTGGTTTTAGAGAGTCGTTGCCCCAAAGTTATAGTTTCAAAAATTTCACGTACCGCAAATAGCTTGACAGTAATGGGTATTCTTGGAAAGAAAAGAGCGATTATCACTATTGACACAGGAGCATCGCACTCCATCGTAAGAAAAGACTTGGCATTAGAGTTGCGACCATTTAATGTGACGAAACTCACAACTGTGACTGGTGAAAGTGCACCAATATTAGGTACAACTCTGCAAAGTATTTCTTTAGGCTCCATCACTACGGACCATGAGTTTATTGTGGCAGAAATTGTAGATGAAGTGATTCTTGGCCTAGATTTTATGTTACAACATGGAGTTAAGATAGATTTAGAACATTGTATCTTGAAGTATCAAAATTCGGAAATGCAACTTCAAATAGAAAATGCAAAAGCTACAACCATCAAACAAATCATCGTTAATGAGGACACCTGCATCAATCCATATTCTGAGGCAATCGTTTGGGGAAAGCTTCAAGAAGACGAAGGCAAAAATAATTTAAGGATTGTAGAATCTCTTGAAAAAAATAAAATTAATGATTTAATTATTGGAAAATCGTTGGTAAGACCCAATCATGTATCACAAATTCCTATAAGAGTGCTTAATTTGGCAGATTCAACCAAAACACTGAAGAAAGGGACAGCCATTGGAAAAGGGGAGGAGGTCACTACTGTCGTTAGTTGTGAATTTGAATCTGATGATGAACAACATGCAAGGCAGAAGAGTAGATACGCTACTAATTTGATGCAAATGGACATTGAGGAGCTTTCAATTCAAGAACAGGAGCAAGCTAAAGAATTGGTTGAGAGGTTCTTCAGTATATTTTCATCAGATTCGAAAGTGTCAGGATGCACATCAAAAGTAAAACATCACATAAATACAGGAAATGCTCAACCAATTCGTCAGACCCCTCGTCGAATGCCTCTTGCAAGAAGAGATGAAGTTCGCAAGCTAATTGAACAAATGCAAAAAGATCAAGTAATTGAGCCATCGGAGAGTCCATGGTCTTCTCCAGTAGTCCTAGTGCAGAAAAAGGATGGAAGCAAAAGGTTCTGTGTTGACTATCGAAAACTTAATAGTTTGACGAAGAAGGATAGTTTTCTTTACCAAGAATCGATGACACTTTGGACACTCTAGCTGATGCAAAATGGTTTTCCACGCTAGACTTGAAGAGCGGTTACATGCAGGTGGAGATCTCGGAAGAAGATAAAGAAAAGACGGCTTTCAGTGATGGCAATGGCTTGTGGCAGTTCCGTGTTATGCCATTTGGGCTTTGTAATGCTCCTGCAACATTTGAGCGTCTAATGGAACGAGTTTTGGCTGGACTTCATTGGAAAACTTGTCTTGTTTACTTAGACGACATAATTGTTATGGGACAGAACTTCAGAGAACGTATTATACGAAATCTGGAGCAAGTTTTCCAAAGAATACGAAATGCGGGATTGAAGTTAAATCCGAAGAAATGTTCTCTTTTTAGGAAAGAAGTCAATTACTTGGGACATAGAATAACGTCGGAAGGAGTTCAGACGGATGAAGAAAAGGTAAAAGCTGTTTCTCATTGGCGAAGACCTAAGAATCTGCATGAACTACGAAGTTTTCTTGGACTTTGCACGTACTATAGACGCTTTGTCCCAAACCTTGCAACCGTGGCATCAAGTCTTCATGAGCTAACTCGAAAAGACCAGAAATTTGAATGGACAACAAAGCAGGAGGAAGCGTTCTTTGATTTGAAAAACGTAATGTGTTCAGCACCTACCTTAGCGTATCCAATCAGTGTTGCCAGATGATTTAGGTCGAATTCCCCTTTTACTGTATCAAAATTTCCCATTTTCCCCATTTTGAAAATTGATTTTCCCCACGAATTCCCCTCGAATATTTGCTTGCAAAAGAAAACATTTCGTTTTGTTTTTTCTTTATATTTGGTAAAATATATTTTTTTTATTTAAACAATAAAACAACAATAACAAAAATATAATTGAAACATTCCATTTCATAAAAAATCCATATCAATAATAAAATAAAAAAAATATGAGTGCGACCCATGGAGTCCACACGACTAACTTCCCAGAGTAGAAAAATACGTAAGAACATTAGTTATTTTGGAAAATTTTCAGCCGATGCATCCCGTTGTAGTCATACACGCCCGTTGGTTCAAAGGCAAATTCCATAAAACTGATGATTTAAGGAAATACATTAAGTTTATTGCATAACAGTGGCGCCATCTGTCAAAAGTTGGTCGTAACTCGTGGACTCATGCACAACTACTTTGTACAATAAAATGCAGCCTATATTGCTCCTGAATATTGTAGTTTTCTATTAGTGAAGAAATTTTTCTAATCGGATTTGTATTTCCGAAAATTAATATTTGTATGGCAAAGCAGCGTTTGGTGGGTCAGTTAGTAATAAAATGTAGCTTATGATACTCCTGAATATTGTTTTTTTTCACTGAGTTATTGATTAAATTGATAAATAAGATTTTTTGCACTATTGTTGAAATTGTTGCAGATATTATCATAATTTTCAATATATTAGGGTTGTTTTAGATTTTTGATTGCCATTAAAAAACCGCTAAGCGGATTTCGCTCAAAACCTAATCAGCTCTTTACAACACAATACCGCGTCAATACAATGAGACCAATTTTATGACAATACGATGAGTGGTTCGCGAGATAAACACATTTCCAGTCTTGTCTTGCGATGGAAAATAGTATGATAGATTGTATTATCTTTTTCTTACTGGATTTTTTCACTGGGAGCGCCACCAGTCAAAATCAGTCGTAGGTATACTATAGAGATTACAAATACAATGATCAAAGTGCATCTCATGTGATTGTTTGTGCGAGTTCTGTTTTATAGGTACAAATAAACTTCGAGGTTTTTGTTTTCTTGTGTTTTCTATAACTGATTTAGAGTATGTTCGATTAAATAAAGTTTTCCCCATATTTTATTCTAGAAGAAAATGGATTCCCCTTTTCCCCTTTTACCAAATTTTTTCCTTGTATTCCCCACGAAAAGGGGAATTCGCCACGAAATGGCATCACTGTATCCAATTCCAGGTAAGAAGTTTATACTGGACACAGATGCTAGCAATGTCGGAGTCGGAGGGGTTCTTTCACAAGACATCGATGGCCAAGAAAAAGTTGTTGCATATTTTAGTAAAACGTTAGAAAAATCAGAGCGAAATTATTGCGTTACAAGAAAGGAATTGTTAGCTGTAGTTCAGTGTGTCAAGCAATTCCACAAATACCTTTATGGACAAGAATTTTTAATCCGAACAGATCATGCCGCATTGCGATGGTTACTACAGTTTAAAAATCCCGAAGGACAAATCGCTAGATGGATTGAAAGACTTCAAACTTATAATTTCGAAATCGAGCATAGAAAAGGTAGTAGTCACGGTAATGCAGACGCTTTGTCTCGACGTCCCTGCAAACCCGAATGCAAACATTGTAAGCGAACAGAACAGAAAGAAGAGTTAGTGGAAATAAAGCAGTCCAGACTATTGTCAGATGAAATGTGGAGACCAGATGTAGTACGTTCTTCTCAACAAAGCGATTGCGACATTTCAAAGATAATAGAGGCAAAGGAAGCTGGAATGAAACCAAGTAGGGAATCTTTTTCAGCGGAAAGTCAAATTGCCAAGGCGTATTTGGCCCAATGGGATAGTCTCGAATTAATTGATGGATGTCTTTATCGAGTTTGGGAAAGCGAAGATGGGAAATCCAAGCGTAAGCTACTAATTGTACCAAGATCTAAAATTCGGGACGTTCTGGAAGAGTACCATGATGGATCCGCTGGTGGACATTTGGGAATCAATAAAACTGTGGACAAAATTAAACGACTATTCTATTGGGTAGGATGCCAAGGATCAGTTGCCGATTGGATTTCCAAATGCAAAACGTGTGCAACCGCAAAAGGACCTAGGACACGCAGTCATGGACCCATGCAATCTTATACCGTTGGTGCACCCTTTGAGCGAGTTGCTATGGATATTGCAGGGCCATTTCCAGAGAGCAACAAAGGAAATCGGTATGTATTGGTCGTTATCGAATATTTTAGTAAATGGCCGGAAGTATACCCAATACCAAACCAAGAAGCGAAAACTTGTGCCAACGCTTTCTTTAATGACTCGATTTGTCGATATGGAGTACCTCTTGAATTGCATTCTGATCAGGGGAGAAATTTTGAATCTCTTATCTTCAAGGACCTGTGCGAAATCTTAGGTATACGGAAGACGCGAACAACACCGCTTCATCCACAGTCTGATGGTATGGTGGAACGTTTCAATAGGACTCTGGAAGAACACTTAAGGAAAGTTGTGGGCGATGAACAAAGAAGCTGGGACGAGCACATTCAGAAATTTCTTATGGCATATAGATCTGCAGTACATGATACGACAAAGTTATCACCGGCTAAAATTCTCTTTGGAAATGATCTACGGTTACCAACAGATATTAAATTTGGATCGAGTTCTGGTAGATTGAGTGAGCAGGCATATGACGCTATATTTATTCGACAACAACTAGATGAAATTCATAAAAATGTCAGAGAAAGGTTACAATTGAGAAGTGACAAAATGAAAGCAAGGTACGATCTCCAAGCTAATTCCAAAGGATTCAAGGAAGGTGATTTGGTTCTTCTTCATAATCCGCAAAGCAGAAAAGGTGTATGTCCAAAATTGCAAACCCATTGGGAAGGGCCTTATGTAGTGGTTAACCGAATAAATGATGTGATCTATCGAATTCAATTGAAGGAACGAAAGCGAACAAAAATGAAGGTGGTTCATTTGGATAGACTTGCTCGATACAGTGGCGACAACAATGACTTTGTTCGAGACGAACAAAATTTAAGTGGAGGGTAGTGTTACGAAAATTAGAATATACTACTTTGTAATTTTATACTTTGTCGTTGATATTAATTTTTATCGTAGAACTTAATTATTTTGTCATAAAAATAATATTCGATTTTTATTCTCATTCTGAATAAAACTAAAAACCTTGTTGTTCAATTTCTAAAACCTGTTTTATTTAACAGTTCTAAATCATCCTCATAAACTTTCACCAATGACTCTGCTGCAGCTTCATAAGCACGCAATCTTTCTGTAAGATAAACGAAAGCTAAGCTATTCAATCACTGGTTCTCCTTCGGTAACAGATTTGCGTCTTGTGCTTTTCTTTAATCGAGTGGATTCAACCTCATGTTTCTCCTTCTGTGATGTTTCTTCAGTCTGTGATATTTTCTTGGCAGCTTCCTCGGGGGTACTGTCGTCGTCCGTCGTCGCGTCGTCGTATCACGCAAATAAGGGAATAGGCTGCTTAGATCCGCAGAATTTACTTGTTTCCGTCGTATCACGCAAATACGGGAATAGGCTGCTTAGATTCGCAGATTGTACTTGTTTCATGTGATTATAACTGAACGACAAATCATACTTTATGATTTTAAGAATATAGAGGAAAAAACTTTTAAACTAGATTCAAGCAAGTGATCAATGAAGAAGTGAAAAATTGAAAGGTAGTAAAAGGTAAGATATGGGTTGCCTCTGTAACAATACTGTAATGTGCATACACGCTATTTGAAACACATTGGCGATATTGTGTATGGAGTATATTAATTATTGAGCAAAAGCTATACTTGTTTGTAGTAGTCTCGTTGTGGGGGCCCCTCTTTTGTGGTGGCCCCGGGGCAGTCGCACTGTTTGCCCTCCCCTAAATCCGGCCATGACTGTATCGCCACCATAAGTAAGTATATGTTCAGGTGGTTTTCTGGATGGTTTAGATTCACAAATCTGCCCCGGTAAGCGTTGTTTTGTCATATAAAAATTTCGAATAACGCGTGTACTAATTTGGCTCAAAATTGGTGGAAAGGTAGTAAGAAGCAGGAAACGGCTAAACGATACTTTTTCATCATACTAGCTGACCTGGTAAACGTTGGTTTTCCATATAAGAATTTTCTAAGAACGGTTGAACCGATTTGGAGCAAAATTGGTTTAAAAACAAGAGACCACTGTATGATACTTTTAAGCTGCTATTTTAACAGCAAAAATGCAATAATCATTTCGCGGCAAAGAAATATTATTGAAATATATCTTTCTTGCAATCAAAGTTAAGCCTCTGTTAAGGGCCTTAACCCAGAAGTTGAGGACAACTTATACAAAAGTGTAAAATATTGAACTGAAAATCATTGAACATTTTAACATCTATCCAAGCCAAATATAGAATATGAAATTTAAAAACTCACAATACCAATGATAAAAATTAAATTAGAAAAAAAGTACTCATTCGCCACAGTGTGTCATCAATTGGATTGAACTATTTCATTATTATTCTGGAGTTGGTATGTAGGGAGGCCAGATGAGTTTCGCGGTTCAGGCTAGTATATTTTTAAATTATAAAAATATTTCCTTACTTGTTGGTTTCTTCTGAATTTATAAATTTCTTCAGTGTAAAATAATAATTGGATAAACCTGCATAGTCAATGATTGATTTTTCAAACGCGAATTTCAAGATAGGACAGGCCAATCCTTGTCGGTAACCATTTAAAATGTTGAGGGGCCTAGATTGCAATCCAGATACTTTAATTTACTTTGAAACGTCATAGTCAGCCCACATTATTTTATTCGTTTATTTAAATTCTTTCAAGAACTTGTACAGATGCAATATGTCAAACTCTATTTCATTTTTTCATCGACCTGCCTTAGTATGATATGAGAAAACGTTCTTTCTACAAAACCAATTTATTTCATTCATTGGATCCTGATAGTTTTATTCTATATCGGATGTTGTGGTGCAGTCCGCCATAGCTTAAGTTATAGGTTGAAGTAGCGGTCAGCAAATAACACTTGATTTTTTAGGCTTTTTCCTAAGTTCCTTACGAAATGTAAAAGACTAATGATACTATAGTGTGCTCGAGATCATTTAGGAGATCATTACAGAGCCAGAGCAAGACAGGTGCAGAGGAGGTGAAGAATTGTTTCCTTGTCCATGCAGCTTCTGCCAGCTTTCTTAGACGCTGTCACACATAGCCTTGAAATCAATTAACTGTAATGCTAACGATGTTTTATCGATCTTAAGTATAGATACAAACTATTCGATTGTGTAACTCTCCTGGTTTGAAGCCATAGTAACAAGAATCTGACTTAACGATCATATAAATGTGTGCTCCTTTCAAAATCACAACTTTCCTGAATCCAATAAGGTTAAAAAAAACGACGTAAAGGAACAAGGAGTAATTTTTCACACACGAATAAAATATGCAATCCTTAAAAATTTAATTATTTTAAAAATTTAATAACAAGCACTTTCTGCTTGCTGCTTCCAATCACATGAATAAACGAAATAATTAAAACTTTTTGGCCAGCAGCACTTAATATATTGATTATCATGTTTAAATATATGTGTTTGCAATATGCCAGATATCCCCTATTCAACTCAACTTCACGAAAAAGTATTTTATGATGGCACCTGGAATGAACAAAAAGACAAAAAAAAAGGCAAATTCATGAGCAAACAGAGATGATATGGCCTGTTGGGTGGCTAGGGCTCTTTTGCAAGTTGCATCGCAGTTTACTCATTCAATTCCGCCATTAAATGCTTTTTGTGACAGATAGAAAATAATTGTGCTCGTGGCAGCATGGCACACAGCAAAAGAATGGTGGTATAAAATTGAAGGAAAAATAAAACTTTAATAGCTTAAATCTGAAATGCAAAGCGATGAAAACTGTTCTTATCTGCTCTGTTGCTTGCTTTTATGAAAGGTTTTATGTTCTTTATCGACTTACAAGAGGAAGTTTATAAATTCGATTAATTTTTGAAGGTGTTGTCTGAGAATTTAATCGCCATGGTCTTAATTGATTTAATCCCAAACATGGAAATGCACAAAATGCGTGAAGCTTTGAAACGCAACGTATGAAAGTGGTTTGTACCAATTGCTGCTAATAATGAGAGTCTCTCTAATATTTGTTTTCTTCTTGTGTTCAAGCCAAAATTGACTTTTTCTCTGGCTTGAATAAAGTGGTTTTTCTATCAAATTCCCATCTACCATCAAGAGAAGTTTCTCATTGCTTGATTCAGCTCATTTGCCAAAGCAAAAATGTCCCACACTCACCTTCAACTTCAAGTGCAGGCTGTCCTTGAGTAGAAATTCTTTTCAAAAGACTCTTATCTGTAAATCATGAATCAGGTCTAATAAAACCATTATTATTCGCATAGCGATTACTTCAAGATATCGAGTTGCTTCACATGCCTGAAAACTACTCACTAAGAACCAGATAGACATTTTTAATTTACTTTCCAATCAAACGTGGACGACGACGACGACCGACGCTTGTTTCAACAATAAAACTAGCAATGACAATGACATCAACGTGCTGAAGTTTTCCATGCAGCTTTGTTTAATCAAAAGCAAATTAAAATCAGCCAGAAGCGAAATAAAAAAAAAGAAATAGCAAAACTGGCAGCTTGATGATCATTGCATGACACGCGATTCTTATCGGTTTTTCAATTGACAGAGCACATCATTTTGCAACCTTACAGTCTCACACCCTCTAATTGTGTTATTATCTAACAAAGCGTATTTGCTCGCTTCTGCTTGTATCCCCTTGTCAAATGCCTTTATTGCAAAGCGTCCGCAAAAGCAATTTTATATGAAAACCCATTCGCTCAAATTGTGGGATGCAATTTAATACTCAACTCAAACTATCAAGCAGAATGGAATGAAATTGTTAAAGAAAAATAATTATAAAAAAAGAACAGTTCTGTAAAACAAAAAATGGCAATGAAATACTTTTCTTACAAACACGCGCTCCGTCCACATCTAGTATCAGAATACTTTGTTTTCGGAGGAAATAAGCAATCTCTTCGTTGTGAATTAAATGGGAAGTGAAATTGTATTTTAATTTACAGCCAAAAATAAAATTTGAAATAAGACACCAAAGGTCTGATTTCTACATGAAGGAAATGATGTAATGTCAAAGGTCGGCCGAAAAAAATCAATTTATTTAAATATTTAAATACAGATTTTGGAATAAAAGGTAATTGATAACTGTTGTGATGGAAAGTTCATCCCCACCTTAATATTGAAAAATATAAATTATTGTCTCAATCTACTGTTAACAAGCGATGCAGATTTCAATAACTGACTTTCTGGTTGCAAACATCTAAAGTGATTTACCGATTACCATCAAATTAGTATAGTAAGTTTGACGAATGACGATAGTTGTTTTTTTTTCAGGATCATAAGTAACATAAGCCACTATACGCCCCATTGTAGGGCATTCGCTGTCGACATTTACCACATAAATTTTATTTTAATGATTCACTGTGTGGCGTACACTTACTATTTTCTATTATCTATATAAAATAGCATGTTTGTGTGTTCGGTGTAGAATCCAAAGCAGCACAATAGATTTGAATGAAATTTTTAAGGTTAATAAAGTTAAGTTAAGTGCAGGAATATTTGATACCGATTGGCTATCCTTGTAGTTTTTTTTTTCTAGAATCGCTTTTTTAATAGAAATTATTAAAACCTTAATTTTCAAAAACTATCTGAAAAATTCAAATTTTTCTAAAAAAAATCGTATTTTTATGCTTATTAAAGCCTCGGTCACCGAAAATGTGAAAAATTTCAGTACAAAAATCAAATTTTTTTGGTTAAAATCTAAACTTGCAACAACTATCGGAAAAATTCAATATTTTCCAAATCCAGTTTTGATGAGTTGAGGATATACTAGTGATCGTTCACACTTCATCATCTTTAATCAAGGATTATTCCAGTTGATAATCTTAGATTTCGTTTGTTCACAAAAGTTTGTAATTAAGAAATCCATGATTTGAGCAGTTAATTTGAGATTTCCTTAATCATCCAATTTTGCTCGATTAGGACCATTTAATCAAGGATGTTCTATAATTCAGTTTGTTCATACTTGGACTTGCTTTACACATTGACATAATGTTTGCACTTTTTCAATTACTAACTCAAATTTATCATCTTTTGGAAACTGATAAAAGAATGTTCAGCCATAGAACACAGCTATACTCTCAAACTATTATTATTCACAACAAACGATAGAGACACTGTAGGAAAACACAAATCTCTTGAAAGGAACCAACAACTGTTTCACTTTCTTTAAGCTGTAAACATTTTAAGATATTGGTACCAAACACTGCACTGATACAAAAGAACAAAATTTCAACGGGATTGCATAAAACTTGTATGTATATTTTATATATGTATACAGATATCATTTCATAAGCACAATAGACCACTTAAATGACAAATTATGAACTAACAACATGCATATGATGAAGGGTTTACAAATAAGAGGTGTTATTTTGAATAGCCAGCTATTTCGGTAGGTGATAATTTGAAGCTGTTATTTTTGACTTGTGATAGGTAGAAATTACGCCATTACTAAAAATGGAACGATTAACGTTTCATCAATGCACTGATATTATTAAAATTCACTACAAAAATGTTGAAAAGTAAGCAGCGTCACAGTTCGAAAAACTATAGCATTTTTGGGTCGTCGACTTCTTCCTTTGGGGCCACGTGAAAGATAACGCCAATAGCCCAGCGGCAATTCAAGACCTCAATGATGGATGGACAGCCAATTTGCGATTTTGTTAGGGAAAATTTCATAAAAAGGATATGGTCCTGAATGCATGGCTAATGTTGTTTTTCATTATCAACAGCATATTCCATCCTTTCTTTTTATTCTGAAATAAAGATCCAATTATTTATCTAAAAATAGCATTTTTCTCTGAATTTCAAAATAACATCTCTTATTGGAAAACCATGTTTATGAAATTTTTTAACAGAAACAGAAGTACATAAGTCCAATTGTTAGTTTTTTTTCATTCAAACAGTTGATAATCTTTCAATGCAATGCTAAACTTGAAAATCGGTGATTTCTAAAACAAAATACTATTAATTTAAAGAACGTGTGGCAAAACTCAATTTCAAATTTAAATTCCCGACAAACAACAATCGACAACAAAATGAAATAAGAAACTTAATCCTTGATAAAGTTTTGACAACAAAACTGACTGATAGACTGGAAAATGGAACGATTTATAGAAAAACCATGATTTGTTAATCAAGGTGAAAAAAAAGTGAACAAACACTCTTTGATTATCACGAGTTCTTAATTATGGATTAAGAGGAATCTGTGATAAACAAATTGAAGATTTAACCCACTGTGTACGAACTGGCCCTAAGATGCCTTATTTCATGTTTTTAATTTTTGTTGGAATTGTTTTTTCCCTTATAATTCTATATTTCCAATGCCAGAATTAATTTCTATTAATAGAATCTAAAATACAATTTGTAACAATGTACTTCTGTCCTCAATCGGGATGACGTCAGCATATAAACTAGCCAGTGGTCTCAGATTGAACCAAAGTGCGATATCTTAGCCTAAAGTAAACAAGGGTTGGACTTCTCCGTGAACAAGACTTGTATTGCAATCTCCATCAACAAAATGAAAGACGTGCAAGGATGCACAAATAAAGGATTTTCAGTTTCGCATTGAATTTTTTTTTTGTCTGAAGAGTAACATCTTTCCAATCATTACACATTTAGTATTGTCAGTGTTTATATAAAAATGAGCTTAAAAATAAAAGTATTTTTAGCATCGGTTCATAGGTACTTATTTTAAACTATAAGCTATAATGATAAAAAAAATACTGAAAAGGATTTTGCTTTGCGAATGGAATGAATCAATATTATTTATTGCTTGGTAATTGCGAATTTGAAAAAATCTATGCAAAGGAGACTGAGGGCAAATGTGTTGCTAGCAACTTCATAGTAATGCGTGTCTTACTGAAATTAAGAACATCATTTTTATCATAAATAATTTACGGTTTGATAAATCATGACGAATTATTCAAGGCTTAGTGTGAAAATTCATCTTTGTGCTTTTATTTCCCACACTATACCAATGTTACCCGTAGCAGTTGCCCGTAGCTTAGTTGGTAGGTGCGTTGGCTGCTAAGCAGAACGTCGTGGGTTCGAGTCCTACTCAGGCCCTTAAAGGTTTTATTTCATCTTTCACGGGTACTGCCTCTTGCGAAGACCTGACAAATCTTCCAAGAGTATTAATCTGTCATGAAAAAGTGTTTCTCAACTTTGCCGTTCGGATTCGGCGTAAAATTGTAGGTCCCCTCAATTCTTCACACGTACTCAGAGAATTGTTGATGAGAGTAAGCCACTTAGGCCTTGGCTCTTCAAGAGCTGTCGCGTTACTCTATTTATTTATTTTTATACCAATGTTGAGAATTTTTGATTTTTTTCCATTTAACTATCAATTTTTGTTGCTTACGCCTATCATGAAGAAAATAGTCCGAAATAGAAAAACAACAACAGGTTATTTTGAAAACTCTTTCAGGAGTTTAACCAAAAATGGCATAAGCAGCATTTTATAAACTTAGACTTTCAAATTGCCTTCTATTTGTAATCCTAATGCAATGTGAACAATATGAACTCTTTTACAGGGACCGTTAAAAAGTGTTGGCTTTCCAAAGATATAATAAAAATGAACTATGAAGTATAACATTGCGACACTTGTACATGAAAAACAAGGCATAGCGTTATTTTATTCCGACCAATCTAAAAAAAAATGTGACTAACAACCAAAAGAATTGTTTTTTCAGTTTTTTTTTTATACTTTTTTAATCTACACCAGACCAACTCTAACGGTTAAGTTCCTGGTTTTAACCGAAAAACTTCAAAACTTTTTATTTATTTAGAGCCGATTTTTCAATCGTCAGATAATCAAGCAGATAGAATTTATTCGACAGATAATAAAATATTGGATTTTTCAATCGTCAGATAGATTTTATCTGACGAATAACGCTTTTATTTATTCGACCGTTGAATACTCAGATAAGTTTATTTGCCAGTTTGTTATCTGTAGATTTTTTCGATGATTGAAAAATCGGCTCTAAAAAAAGTAGGTAAATAATAGTTTCATACATTGAAGTTAGCAATTAAAAATTGTTTAGCTTGTAATATACTGCACCGTTTGGCATTCATTTACAGTCGACAAATTTTCTGAGACTATTTTCAATTGGTTACAGCATTTAATTTTTAATTTAAATGATTTTTGCAAATTAAATTTTACGGCAAAATTTTATGGTTCACAATTTGTTATCACTTATTACATAAACTGTCGTCTGTATTTTTATAACAATTGACACCTGTATTGACACTTTGACAGTTAGTTGAAAAAGTCAGTAAATTTACGTCTTAAAACCCCCTTCTTTTCTCATTCAAGAAATTCTCATTCATTCATTATTAAATTATTTTTTATAATCATTCTGGAAAGTTGAAACCCGATACTAAAACATAATAAGATATTTTTTTCAGTTCAATGACCAAAGTTTACTGACTGACTTTGACTGACATTTAACACCAACGCGATCGTGTGGCGTAAAATTGACACACAACGGTATTGCAATATTAAAAGCAAATACAATCGACACTCTTATAATATACAATTACAATGAAAACTAATATTGACAGTTGTTCGAGTACAATCGCGACCGTCTCATATTAAATAGTTTCAGCAAACAGATGAACGCCAACAGTAACTAAGCGTCAACGTTACGCCTAGCCGCTAAGGTCAGATGAGAATGACGTTGGGACTTTGACGTTACTGTTTGCTGGCAATGCCAGCTGCAGTCAATGGCACTGCACTTATTAACAATTCATTCATTCTAATTTATTCGGGATTTTTGTTTTGTTTTTTGAGACAAACGAGGTAAGTAAATTGATTCCAAAATATTCAAAAAACAAAAAAAAAAACATTTGAAAGCTGAGATGTTTTACTTTTTTTATAAATTTGAAATCGAATAACAGTTCAACGCCAACGTTTTAAAATTCCAAGACAAAACGATCAAATTTTTTCAATCAACGAAATGTAAGACGGCAGGCATTCTGCTGTGTTGGGTGAATTAGTTTGGAGCATTTTGAAGTTCATTACACTATGTTCCGATCGCTTCGATGACGTGACTTCTCCACTATATTTTTAGTTGTGAGATGATGGTGATTTTAGCATTGACTAAATAGTGGAATTGAAAATAAAACAAAAGTCTGAAGGCTCAAATCTCAACAGTTTAATTGAATTGGTGCACAAAAACTTTCGTGATGGATGGCGTAACCCTTTGCATGTGTCTGAATTCAGCTGATCTGATTTGAAGGATGAATGTTTTGACAAACAGTTTAAGGTCGGCTAACGAACTTTACATATTTGGAATGGAAATAATATCTTGGATTTTGAGGTTGTATCAAATAGAGATTTATTTCACTTGAAGACTTTACGCTTACTCATTAATAAATTGTTGTTACAGTAATATTGTAATCACTAGGGGAATGGGGATCTAAGAAAAATAATAAGGCAACACGATCTATCCAAATAAGCAACTTCATCATAATATAATCTTCAAAAATTTTAAGTTGGTTTCAGTTTCTATGTTATTTTTGTAGTTTTTGGAGACAGATTCAACGCAAGTTATCGTTTGTGGCTGGGATCTCGTGTTGTAGTTTTGATTTTGTTCTGTTGAATTTGGTGGCAAGGTTCGTCTATAACAAATCTCTTGAAATAAGGGATAAGAAATGTGGTCAGTTTTATTTGCACTGGATGCAAATTTGCACTGGAGGAAAATCGGTCAAGCGGTGTGGCCAGTGAGCGAACAAACACAAAAAAAGCTGTTCTTTTATATATATAGATGAGAGAACAGAAACTTGAATATATCTAACATTTTAGTTATAGAAACTTTATAAAATTAAAGCCCATGAATCACGTTATTTTTTTATCTAAAAATTTGTTTACTTACCTTAAATCTTAAAGCTTTGATTTATTTTTTTGGAAGGTTTGAACAAATGCAGAATTTTTTCTCAAAATTTTAAGTAATATTGCTTTTAATTTCGAGACCAAAGAGTGTTTTAAACTTTGGAAGATATTAAGAAAACTGGTTTTAATTCATTTTCTTCTTAGCGTTAAAAAACTTTTTCTGGAATTGAAATACATACTTCTAGTTATATCCAGTCTTCGGTACACCGTTGGGTAGTAAGAGGTTAAGTCAGAAATGTAGTTTTTCATAAAACGAAAATGAAAGTTGTAAAATTATTTGTAAATCAGGGTTAAATATATATCTATTAATAAAAAAGTATGACAAATATACTTTGAAATGAAGATCTGTACAATAGTTAATAAATTTTTCCAAATTTTTAAGTATTTAAGGTTTTTTCGATGACTTAAGTCCTGTTGAATTTGTGTTTCCTTAAAAGACTTATGTTAGAAAATGAAACATTGAAACATTTTGAAATAAAATGTTGTTTAATAAATAAAAACTCTACAAAATAAAACTTTATAACAAAAAAAAAAAATGTTTTAAGAACAAAGGACGAAATAAAAAGTGATTTATTAATGACAAAAAAATAAACAACAAAAATGTAAAATATTTTCAATAGGTAAGCCATTTCCTTGGTATTGGAGCAATTGCGCGCTATGCCAAGAAAACTATTCATTGAGTGTGTTTTTCTTTCTGCATACAAAAAGGGTCTTTAACAATGCGGCAGAAAGCTATTACACTTCCCTCTCTAGCAGCTAGAGCTTCATGCCACATGAGTTTCATCTCCGGTAGCATTATCGTGAATCGTCAGGTTATAGGTCCAAAGCTGCCTTTTATAAAATGCTACTCAAGTCCAGATCCAACAAAAGGTGTTGGCAAGCATTGCTGAGGATCGAAGCTGAAGCATTTAACATACATAAAAACACAAAAATGCACTTTTTAACAGGTATATCAATCAATATTCCTAGAAAAGTGGCATA